>CAXHSM010001376.1:16695650-17295650 GCA_964019185.1 Maratus speculifer | reverse complement strand
AAAACAATCTACCCTACCCTGCTGCAAAAAACAAAAAAAAAAGTGTATGATTTATGTCAAGAACACATTTCCAATACTAAAAAATGGAGATGGGCAAAATCGTCCATTTTAAAGAATCGTTCATCGAAAGGAACGAGTCATTCGAAGTCGTTCCGATAAAAGGCCGAATCTGAGAAAAATGAAACATATACAAGAAAAGAAGGAACAAATCCGAGAAAACGGAGCAAATTTGAGAAAAAAGGAACGAGTCCAAGAAAAAATGGCATGAATCCGATTTTTCTTCGCTGTTCTCCGATTACGATTTATGACATTAAGCAGACGATACATTTTGGAATGATTTCGAGGAATCGTTCCTTTACGGAGTCCAATCGTTCATTTCGGAACGATTCAGAGGAGTCGACTCTTTCGGACGATTCCGAGGGAACGATTCTTTTCAGAGTCGTTTCATTTCAGAACGATTCCTAGGAATCGCTCCTTTTTGGAGTATGAACGAATCCGAAGAATCGATCCTTTACGGGGGAAGTCAATTGGTTTTCCCTTTTGGAGGAAGGTCCACTTATACGCGGGTTTTTAATTTTTTCTAATTTTTAACAACATAAGTTAGGAGGTCGACTTATACGCGAGTATATACAGTACATATAGATGCATGTTTGTTGATAAAAAAATAAATATCGTTGGATATTAATATAAGTTTTATAATTTCTTTTCAAAATAATTCTAATTAAAATTAACAATCAGTTATGTATATACAATCAAAGTTCTATATTCCGCACAAGTTGGGGCCAAATGTTGTGTGGATTATGGAATATTGTGGATTATAGAGTATTATGGATTATACGTCATTTTATTATTCCTGCACAGCATTTTAGTCCTGTAATCAGTATATAATATGAAATGAAAAATAGAATAATAAATTATTAGATTTCATACCTCAAAAAATGCCTTTTAAAGTTATTTTATTAAAAAATTAATATATATGTGCATTTAAATAAAAATAATTATATATGCTCTGTAATACAGTTTGTTTTTTACTGTTAATAAAATAAAAGAGTTAAAAAAATGTAGATATTTTATTGTGATTTTTTTTTCAATTTTTTTATTATTTGTTTTAAAAAATCATTTTTGGATCACAAATTTGTAAATTTTTTAAAGTGTTTTTTTCACTGTTTACATTCGTAAAGTAACGCGAATTATAGAAAATTGCAGATTATCGATCTTTGATTGTAAATGAAATTATTCCTACTTTAAAAATTTTTAGTAACAGCTATGTATAATGTTCAAAGAATAAACTGCTCTATTTAACTCCTGATATATTTAAACTATTATTAAGCATACCTTGATTAATAAATTACAAATGATGGAAATTTGTTCTTAGTGAGTAATATAGATTAAAGGTAATTTATTAAAGTAACTTTTAAGTATGGGTCATTTCATGTCAATTCAACCAGACCTTGTAACCCGACCCACAGGTATTTTGATGAAACTTTGTCTAGAACACTAATTCTATCATGAAATGATTCCATCAGACAATGATTCCTCATACTTTGTGAGATATGGGGGGTCCAATTCTTGGGGGTTTTTCAAATCGCACATTTCTGAATCTGAATTTTGAGATTGCAGTTCCATCTTCAAAAAATTGTTTCTCTGGACCTTAAACGTGAATCATCTTAAAAATATCACTGTAAGAATATAAAAAAAATGCAGATTTTAATAAAAAATATTTAAAAAATGTACTTGTAATATTTAGGATAAAAAAAATAAGCCAAAGTTGAGAGTTATGGTTATTTTTCCAAATTTTTGTGACTTCACCAAAAAGGCTGTACACAAAAAGGCAAATTAAATTTCCAATTTTTTTTTTTTTTTTTTTTAAATAAAAGTTTACACTTTTGGCTTTCAATCTATGAAATAAAAATGATGTGTTTCGCATGGCTTATGCAAAAATTTTGGGTACTTTCCAATTAGCCGGATGCGTGTTTTATTTTTATATATTGCATATGCAAACAAAAAGGCAAATGAAATTTCCAATTTCTTTTTGATTTAAATAAAAGTTTACCCTTTGGGCTTTCTATCTGTTAAATAAAAATGATGTCTTTCGCATGGCTTATGCAAAAATTTTGGGTACTTTCCACTTAGCCGGATGCGTTTATTTTTACATATGTACATATGTATAGATCTATATAAATGCAGATGTATTATATATGTACATATGTATGTAAAAATACAGTATATTGATATATATATATGTATAACACTGGTGCCCGTCTAACCGAAAAGTACCAAATTTTGCCTTGTTTTGAGAATCTGCACCAATTAAGAGGGAAAAAAATCTAAGTTTAGCTGTGGTACTTAAATAATTACTGGAATTTCTATGAGTTATTGAATTTAATGTTATTTGATGCATGTTTTTTTAATTTGCAAAGTAAAATTTAGACTTCGTTTTTTCTGATTAAAAAAAAATCTGACTGTAATATGTTTCCCCATTAAATTTAGTGAGCTTCATTTAGTTATTTAATAATGGGCATTTTTTGCTAATCTAAAGAATCTCTTACTTTTATTTTCAATAATTAAACTCAAAACAGATTTTTTTTTTTTTTTTTTTTTTTTTGTACAGCATAAAATAGATAATTTTTTCTCCTCACATTTCCATTCTTTCTTTCGAATGCTTATTTATTATTTGCGTTTAAAAAATGTTCAAAACCTTGTATTTCCTGTCCTTGGTTAATTTTAATCAGTTTAAATATTTATATTGGCAAGTTTAAATACACAAATGTTTAACAAAACTTAAATTTGTTTCTATAGTCTGAAAGATTTAATTGCACCTGCCTTGTATAAACACCTTCTGATAACGGCAAGGTAATGTTCGTTAGTATGAAAGCAGATGTTTTGAAATCAATTTAACAAAATTATTGTCACTCTGTTGTTTCTTATCATAGAAGAATGATCTAACTTTTACTGTGCTACTGAAAATATAATCTGATTGTTACATACTTTATAGTTTATGATATGTATAAATATTTTTTTGCTTTATTGTTTTAGTATGGAGCCTGATATTAAACCTTCTACTAGACTTCAGGCTTGCAGTATTGTAATATTAACTGGTTTAGAATGTCACAAAACTAGCTATTGAAATAACAGAGAAATAGACTACATTGATAATCTCTGTGATTCAGAAAAAGAACTTTTATTAGTTAGGACTATTGCATTTATAAAACAAAAATTAAGTGAAAACCGTTTGATTAATATATGTGAGCATCACAGAATTTCGCTCTTAATGAAATATGAATTATATAAATGTAGAGATCTACTTAAGCGGCATAAAAAGCAAGTGAAAAAAGCAATTAGGGCAGTTAATAGACATTTATATACGGCCGAAAAAGTAAACCAAAGTTGAAACTTATGATTATTTTTCCGAAATTTTGTGACTTTATGAAAAAGTCTCTACACAAAAAGGCAAATGAAATTTCCAATTTGTTTTTGTATCAAATAACATTAAATTCAGTAACTCATAGAAGCTCCAGTAATTATTTAAGTACCACAGCTAAACTTAGTCAGATTTTTTTCCCCCTTAATTAGTGCAGATTTTCAAAACAAGGTAAAATTTGGTACTTTTCGGTTAGACGGGCGCCAGTGTTATACATATATATATCAATATACTGTATATATGCATACATATGTACATGTATAATACATCTGTATTTATATAGATCTATACATATGTACATATGTAAAAATAAAACACGCATCCGGCTAATTGGAAAGTACCCAAAATTTTTCTATAAGCCATGTAAAAGACATTATTTTTATTTCACAGATAGAAAGCCCAAAGTGTAAACTTTTATTTAAAACAAAAAGAAATTGGAAATTTCATTTGCTTTTTTGTGTGCATATGTAATATGTAAAAATAAAGCACTTATCCGGCTAATTGGAAAGTACCCAAAATGTTTGCCTAAGCCATGCGAAAGACATCATTTTTATTTCACAGATAGAAAGACCAAAGGGTGAACTTTTATTTAAAACAAAAAGAAATGGGAAATTTCATTTGCTTTTTTGTGTTCATATGTAATGTATAAAAATAAAGCACTTATTCGGCTAATTGGAAAGTACCCAAAATTTTTGCATAAGCCATGCGAAACACCTCATTTTTATTTCATAGATCAAAAGCCCAAAGTGTAAACTTTTATTTAAAACAAAAATAAATTGCAAATTTAATTTGCCTTTTTGTGTACAGCCTTTTTCGTGAAGTCACAAAAATTAGCAAAAATAACCATAACTCTCAACTTTGGCTGACTTTTTTTATCCTAAATATTACAAGTAAATTTTTTAAATATTTTTTATTAAAATCTGCATCTTTTTATCTTCTTACAGTGATATTTTTAGGATGATTCATGTTTTAGATCCAGAGAAACAATTTTTTGAAGATGGAACTGCAATCTCACTATACAGACTAAGAAATGTGAGATTTGAGAAACCCCCAAGAATTGGACCCCCCATATCTCACAAACACTGAGGTCTAGGAAGGAAAAATTTCTGATGGAATCATTTCATGACAGAATTAGCGTGTACACAAAGTTTCATCCAAATCCCTGTCGGTCTGGTTACAAATGGGGGAAAAATTGGTTGAATTGACATGGAATGACCCGTATGTGACATGTGGTTACTATGTAATATTATATGATGCCAGAAGTGAAAACTTTTCTTACAGCATTTTACACTGATTTATTTGCATTATTTCAATAAAAATTATTTGTATAAAAAATTTAAACAAATATATTAGGATGCCTTACTTTAATACTTATACTTTAACAAAAAAGGACTCCCTCTGCCCTTATTTCTTTAAAAAAAAAAAAAGTTTTTTAGAAATAATCTGGGTTTTTTGCAACCTTAAATAAAAAATGGTACTACTTAATTAAGCCGTTAACCATAAAACTGTCACCAAACTAGAAGATTAAGTGTCAATAATCGATATTGATAAATAAATATCATATTCAATTGACATTAAATAGGAATCACATGTTCGTTATGTCATCAAGCAAAATTTAGACTTTTAATTGTATTTTTATTAATATTTTACAAATTTATTAGTTCTCTTATTATTTGAAATAATAATTATGCCAATTTGTATAATTTGGCAAAAATGGTTGAGGGGATAATCAAGTAGTATCCAAAAAAACTACTAAGAATAGTTTATGTACTTAAATGCAGAATTATTAAATAAAAACATAAAAAAAAAATAATTTTATTTTTTAACGTAATTAACAATATTATTAACATTTATCCATTAATGTAAGTACAGAAAGATCTTTTGTCAGCACAAGTTGTAACCAAAAGGTAACGCAGATTATAAAATATTGAGGATTACAGAATATGATGTGGATTATGAGTACCGTATTTTCCGGGAATAACGCCGCGGCGTTAAACTAGATTTTTTTGTTTTGTAAACAAAAGTGCGGCCAATAACTAGGTGCGGCTTGTAAATAGGACTAATTAATTTAAAATTGTTGAAAACAGATAGGAAATCTAAACTTTCGTTGCTTTCGCTGTAATTATACACATGCACGTGGAATTATATTTTTAAGGTTAAAGAATCTGATACTTAAAATTGATTTTAATTTACTGATATACCGTAAAATCCCGTTAATCCGCCCCTCCCCACTTTACAAAAAATTTGAAAATTTCAAAAAATCGCGAGAAAGCGCCCTCAAAGAAGATTGAGAATGATATGAATCATGATGAAATGAATGAATCATGAATCTTTGATGAAATGTGCGTTTTTCGCCGAATGAATAATGAATTTCGCCGAAGTATCGCCAAAAAACCCACATTTCGACGAAAGATTGCAGTAAAAATGCGAATTACGTCAAAAAATTTCTAAAAATGTACAAATTATGTTTATAGACGGTAGAGAAAGGAATGAATCATGATGAAATGAATAAATCATGAATCTTTTGAAATGTGCGTTTTTTCGAGATTTTTTAATTGATTTTATGATTTTTGGGGTTTTTTGACAAATTTCTTCTTTTTTCTGAGTTTTTTTGACAGAATTTACGTTTTGGAACAAAACAAAAAAAAAAAACGCAAATTATTTCACGTATTGCTTCAAGTATCAAAATTCATGATTCATCCAAAGATTCACGATTCATTCAATTTATCCCTGCAAATTTTGTGAAACGATCGCGGAAAAATCTCGTGTAAGCGCCCCCCTCTAATTATTTTACGATTTTTCGTCACATTTGGGAGGGCGGATTAACGGTATTTTTCGGTAAGTTTTATCTTAAATATGTCTTCAGATGTGAGTTGTAAGCGCCGCAGTTATCCTGCAAAATTTAAACTGAATGTTATCAATTTAGCAAAAGTTAACGGGAATCATGGCGCAGCGAATGGATGAGGTTCCGGTCTCATTGAAATAACTGTGCAACAAAGAAAGATAAGTTATTTATTTAAGATAAAAATGTTTTACTTTATATCAGTTAATAATTTTATTTCATTGCTCTAATAATGAATGTGGGAATATACCCGGTGCGGCGTTAAACCCAGTGCGGCGTTACACCCGGTGCGGCCTTATACCCGGTGCGGCGTTAAACTAGTTTTTTTTATTTTTAACCAAGTGCGGCGTTATACTCGGTGCGGCGTTATTCCCGGAAAATACGGTAATTTTGTTTGGAACTTACGTATTAACGCCACCGCAGCAGAAGTAACTCTATATTGGCCCATTTTCCACCGAAATCCGATATGTTACTTTGTATTTAAATATAGTGTTTTGAATTTTGAAAGTGTTTTAGTTTTAAATAAAGTGTTTTACAGTCGAAGTTCTCTAATCTGCACATGTTGTGGCCAAAGGTTGTGCGGATTATGCAATATTGTGGATTATATATCATTTTATTATTACCAGACAGAATTTTAACCCTTTAATCAGTATAATATGAAAAGATAAATATGAAATCTAATAATTAATTTAATATGCTATCTGAAAAAATGCCTTTTTAAAATTATTTTATTTAAAAATTTATATATAAGTGCATTTAAATAAAAATAATTACATACCTTTCATAATGCTGTAATCCATTTTTTACTGTTATAAAATAAAAGAGTTATATTAACAAAAAATAAATGTTTTATTTTTTTTTTCAATTTTTTTACTATTTGTTTTAAAAATCCTTTTTGGATCACAAATTTGTAAATTTTCTTAAATGTTTATTTCATTGTTTACAATCATAAAGTAACGCGGTTTATAGAAAATTGCGGATTATGGGAGCATAGATTATCGATCTTTGACTGTATTTTATGATTTGTCGCAAAAAATTTAGGTGTAGATTGAAAATCGCCAAATCTGTAACAGCGGTGGCGTTAATACATAAGTACCTTTTGTTTTATCTGGGGAGCCTTTTAATACCATATTCAGTATAATATTATATAAATATGAAATCTAACAATTTAATATATTATTCCATAAAAGCTCATTTATTAAAGAAACTATATTTTTAAGAATAATATCAACATTGAAATTTTATATACAGTAAACTCCCTCAAATCCGCAATGCTTGGGACCAGAGATTTTGCGGATTTCTGGTCATTGCTTTGTTTACATTTTTTAAAAAATAATTTGAATGTAATTAATAATGAAATCAAAAGTATAATGAATGCATACAATATACTAAAATATTGAAATAAGTAA
This sequence comes from Maratus speculifer, assembly GCA_964019185.1. Lineage (NCBI taxonomy): Eukaryota > Metazoa > Arthropoda > Arachnida > Araneae > Salticidae > Maratus > Maratus speculifer. Next base: position 17,287,978 of record CAXHSM010001376.1, on the reverse strand, counting down.
TAAACTAAAATAATAAAAATTTAGATATTTTTTTAAATGATTAAAATACTAAAAGGGAAGGTCAAGTTAATATTATCAATAATGTACAATTAAATATTCATTGTAAAAGAGGAAATGTGTTTTTCCTAAATTATTCAATGAAACTTGCCTCATAAAAATACATTACTAATTCACATCAGGATCATAAAATAATGAAACTTTATTTCAGGTTTAGCCAGACTTAATAACTAAAAAAGCTTGCTTAATACATATATATATTTGGTAAGATTATGATTACCAATTGTATTAGCAATATCTTTATTTTTTCAGAAATAAATTATTCTTTCTTCATCAAAAAACATGAATTCAATAACCTTAACAAAAATTATAAATTAAAAAATGTATGGAATTGATATAAAACTGAAAAAATCAATTCTTGCACCTACATCTGAACTGAATGTTTCATTGTTTACATCCATAAAATATGTGCGGATTTTAGAGAGTTGAAGATTTTAGGAGTGCGGATTTGAGGGAGTCTACTGTATTATGAAAATTAAGTTTCTTTTCCACAGTTTAAAAATTCCAGACCTTTTTTTTTTGACGATCGTAATATTTTTTGGCAATAGATTGGTGAAAATATCGATACTTACTTCTGCTAAGGAATATATATTATGAAAAATTGAAGAAATGGGTGCACAAATCATCAATCCTTGACTATATTTTCATATTTAAGATTTTTTTTTTTTTTTTTTTTTTGTGTGTGTGTTTCCAAACGATGCAGTTTTAACTGAAATATATTTTATTGTAAACATTAAAAAAAAAAAAACCTTGAGATAAATTAATTATGTTTAAAATGCATTCAATAGTAAGAATTGTGTCAAGGGAAGGGATGAGAGATTTTTGTTTACAAGTTTAAACATTAAAAATAAAATTCTTTAGACAAGAAAGAAAATGCACAAATAAATCAAGTTTGGGTGCAGAAGTGGAAACAAAATGGCTGCTTCAACAAAAGCACAATTAAATGGACCCATTTGTAACAGATATTTTTGTTTAGGTACAGTTCACGCAAAAGTGTATATATACACATAAGTGATAATCTTCTAATATTCAAATAGCTAAAAAAATTTTTGAACAAGAAATTTTACTTAATAAATGCAATAAAATAAGTATGACATAGAAACAAGACACTTTATAACATATTAATTTTCCATGTTTGTTCCAACTGAAAAAAAAAAAAAAGATTACAACACATTAACTAATTGTTATTACTTGATAAATATTTCTCCTTCAACTGCTTTTAATGAGTCATTTATCTGAGGATGAAACATATAATTACAAAGAAAATAAAGTATTGCAAGTAGTGTTATTGTTGCTAGAATAAGTAACTTCTAGAAAGAGAATACATGCCATTTTCCTAAATGTAAAAAAAAAAACAATAAAACTTTGTTTAAAAAATCTGTGCAAGTACAACAATGAGTGCAACCTGTTGGTAACCTAATGTTATGAAGTTATTGGAATGTATATCTTGTCTTCTTAAATTACTTAAATGTTTTGTGCGAATTTTGATGAAATTATTACAGGGCATCAGTGTACGATCAATTATTCAAAAAATATTTACTATTAAATGAATATGATACAACCAGTCTATGAGCAACACAATGTTTTAAAACAATATTAGAAAAAAAAAATAGAATTAATTTGTTCTTTTTTAACTTAAATTCAAATAACATTAGCCGAACTAATTAAAAATAAATAAATAAATGAAATTACCTAATATAAATGAAACATTTTAATATTGCTTTAAATTTTTAATTATCAGTAAAAGGAACATTGGGACAGATGATATTTTGTGGAACTGTATGATCTAATCGCAGTTTGTAGATTTTTTAGTAGAAGGGTAATAAAAAAATTATCTTAGTACAAACTTATTTTAATAAATAAGTTGGGATAAAAATTCTCATTTTTTAAAAATTTACTTGATAATACAAACAATCACAAGACAAGACGCCAATTGCAAGAATGAATCCTGCATTTTTATATATTGAATTTTTAAAGTGATTCATTCATTAAATCGTGAAACTCCTGCGTAGTTAACTAATTACTAATAAACTGCTATTTATTAATAAAAATGTTGTAATAACGGTATAAAAATTACTTTTTCTATCCCTAACTAAAATATTGGCTATCAGACTAAACATTAAAATAAACAAGTTTTATCAATAAATCTTTGCGTTTGTTATCCTAAATCTAGATGTGTCAAATTTTAAATCTGAGACCATGTGTAATTGTTAGATTCGCGGATTTTAACTAATGCTTTCTCTTCTTGTTTTATAAATAAAGTTTTTGAACATTTCTTTTACAATGATTTATTGATTGGATTATTCTTGAAAGTATTCTTCCTAATGATTCATTTCTTTCAATTCATTCATTGTAGTGGCGTCTCTTTCCCTTGTGTAGCGTCTAGGAAATAAAGTGTGTTCTGATAGTAACAATAGCTAATTTTTAAAGACAATTTTCTGACCCATAATTTTTATTAAAATAAATTAATGGTAAGCTATTTTTACTTATTTATTTTTGTTGTTGTTACTCTTCTTCTGAAAAATTCTAGAACTTGTGAGTATATGGTATAATGACACAAAGTTTTAAGCGTCGCGATTTGAATTTTTGCTTGCATTTACAATTATTTAAAACATTCGGTACATCGGTACACAGATAAACTGGATATTTGAAAAGCCAGTAGTAACTATCAAGTCCAGAACTTTAAGATGTTAGATTTTAAAGGTGTTAAATTTGTAAACAATTTTGCTTAATATTTGAAACAGACTTTCCTTTTGATAAGCATGACTTTTTTTTAGAAGTAAATTTTACACTATTAAAAATATGATTTGAGTTATTATTTAACAAAACACGTTTAGTTTATAAAATTTTAAATTACATGGCTGTGAATGTAATTTTCTTAATTTTTGATACAATATTTTTAAAATTAAAAATTTTTTGAAGGATTTGGAAGAGAAATTTTACCGTCATATAGGTACTACATTTTACTTCTCTGAAAAATATTAAAGTATAGCAAAATACTAAACCATCATTAATATAGAAGATAAATTTATGAGTTGAAATAAAATAAGAGACTTTTCTGAAATTGATGGCAGACAACGGAGGTTCTATTCATTGTTTTTACTTTTTTATCACACAAAACACAAATAACAAACAGCTAAATACAATAGACTCCCCCCAATCTGCACAGCTTGAGACCACAAGTTGTGCAGATTTATGGTCATTAGGTACTTTGTTTACATATTTTTAAACTATAATTTGAATGTAATTAATAACGTAATTCAAACTATAATGAAAGTTTACAATATAATGAAACATTAGAATAAATAATACTAAACTAAAATAATAAAAATTTAGTTAAATTTTAACACTTGAACCACCGGCCATTTTATGCAAATTTTATAAAAATTGTTTGACATCAGAATTTTTATTTAAAACTATTTAGCTTATTTCATTAGCCTGCTTTTGTGTTGCAGATATTAACAAATCTTATCAAGAAATTTTTGGTTCAAATTGGCTATTTTACATTTGATAGGGGTCAAAATGACCCCTAATGGTGGTTCTAGTGTTAAAATATTAAAAACAAAAATCGGTTTGATAATCTGTAATATATGATTAAATATTCATTATAAAGGTGAAATGTATTTTTCCAAAATTATACAATGAAACTGTTCTCGTAAGAGTACATTAAAAAAATCATAAAATAAGGAAGTTTTATTTCAAGTTTAGCTGCACTTAATAACCAAAAATGCTTATTTAATACATAAATATATTTGGTAAGAAGATTGTGATTACCAGTCATATCAGCAATTTCTTGAATTTTTTTCAGAAATATGTATTCTTCCTTGAAAAAGCATGAATTCAGTAATATTAAAAAAATTATAAATTAAATTATATATATGGAATTAATATAAAACTAAAAATGTCGCATTTTTTGTTTTTATATGTAAACTGAATGTTTCTTTGTTTACTTACTCTGTAAATTATGTGCTTATTGCTGATAAAAGTTACAGATTTGATGAAGTCTACTATATAACACACATAATCTGTACATATTTACATTAAAACATAAATTATATTCCAAAATAATCTTTCTTCACATTTCATATCAAAATAAAAGCAGTAGCTTTAATCTTAAATTGCTCATAAACTGCTCATAAACTTCCAAACAACATTCTATGTCAAGAAACCTGCTGTTGCCATTAGCAACAAAGGAAAAGTGGCTTCCTTGGGTTTGTGCTTCTTGTGATCATTAAAACCTTTATTTACTTCATCATTTTAAAAATCAAACTGGTCTTATTACTTCTTAACACTCTGTATAATAAATAGCCATTATTTTAGCATTACAATGACATACATAACACTCTGTGAATGAATCAATAAATTATTTTGGCAAAAATCACTTAAAATGAGTTACAAAAAGTGAGATCATATCTATTATAATATCTTTCATGTACTTGGCTAAAAACAGCTAAGATAATATAATAAAATACACAAACAGAAACCTATGAATTTTAATAACTGCATCTTGCACAATCACAACTATTAATGACTAAAGTCACTCAATGTTTAAATAACAGGTGATATAAACTAGAAACATTTTATTTCATAGTGAATGCTCAATATCTAATTCCATATTCACAAAAAAAAAAAAAAATTACGACAGGTTGTACAATGATGTTTCGTCGTGCGCCGTTTTGCAGTTTGCGACCATGGGTATCATTTCTTCATACTAACCATAAATAAATTTCACACAGTTTCAAAATGTTAATCAAAATGATTCAAACAATGTTTCTTGCTGAATGCATATTTCATTATAACAAGCAAGAGCTTTGCATTTCCATCAAATTCTATTGCTAAAATAAATTTTTAATGAAAAAGTATCATTTTCTCTAAAAAAAAGTGTGGCTCGTTTTTCTGTTTTAGGTAAATTCTAAATTTTTATCATAATTACACATGTTCCAATTTTGCTAAAATAAAAAGGTTTTAGTTATAAGAATCAACAGGAAAGACTTGTAGTTTAAATAATGTCAGTTGAAACAATATTTGACGAGTTATCACTGCTGTCTGAAATTTTTAATTATATTCTTCATGAAATGTTGCTGAATATACTCAAGCAGCAATAATCTGTGCACAGATTATGCACAATTTTCTATACTCTGCGTTGCTTCGCAGAAGTAAGTATCAGGAATTTTGTCAGTCTATCACTAAAAAATATTACAATGGCTGATAAATGGTCACAAATATTACCAATCACCTACAGAAAAAAACACAAATTAAAAAAAATCTATCATGGAAAAAATTGCTTATTTTTTAAATCTTCAAATTTTGCCAATATGTTATTTAAAATGTGAATTTTGACAAATGATGGCAGTAAAAAGTGAATTTTGGTGAACAATCAGGGAAAAATATTGCAAAATTTGTCAAAAGATCATGGAATCACATAGCAATTTTGTCAATCTATATCTGAAAAATATTATGAATTTCAAAATATAGTTCCAGCAAAAATTCAGAATTTCATCAATTGATCGTTGCAAAAAACATGAATTTCACTGAACAATCATTGAAAACCACATGAAAATGTTGCAGAAAAAAAAAAAAAAAAATTCGCACAATTGATGCTGAAAAAAAAAATTTTTGAAACTTCGTCAGGATCTTTAAAAAATAGTTTTAATTTTCATGTATTGCACACTGAACAAAAAAGTGAATTACGGTAAAGATCTGAATAAAATATTTCAAACTTCATCAAAATATCGAGGAAATACAAAAAAGTTTTGTCAAAAGATCGTGGAATCACATAGTGAATTTTTGTCAATCTGTTGCTGCTGAAATACATTTCAAACTTCAGGAAATCATGAATTTCATTAATCATTCGCAAGAAAAAATGCTAATTTAGACAATTGATTTTAAAAAATTTTATTTTCATAATATATCAAATTTTAATGTACGTCTTATTCTTTAAATATGTAATTTTTGTAATTAATAGATGTTTATGGAATAATAAATTATTAGATTTCATATTTATATTATACTAAACTGAATATCATATTAAAATGTTCTCCAGAAAAACAAAATTATTTAAATTCCATATAATACTCTGTAATCCAGAATGTTCTATTATATGCACAATCTTTGGTCCTCACTTGTGTGGACTCGCATCTTTGACTGTTTCTCCAGACTGGGATTGGCAGAATTTCTTTAGACAATTGTTTGATAATAACATCTGATCTCTGCTTGAAACACATTAATGACAGGCCAAATATGTTTGTCAAGAGATTGTCTGGGGGAATTGTGTCGACCAGCAATTGATCCATGTAGGTAGAGCATTAGCCAGACATCTTATATTTCAACATTCTTCATTAAGTTGAAAGATTGTTAAAATAATACTTAAATCAATACTTTTATCCATCAGTAGGATTAAGTTTAAAATAATAAGTAATTATTGAAATGTACTTTAGGATCCATAATGTATCTAAAGGTGCTTCTTCTGCTGGAGGCTTATAATTGTTTGGTTTGGAATGACATATACATAAAAGTACCCAAAAAAGTCAAATGACTTTATTCTCTACATTTATGTGTATTATAATATTTTTGTTATAAATTTGATTGGTAATGCAGAAGAGATAAAGAAAATCAATAGGCTTCTTTTTCAGCAATTTCCTCCCTTTCAGTTTGTTAAGTGCAATCCTGTAATCCATTTTGGAGAAAAAATAAATTATATGAAAATAATTTAATAAAATAATTTGTTGGTTTTGCATTGATATTGTAAAATAAAATAGTATATATTTATAATGCAAATCCATATCACACAATTCTCCATATAACACACAATTTCTTAGATGTAAACAGCAAATTTTGCAGTCAAGAAGAGCCTGAATTCCTAGATAGTAAAAAAATTGCTACTGTCTAGAAATCTAAATTTAATTAATTAGTTCAGTTTTATCTCTTTAATTTAGAACTTTTTAATAAAAAAAATCATTAGTACAATAAAAGTTATTGAAAATGAAAAGTATAATGAATGATTTAGGTCCAGATATATATAAAACTTTTTTGAAGAGTATATTTAACAAATTGTGAAATGATTTATATAATACACAAATTTATATTCCAGATAAGGAATGCTGTATAAAAATGCTCTATTATGTTTAAATTTGTTTGAGACATATTTGGCAATATTTATGAGGGGAATTTAATGATGTATGAAGTGTGATCCATATACAGTAGACTCTCTTAAATCTGCATATAATTTACGAATGTAGACAATGAAACATCCAGTTCAGATGTAGGTGCAAAATTTGTCTTTTTTTAGTTTTATATCAATTTCATACATTTTTTAATTTGTAATTTTTGTTAAGATTATTGAATTCATGTTTTTTCATGAAGAAAAAATAATTTATTTCTGAAAAAATCAGGATATTGCTGATATCATTGGTAATCACAATCTTACGATATATTTATGTATTAATCCAGCTTTTTTAGTTATTAAGTCTGGCTAAACCTGAAAAAAAGCTTCGTTATTTAATGATCCTGATGTGAATTAGTAATGTACCTTTATGAAGCAAGTTTCATTTAGAATAATAAATTAAATAATTTTAATTAAATTTAAATAATTTAGAATAAACACATTTCATTTTTATAATTCATATTTAATTGTGCATTACTGATTATTAACTTGACCTTTGATTCCAATATTTAAAAAATTATCTAAATTTTTATTTTAGTTTCCTATTTATTTTAATATTTTAGTGTATTGTAAGCATTCATTATACTTTTGATTTCATTATTAATTACATTCCAATTACTTTAAAAAATATATAAACAAAGCCATGACCAGAAATCCACAAAATTCTAAAATTCGCACAACCTCTGGTCTCAGCAGTTTGGATTTGAGGGAGTCTACTGCATATACATATGCACTTAGTGTATATTATACTTTGTGTGTGTACTCATTGCAAAACATTTACAAAAACATAGTGACAGAATTATTCAATAACTTTTTTAAAAGTAACACAGTTTTGCTATGCTTGACTCAAAAGGAGTAGGTATAAAATTAGTGTCTAATTTTACAGATAATTTCTTGTATCTTGTTGAAATATTTATTGATTTATTCATGCAAATAGAAAGACTGCATCTAATAAGTTTTTATCAGAGTTTTTATTCACCAAAAATTATTTTTGTCTTACTTAAAAATGTGTTAACATGTTCACAGCACATGTAAGGCACATGTGAGCAAATTTAGATGATTTTTAAAATGATGATATAAGTTAGAAATTCTTGATACTGCTGAGCCAAGCATTAAAGACTGGTCTTGTGACTAACAGGTCTGAGTAAGGTGAGTCTATCCTTGATAATAGGATAAGAGGAAATTTTCCCTATTATTGCTTTTGTGGGGAATAGAGAGAAATTTTGTCTCCCCTTAATGCTTCCCTACCTTCCAAAAGGTCCATTATTTTGGCGGTATGCCAAAACAGGTCTTTAAAACTGGTCAAGCAATAAGTGCATTTAAAAGTTTCACCAAAAGAACAAACAAAGTGTCATATAAACCAATTTTTATTCCAATATCTCATAATCATTTCGAAAAAAAATGTAAAAATCATTCATTTTAGCTACCTCCCTCTTCCCTACTCATGTATATTTTTATAGTTATATGTATTTATTGTACTTGTGAAATTAAAACATAGTATTATATTATAAAGGTGAATGTTATATGCACCTTAAAAAAATATAAAAATGAACAAATATATCTTTACGTAATACGCTGCAGAAGAAAGTTATTTAAAAAAAAATTCCGGAAAATTAAAAATTATTCAATAAATAAATTAAAAAATATATATGTATACAGAATTATTTATCATCAATATTGTTGTGAAAAATCTTTTCAAATGTCGCACAAAATTTTTCATTAAAAAAAATATTTTTTTGTCCACTGATGGTCAAAACAAATTTTGAATCAGGAAAGTTAAAACAGATATTATCCCTGAACCTAAGTAAAACCAATATAGAACCCTACTTTGGAGGGAATTGATTTGCTGTGCTGGTTTGCAAGTTGACGTTTATATAAAAAAAAATCCAAAATGTATAAAATTCTGTTCAGCACATTAGTTTAAAAATTTTTATAAAAATTATGAAAAAGAAAAAAATACTACTTGGTTATCCCGTTGACCCATTTCGCCAAATTATACAAAATTGCCAAACTAATAGCCAAATTTTACATATTCACATGATTTTTATTTTAAATAACGAAAAAACAGATAATTAGTAGAAATAAAAATCACTTACTGACATTTAAATACGTGTATCGTATTTAATGTCACTGAATGCAACTTTCACGATCATCCATTATTGGCATTTAATTTTATAGTTTGGCGATTGTTTTCTGGTCGACGGGATAACCAAGTTGTACCAAAAAAAAGTATAACTCAAATGCTTGACAATATGAATGCATATAGGAAGTAGAGTTAAAATTGAGTTTGGACTGGATGTATGGACACCAAAGAGGTAAAAACCTTCTTTTGATATCTTTTCAAGAATATGCTGAACAAATAGTCATAGTTAAAAAAAAAAAATCTAGTTGGATGTGGTAATCCCAAAACTTTCTTCTATCTCATAGATGTTAATATATCCATAAAATGAAACAGTTGAATCAGTTTTTGAATAAGTGAAATCTTTAGTAACATTTTATGTGCTGTGTACCACCATATTTACCTTTTATAGCCAGAAACAAACTAGAAAAAGAAAACTCTGTGAGTTATTCTATTTATTATTGTAACACTTTTTTTTTGTATACCAATTCATTTTTTATAAATAAAAGTACAGAAAGTTGTACAGATCGTTTTGAGATACCTTGTATATTATAATAAACTCTGATTAGATTTACTAACAGTTCTTTGGAACCAATTGTGTTTAGACTTATGGTACCACAATACTTAAAAAACTGAGTTAAATGTGACAATCTCAAAACCTTCTTCTATCTAACACACGTTAATAGTTCCAGAAAAAATAAACATAGCACCGTCACCGGTTAGGAATTTACATTAAAATCTAATCACCACAAGTTCTAACAAGGTCGAATTCAATCTGAAATTTGATGGAAATCCGTGTATTGGTTATTTGAGATAGAAACATCGCAAAAATGGTAAAAGAAACTGGACAGAAGTGCAACCTGTACAGCCCTTTACTCAAAAAACTAAAGAATACTAATTTTATATTATGTACAAACTGAAGTTGAAGTTGGAGAAAATTCGTGTATTAGTTCTTAAGATATAGCTATTCCGATAATCATGAACAATGACTCATAGCAGCCCCAACTAAAGAACGATTTACTCTAAAAACTAAAGATTAGTAATTTCTTATCATGAATCTGAAAATTAGTGAATTTGTTCCTGAGATAGAGCATTTGTGACAATCGTGAATAATGCTACAGAGCAGCGCAACCTGTTGATCAGTTTTCTCCAAAAACTAAAGAATATTAATTTATATTAAAAACTAACTGAATCGAAAGTTTCATGAAAACTCATGCAATAGTTCCTAAGATTGAGCTATTGCGATAATCATGAAGTATGTTGCATAACAGTGCTACCTATTTGGAGATTTAAACCAAACAAAAACAGACCCATATTATATCAAGGACTAACGGAAACTGAAGTTATATGAAAATCAAACATTAGTTCTTCAGATATAGCTACTTTGGAAATCGTGAAAAAAAGCACCCTAACAGCAACACCTGTTGGGCGATATACATCAAAGCTAATCAGATCCAGTTGATATCAAGATCTAACTGAATCTAAAGTTTTGCGAAATTCTGCACATTAGTTATTGATTTCAACCTAAAGCGCCCACAAAATCTATGTCACATTCAGAAAAACTGACAGGCAGACACTTTGTAAAAACATGTTTTTTAGAATCTCTGATCCCTAAAACGTATAGATCCGTCGAAAACCGGAATTCAAAAATTTTCACAAATCCAATACTTATATCATGTAAAGTTGGAAAAAAAAATTACAAGCATTAAAAAAAAATTAATTTGTAGTTTTTACCACTCAAGGCATAGGAGGGTCCCTCTATGGGCTATGACTGTGTCTAATATATCACATGCACATCTACGCATATGTAGTACCTGCATCTATGAAAACAATTCTTAAGTCATATTTAAGAATGTATAATTTGATAATTCCATGCATGAATTTTGTACTATTTAAGAAAAATAAAATTGTAAAATCGGCTTCTTAATTCAAAGTTAAAACTTAGTGCAGTTTATTTTTAAATGGCTTGTTTATTATTTTTCTTTTTGTTTTTAGATTCAGTAGTAGATAAAACTGTTTTTCTTGAAACTCAGCAAGTCATTTCCTTGCATGAAAATAGCAACAATCTCTTCATACTGATGTCTTGAAGGAGTTCCTGTTGTCGTCCGAAATCAAGTTTATTCATTTGAGAAAATGTCATTGATTACAGAAGAAAATTCGTCTGCCAGTGAAAAGCATTTTGTTCCGCAAAATGGGGATAAAGAAAAACATTCCTCCATTCATAGAGGGGAGAAATCTTTCATTTGTGAAGCATGTTCCAAAACATTTTCTAAGAATACTTATCTAAGAAAGCATCTCTTGACGCATACAGGTGAAAAACCTTTTGTTTGTGAAACATGTTCCAAAAGGTTTTCTCAGAATTGTGATTTAAGAACCCATCTCTGGATACATACAGGTGAAAAACTTTTTGTTTGTGATATATGCTTTAAAGGATTTTCTGATAAAAGCGCTTTGAGAAAACATATCTTGACACATACAGGAGAAAAACCTTTTGTTTGTGAAGTATGTTCCATGAGATTTTCTCAGAGTGGTATTCTAAGCAGGCATCGCTTGACGCATACAGGAGAAAAACCTTTTGTTTGTGAAATATGTTCCAAAGGATTTTCTCATAATAGTAATCTAAGAACCCATCTCTTGATGCATACAGGTAAAAAACCTTTTGTTTGTGAAATATGTTTCAAAGGATTTTCTAAGAATAGTAATTTAAAAAATCACCTCTTTACACACACATGAGAAAAACCTTTTGTTTGTGAAATATGTTCCAAAGGATTTTCTCAAAATAGTAAACTAAGAAAACATCTCTTGACGCATACAGTTAAAAATCCTTTTGTTTGTGAAATATGTTCCAAAGGATTTTCTGATAATGTTGAACTAAATGCCCATCTCTTGATACATACAGAAGAAAAACCTTTTGTTTGTGAAATATGTTCCAAAGGATTTTCTGATAAAAGTAATCTAAGAAAACATCTCTTTTCACATACTGGAGAAAAACCTTTTGTTTGTGAAATATGTTCCAGAGGATTTTCTCAGAATAGTGATCTAAAAAGGCATCTCTTAACGCATACAGGAGAAAAACCTTTTGTTTGTGAAATATGTTCCAAAGGATTTTCTCAGAACAGTGATCTAAAAAGGCATCTCTTAATGCATGCATGAGAAAAACCTTTTGCTTGTGAAATATGTTCCAAAGGATTTTCTGACAATTCTAATCTAAGAAGTCATCTCTTAACTCATACAGGAGAAAAACCATTTGCTTGTGAAATATGTTCTAAGAGATTTTCTAAGAATTGTAATCTAAGAACCCATCTCTTGACTCATACAGGAGAAAAACCTTTTGTTTGTCAGACATGCTCTAAAGGATTTTCTGTAAAAAGCGCTTTGAAAAAACATATCTTGACTCATTCAGGAGAAAAACCTTTTGCTTGTGAAATATGTTCCAAGATATTTTCTCAGAGTCATAGTCTAAGAAGGCATCTCTTGACGCATACGGGATAAAATCTTTGTGTTTCTGAAATGTGTTCCAAAGAATTTTCTAGACATTGTCAACTAGAAAGACATCTCGTGCATCATACTTGAGAAAATGTTTTGTTTATGCAATGTTTTTAAAAATTTATCTGATAATCATTGTTTAAAAAAACATTTGCCTCATAACAATTAGATATCTCTTAAAAATCTTTTTTCTTCTTGTTTAATTGTGTATGAACCCTGTATGTGTCATTGCATTTACTTTTATCATATCACTTCTGTTTTTCCATTTAGAAATGAAATAAAAAAAAGTGAAATTTTTACATAATTGTCACAGTTTTCATTTTTATCAAAGGCAAATAACTCCTTTCCTGTTCATTTGTTTTCAGTAAAACTTTTTGGTAGTTTTAATTTTAATTTTTGTTGTTCTTCTGTAAAACATATTCCCCTTAAAATTAAAACTTAATTTGAACTGAAAAGAATAAATTGTACCTCAATAAATTACGCAACAGGAAAGACTTTATTGAAATAACACTTTTAAAAATACATGAGAAGTATTTTTAAAATATTTTTTGTGGAAAAAAAACCTTATTTCTCAAATTTTCTTCTTCAAAAACTTTCAACGAATTTAGATGAAGCATGTCTTATTATCATGTATTCTTTGAACCCAGCATCAGCTGAGTATTTTCAAAAACTATATAAATAATTAAATGAATATTGATTTAGCATGTTTACTCAGTTGATAAATAAGTCTTATAAACTAATCAGGCATGCATTTTGTTTCTAAGGTCTTGTTTTTTTTCTTCTTGTTTGTGTCCTACATCGTCAAATGCAAAAAAAAATGGCATGGCATTACTCCCTCCTATCGTTTCTATAATGATAGTTTAATCATGTGACTGTCATCAATAGTTCCAGGCTAACCACTTTTTTTATATATCAAGCAGTCATTTTGGTACTTTAGCCAAGTGCAGGGAATAAATCACAATATAATGTTCCACCGTTATCATTTCATTTATGTTATAATAGTCTAAGTTACTTGACTGCCGTATATGTCTTTATTTTTTATATGCAAAGAACCATTTTCTTTAAAAAATCAAAATTAATTTTTTGAATAAAACTGCATAAAAGTTCCCATGATCATAAAAAATTCTTGGTACTTTTATGTTAGCCAGACTCAAATCTCACCAATAGCATATTTTGCTCACCATTTAGCATTTTTTATTTTCCGCGTGGTAAATTAAAACATGTTTTGTTGCTAAAATTAAAAGAACTACTTTGTTATGCCATTGACCAATTTCGGGAAATTATCGCAAAGCTATAAATCGCAAATTATAAAAATTGACATAATTTTTATTTTTAATAATAAATAACAAATTAAATAGTAAAACATCAATAAAAATTCAAATAAAAGGTAAAATTTAAAATCACTTCATGACGTAACAAACACGTTTTTGTGTTTAATATCGAGTGAATGTCATATGAATTGTAAGCCATTATTGACATTTTAATCGAAGATTTTAGAGATAGTTTTCAGTTGACGCGTGACAAAATAGTATCAAACTAATCGTCATAGTTGGCTGTATTATTATTATTTTTCTTAAAAAAATATAAAAAAGGAGCAAACGCCATGAATTTGAAATGTTTCAATTTTAAATATAAATGTTATACTTTAAATAAAAAATGAATGAATCGACTACATTTTAAAAAATTTAATGAAATAGGAAAAAAAATGTGACAGGAATATTGCTTTGATTTATCCTTTCCGCCCATCTAACAAAGAAATTTTATTGACCAATTTCGCAAAGTTACATAAGTTGCCAGACTGCTCAGCAAGTTATACAAATTGATATAATTTTTATCTCAAATAACAGAAAAACAAATAAATAAGCAAAATATTGATAAAAACAGAAATGAAACATCGATTTCAAACTCCCTCGATGAAGTAACAAACACATGTAACGTGTTTAATGTGATGTAGGGTGTCCCAAAAATATAAATTTTTAAATATTTTCAATCTCACCCCCTAAAAAGTTTTATATGGCGAATTTAAGATTTCCTGTAAATTTTCAGCTTGAAAAAAAAAAAAATATTTGTAAGTCCTCTCAAGGTCGCTAAAAAATTTTAGGAATAATATTAATTCCATAATATTTTACATTTACATGCAAAATTATTATTTTTCAAATATATATATATGAATATTAAAGCTACATGTATTTTTTATGTGGTTTCTAAAAAAAAGTATCCCATTAGTATTATTTGAAGTAGAAAATATGATAAAATGACTAAAAACAAACTTCATTCAAAATTGCAAACTGCATAGTACAAAAAGTTTTATACTGCTATCTTTAAGAATAGAAACTAACACCCATAAATGGTCAACTTTTCTTGTTTCACCTGATTATAAATCAGGTAATGACTTCCCAACCCAATGAACTACTGTCGGTCAAGATTATCCATCTGTCTGTATATAACAATGCAAAAACTGCCTAAACGAATCGTGTGAAATTTAAAATATATAATTGTTACATAATTTTGTGAAGTCATTTCAAATTTTATCGAAATCGGATGCATAGTTCAATGACTGCGAGAATCAAAAGTATTCCGATACATCACGGTCAATGGGGAAAAAAGTTTCAAGTGCACTTTAATGGGGTTATACTTTTTCGAGCATAATAAAATTGATATGCATCTATGAGGTTTATACTATAATATACATTCTGTACAATCTGTGGTGCAAAGAATATTTGTTATTGAATTACAGGGCCGCACAAAAGTATTCAATTACAGTTCTAGAAAGAACATTTTTTGATGCACGTTTTAATAGCATTGAACTTTTTAACATTTTATAAAATTGATATAGGTTGCTGAGGATTACTACAAGTTATTTCCTGTATAATAGAAAGTAGGAAATATGTACAGGAACATACAAAATATTTCAAACGCTATACTATATCCGAAGTACTGTTTACTGTACCAGCAAAATCTGAATATTTTTAAAATGCCGTTATAGTCGACCGCTCATGTGCTACATTTTACGTGTAATTTCCAACTTGTTTAAAAAATAGCAGCATCTATAATTTCATCGCATTATTGATGCAATATTTTTTTTGAAAGATCAAACGATCATTCTTTTGGTAATTCCATCCAAAAATGGGACATTTGATTTTTATGAAATTGAAAAGATTTGGCAGAATGTACAAATAGGACAGATAAATCATTTCAAAGATCGTATTTTTAGCCATTACCTAAGTACCAAAAAAATCTTTGTTTGCTGAATTTTTTCATCATAATTTTTTAACGTCAACTTGTATAGGGGTTTCCAATTTTGGACGAATTTTCACTGACATGTCGTATACTCGACTTATGCAAGGAAATATATGGTACTACTTATTTGTCATGTATAACTTTAATCTTTTTTAAGATATGATGCTTGATGGCGAGCTTGATTTTTCTCTTCATTACATACATAAATACAACGTTCTCTGCAGGAACAGCATTATCGCTGATGATATAGCTTCTTACTAGGTGCAGTGAAAATATATAAAACTAGCAGGTGCAGATTTTAATTGTGTTTATAGATTTAATTATTCTTTTTATTATATTTTTGTCAATAATAGATACTAAAAAATTTTTAATGGAAATAAATTATGCATAATTCGTCCTCATTCATGATTAAAATTCAATATTTTTATCAAAATTAGTGAAATTTTTTGACTTTGAGAGACTTTTAATTTTTTTACCAGATGAGTTCTAACGTCATATAGTTTAATAATAGGAGTAGAAGAAACTTTTTAGAAAATAAGACTAAAAAAAATCAATTTTGAGGCACCCTAAGGTGAAGTGAATATGACATTAATGATCAGCCATTATCGCAGTTTAATCTTATAGTTTTTCGATAAATTTTTGGTCGACTGGATAATCAAGTAGTACCGAATACCGAATTCTTGATTTCCCTGCCAGAATCTTCTAATTTGGCAAAGGATTGAGTAAGTAAAATGTAAATTAATTTAGAAATAAAAGTAGCTTGATACAGTGCTTAACATATATTTAAGGGAGATCAAACTGGTCGCCAAGAGAGGCTAGTCATAATACGACCAAATCTTGTGAGTTTGCATATTTTACCTTATAAGCATCTCTGACTTCATTTTGTTTCCCACCGTTTCGAGGTACGCGAGGAGCATTGGGATAGGTCACATGGTCAAGGCATTGCTAAGGGGACTTATCCCCCTTTTAAAACATTTTGAGCTACTTTTAGTAAAGATTTCACGCACACTAAATGAATTAAGGTTCTGAAAATCCATATGAAATTCTGTTCAGAAATCCAGTTGAGTTGGGAGGTCCTTTCACAGTTTTGCAGAAATACTAAACTGTCACTAAAATAAGTGTTTCAACACTCGCTCATCCTGTTTGCACAGATGAAGCTAACATGATGTTTAACACTGCACTCACTATGCACTCGAAGGTTTCATCATCCTATTCTTTTCTTAGCACAAAATGAAGTTATTACAAAAGTTTAACCCTTTGCGGCGCAGAGCAAATCCATTGCTTAAGTGTTGAAATTAATGACTGACACCGGAATTTGAAAACAACTTTATCTATAAATAAGAAGAAGCTATATCGCGCATTCAATAAACCGTCAATTTTTAAATCAAAATTCCGATGCCAATGTGGCGTTTGGGAATTAAATTGAAGTGGTTTCTTAGATATACCCGGAAGGGGTTAATAATCAACAATAGTACCCACAATTAAAATAAGCACTCATTTATCTTTTTGCGCCATTGAGGGAGAGAAAATATAACCCCCCCCCCCTATTATTTACTACGCATGATTTGGAAAATTCGACGAGTGGTTGATTTTGGTGTAACTGTAGATCAGTGTATTTTAAAAGAAATGAAGATTGAAACAGCTACTAAGTTCCAAAATATATATATTAAAATATTTAATTGCTAAAACGGAAGTCAAATACTAATAAAATACATTAAAAGATCTTAATAATTTGACATGTTTCGATTGAATTTACTCAATCATCATCACAAAAAACAAAATACAAATGAACACAAAGATGGAAAATGGCAATAACCTGTTACAAATGAAATTTAAAAATAAATAAAAATCACGCGCGTTATATTTTAATTATGTTTCACGTTGCTTAATTTTAATTTTCAAATTATCTAACAATTCAACCCAAATATTTGGTATTTGAAATGACAAGGAGTCATTGCAGACCATTGAGCTTCTGACGTAAATTTCAATAGATTCTCTGATAAAAAGTTTCAAATAAAAATCTGACCCTTAAATTAATCTACTTTCATTAAACAAATTATCTATGTTTTCTATTTTATTTAAGCCTTGATAATGCGGCTTTACCTCTATTAAATTTTATGTCTGCAATGTGCTCTTTACATCTCACTTTGAATTTTCTCTGAGTCCTGCCAATATAATACAATAAAAAGTAACACTTTGTAACAAGGTCCACAACTGTAATAGTCCAAGAGCCGACGACACAAAACCCTAAGTCATCCAGCAGAAGAAAAAATCCTTTATTTTATGAAGGAGTAGTCATAGGGTAATCTAATAATCCACGTCTACCGGAAGCGAAGGGGCGCATAAGCCAAAAATGAATACTACTAGTGCTTTATTCGTAGGCTTGACACTGTGTTTGCAATACAATCAAAAGTATGAAAACATGGAAAACTGGGTGCAGGATAACACAGTGCTAAACTTACAAACCATTAATGCTATTAATTTTTTGACTTATGCACCACTTCTCTTCCGGCGGGGGTTTTCTTGTGCTCAATGATACAGGGTTGTGCTGTCGGCTCTTGAACTATAAAAGCACACATTTTCGCGAGCCCATCATAATCGCAAAAATTCAAGACTCGCAAATAATTTATTCATTTTTGTCTGAAATAATAAGAAAACATCAGAAATTTTTCGCTTATCCAAAATTTAATGATTACAGTTACTTAATACGTTGACCGCCGGTGACAAACACTGAACTTCACGATCAGGCTGCGTCAGTCACCTGGGACTGACAGACTAAAATGTGATATAACAGCGGTTCCCAAACTTTCTTGGCACGCGACCCACATTTCAATGAAAAAAAATTTCGCGACCCACCCAAGATAAATTAGTATATCAATACAGCCAAACCTCGTTAACATGAACCTCAAGGGGAATCAAAATTCGGTTCATGATATTAGTATTAAATCTTCGTATTCGTTTTTACAGGGGACTGAGAAAACAATTCATGTTAAAAGTAATTTACGCGTAATTCATGTTAATGAGGTTTGACTGTGTAGCAATTTTTGTACGATCTCTATGCGTTCAGCTGTCCTATCCTACAAAAAACTCAAACCTTCATACGGAAGATACTTTATCAACAAAAACTGGAATTGGTAATCTCAATGTGTCTAAGAGAATAGTAATTAAAACAATGCACAAACTACAAAGACAGTTGAAAATACGTTTAATTATGATAAAAACATAAATTTACAATCAATGAGATTTCTGGTACTGGTGTGTATCAATGTGAGAAAATGTATTAACACGCAGTTTGTCTTAGTATTTATTTTTCAAAAACATCAAAGTAGAGAAGCATGTATATAATACATAAACACGTAATGTTAAATTTCATCAAGGACCTCAAAGCTGATTTAAATATTTCTGGATATTTTATTCGCATATTGATCTAGAAGGAAATTAAGTAATTTCCCTTAAAATATTATTTCCTGTTAAAATTATCATTTTTTTAAACAGATGACATAAAAGATATATGTTCATGGCAAACCTCGATTGTTCAGACACCCACTAAAACAACTGCCACAGCCCACCAGTGGGTCGCGACCCATAGATTGGGAACCACTGCGATATAAAACTAAAAATAAATATGTTGTTTTGAGTAATTACTGAAAATTTATTTAAAATTTACTTAACTTTTGTTTATTACAGGATTAATAATTATAAAACAATATATATTTTTTTAGTTTTATATTATATTTTATTCTGTTAGTCACGGGTGCCGAATGTGGCTTAGATAAAAAGATCAGTGTCAGTCACCGTGTTAAATAAGAAATAAGTACAAAAAATTGGTGAACACTATACAAGTATTTATTGATAAACTAATGGAATGCAGCTCCTTTATTTACAATATTTATACCAGCTTCTGTGAAGCAATTCAAAATTATCACATGTTTGGCTTCAACATCGCTAAATGTGTTTTTGAGATTTTTCAACTTTCGGTTCATTTGAAATTCGAGAAATTTTCAGCTCGTGAAATCACCAATATTTTTATTCTCACGAAAATAGATGCAGTATTTCACAGCTTTCAGCCTTCTCAGTGGGGGAGGAGGGGGAGGGGGTTACCTGTAATTTTATTGAAAATCTTCTAGCTACGTTTCTACAAAATGTTTTTTAGATTATAAAAGAAAAAAAGACTGTGCAAATTTGGATTTGGAATACAAAAAAATGTTTCTTGTACTTGTTCTTTCTGAAACCATGCCCCTGGGCCCCTGGGTTTCTCTTTCCCCCCTCTCCCACTGGACCTGGTTGTTTTGTGTTTGCATGTGTAGGCTAACTACAATAGGTTATGTTTGAATAAATGTATGCAAGTCATTTCGCTGTATATATTGGAACCTTCAATGGTACACTACGATATTAACTGAATTTAATCACAATGCATCTTCTACACAAACTCTGGATAAAACCAGATTATCCCATCAACCAAAAATCTATCGCCAAACTATAAGATTAACTGTGACTAATGAATAATCGTAAATCTCACATTCCCTGATTTTTATGAATATCTCTTTAAGTTTTGATAACATTATTATAAAATTTTAAATGAATAAACTAAATTCTGCAGTGAATATAAATATTAAGTTTCAAACCGTTTAGCTGGATAGTTCTTGCAGTGTTATGTGTGGCCATATAGACAGACTAGACAATGACTATGGGTGTCGTGTTTTTATACATTAACGAAATTTTAGCATAGAACATAATGAAATGGAATAGTTTTTAAGTGTCTTTTAAATGAATCATGAAGGGCTACATACAGTGTTCTCGCTGTCGCTCGCCATTGCGCCAAATTGCGATTGAATTCTTCATTCGGCGAATAAACAAGCAATTAGATTCGCCAAATTGCTAGTGCTTTTGCAATTTTTGCTTTTTAGTTCTTATCTTTTTTTTGTGCGTGTACTTTTGCCCTG
The DNA here is from genome assembly GCA_964019185.1 of Maratus speculifer. Taxonomy (NCBI): domain Eukaryota; kingdom Metazoa; phylum Arthropoda; class Arachnida; order Araneae; family Salticidae; genus Maratus; species Maratus speculifer. Next base: position 17,266,971 of record CAXHSM010001376.1, on the reverse strand, counting down.
TGCTTTGAAGAGTACAATTTTGAAACTGCATTTGATGTATGGGCATCTAAAAAAGCCGAAGAATTCTACAAAAATAAAAGTTCATTTGAATATGACATAGATTGATTTTTTAGATTCATTGTATGCAAAATCATAAAATTCTGAATTAACTTAGGAAGTTTTATTTTATAACATTTTAATAAAATAAATCGATTTTAGAATTTTTTTTAATTACGCAAGATATTTAAAATATGCATATTTTTAATTATTTGTAGAGGATAATTGAATTTATATTAATAACAATCGTTGTCGCAGTTATAAAAACTCAAGTTATTTTAGAGCATATGGAGAAAAAAGGGGTACATTAAAGGATTAAAGATAATTTTTAGTGCTACACGGTGAATTTATTTGGCTAATACTTTTTTCCTTTGGCGAACGTTTTTTATTTTTAATTAGCCAAATTATTAACATTGGTCAAATGTCAGCGAGAACACTGGCCATATATATTTTTAATACCGAGCATGCCTCAGTAACATATTTAAACAAGGTTTACACAATTCTGATAAAAACATTCCCGAATTTTTCCCTGACCTTTCTGTATAAACATTTGGCTTACATATTGTTCTAAAACCATCCACAATCGAACATTTTAGTGTAGAAAAATGCTAAAAAAGTATGTGCTCTATGAATTTCTGTTTTTAACTTTTCTATTGTTATATGTAAGCATCAATTTTATATAAAATTTTAGACTGGATGAGTAATTAATTGAAAATTTCTTCATTTTCAGCCATGAAGAGTAGTACGTCAAAAATTCCCTGATCGCTTCAAATATTTAAAAAGTTCCCAGCCTGAATGTTCAAATTCAATTTTTCTCTGTTTATCAGGTTTTTCTTGATCCGCAAATATCCTGTTCGATTAAAAAACAATTTAACTATATGTAAAGTTCGTACAGACAGACCAATCAAAACCATACACACTTTCAAGTATGTTGGAAAGTGTTACATACACATAGTAGGCTGACATTTGACTTTTGGCAATTTATGTCCATATATTGAAGCATACTTGAATCTTTTTGTACATAACTCTATTTTATATGCTATCTATATATACATGCCTCTATTTAGCTAAAATTTAATTAAGACTGAAGCACAAATAATGGAGGTCAACTTTTAATTTCTACAAAAATTTACCCTTAAAGTGTTAAAGTGAAAAAAAAGTAATTACAATAAATCTTTACGATAAAAGTTTGCTGTGACGTGGTGAAAAAGTGATGAGTTTTTTGCTTATTATCAAAAACACAATACGCTATGGAAGACTTCTTGAAGATTTAGAAAAAAAAAATGTACATTTTTATTTCAATACTACATGCTGAAACACAAGATGTTATAATAGTAAATGCCTCGACAGATACAGGGTTCATACTAAATTTTGAGAATAAAAAGATAACAGATTTTCAGCAGATGTCTATCTGGTATGAGATAATTGATGTCTTCTTAGAGTACTCCTATCAGAAAATGCATTGGAACATACGTCACAAACAAAAGGCTTCTCTCCTGTATGTGTCAAGAGATGGCTTCTTAGATTACCATTCGTAGAAAATCCTTTGGAACATACTTCACAATCAAAAGGTTTTTCACCTGTATGAGTCAAGAGATGGCTTCTTAGATTACCATTGTGAGAAAACCGTTTAGAGCATATTTCACAAACAAAAGGTTTTTCACCTATATGTATCGAGAGATGTTTTCTTAGATCACTACTCCGAGAAAATCCTTTGGAACATACCTCACAAACAAAAGGTTTTTCCCCTGTATGTGTCAAGAGATGATTTTTTAAATTAGTACTCTTAGAAAATTCCTTGGAGCATACTTCACAAGCAAAAGGATTTTTTCCTGTATGAGTCAAATGATGGATTCTCAAAGAACTTTTATTAGAAAATCCTTTAAAGCATTTTTCACAAACAAAAGGTTTTTCACCTGTATGAGTCAAGCGATGCTTTCTTAGATCACTACTATGAGAAAATGCTTTCAAACATATTTCACAAGCAAAAGGTTTTTCACCTGTATGTGTCAAGAGATGGTCTCTTAAACTACTATTCCGAGAAAACCTTTTGGAACATATTTCACAAGCAAAAGGTTTTTCTCCTATATGAATCAAGAGATGGGTTCTTAGATTACTATTCGTAGAAAATCCTTTGGAACATGTTTCACAAATGAAAGGTTTTTTACCTGTATGAGTCAAGAGATGCCTTCTTAAACTACTATTATCAGAAAATTCTTTAAAACATACTTCACAAACAAAGGGTTTTTCACCTGTATGAGTCACGAGATGCCTTCTTAGATGACTATTCCGAGAAAAACCTTTGGAGCATGTTTCACAAATGAAAGGTGTTTTTCCTGTATCACCTGAAAAATGTTTTTCTTTATCCCCATTTTTAATAACAAAATGTTGTTGATTGGAGGAAGAATTTTCTTCTGTAATCGATGACATTTTCTTAAATTAAAAATTTTTGTTTCGGATGATAACAAACTTCTTCCAAGTTTCACTATGAAGAAATGTTTGCCATTTGCAATTAAAGAAATGACTTACTGAAGTTCAGCGAAAACAGTTTTAGCTACTATTGAATCTGAAAAACAGAAAGAAAAATAATAAACAAGACATTTTTTAATAAGCTGCACAAAATTTTAACTGTCAACTAAGTAGCCGATTAGACAATTTTGATTTCTTTGGGGACTGGTCATCTAGCATCGGAATTCGCCTGTGTAATGTTAAATCTATGGACGTTGAATGCATTCGTATATTCAAACTATCGCTTGGGGAGATAAATATTTTTAATATATTCTGTGTACTCTTTGCTAAAAGATGTTTCCCTTATTCCTTAGTTCTCAAACTATTTCTAATACCTATGCCTAATTCAAAATTTTATGTATTAAAATCGGGAAATTTTTGAGTAAGAGTGGCAAACATTTCATATAGAATAAAGTCTATACTTCAGAGGTATTTTGAGGACTAAGAAAAACAGAGACATCTTTTAAAAAGTGTCTACAATAAATAGAAGTTAAAAAAATTAATTTCACGAGTAGATATTTTAAATATACGAATGTATCCAATGCCCTTGGACTTTACATTGCTGAGGGGCATTCGGAAACTGAGTGAACAGCAGGGATATAGTGGAGGGTATAAGGGGATATACGCCGTATATCTTCTGGATTTTTTTAAGGAACGCCGCATACCCTCTGTTTCTCTGGAAAGCTATAGTATTTTCGTCGTAGGGTATACTCTCTACTTTGAGTGTATACTCTCTACTTAGAACATATATGCTAAAGTTCTCGCTGTCGTTCACCATTGCGCCAAATTGCAACTAAATTCTTCATTTGGCGAGTAATTAAGCGATTGGAATCTCCAGTTTGCTAGTGTGGGTAGTTGAAATTAGATGAATAACAATCGTTGTCGCAATTATAAAAACTTAGGTTATATTAGAACATATTGAAAAAAAGGGTGGAGGACGATTAAAGGGTTTTTTATTTTTATTTTATTTTATTTTATTTTATTATTATTATTAATTTTTTTTTTTTTTTTTTTTTTTTTTTTTTTTTTGCTACACGGTGAATCCATTTTCGCTAATACTTTTTTCTTTTGGCTAATGTTTTTCATTTTTAATTAGCCAAATTACTAACGTTGGTCAAATGTCAGCGAGAACACTGGTATACGCACCTGCTATTTTACGACTACACCACTGGTGATTAGCTACTTTAACTCGTGTACAGATAAATATACATATGCGTAATATTTAAATAGAAATATTTATCCTGTTCCACGTAATACATCTTTCATTTGAGTTTATGTGGTAGGAGGCTGTATATACACAATATTATCATCTTTAGGGGAGAACGAGTGGAAGATCTGGCACTTGATATCTATCCCTACCACTAGGTCAGGCATGAAAGAGAGAAATAAGGAAAAAGGTGGAATAAATTTAAAATTTGCACAGTAAAATTAAATTCTTAGAATTTACACATATTTATTAGTTACTCATACAATAACATAAAATAGAACTGTACATATGACTGTTATTTACTTTTTTAGATACTACTAGGTTATCCCGTCGACCAATAAAATATCGCCAAACTATAAGAATAAATGCCAATAATGGAGGATCGTGAATGTCACATTCAATGACATTAAATACAATACATGTGTTTAAAACATCATTACGTGATTTTTATTTCGGCTTTCTATTTGTATTTTTATTAATATTCTACTAAATATTCATTTTTCTTTATTTAAAATCTAAATTATGTCAATATGCGTAATTTGGCTATTAGTTTGGTGATTTGTATTATTTGGCGACACTGGTCGACGGGATAACCAAGTAGTACCTTATATAAAACTTACAAAATATTTTTTTTAAATGTAATGATAAATGTTTAGAATCATTAAATAAAAAATGAAAGTTCTGAGGCAGTCTACTGAAAGATATAAATCCTAATACCTAGTGAAAACTTATATGAAATACTGTAGAGATTAATCAAAAGATTTTTAAAAATAAATATTATTTTGAATGATTTGACTTTTTAAGATTTTAACACCCTCCCCCCTGTTTTTTTTAAATCTCCAGGCTAAGTTTATGCACTTCAAATTGATTTTTTTTCTCCGAATTTCATTTCCCAGCATGCAACACTGAAATCACTCAAAAGTGTTGTACAACAGATTCCCTCAAATCCGCACACATTGGGATTAGAGGTTTTGCTTATTTTACAATTTTGCAGATTGCTTTATTTACATTTTTTAAACAGTAACTTGAATGTAATTAATACTGCAATCGAACCTATAATGAGTGCTTTTAATACAACAACATATTAAAATAAATAATAAATTAAAATAATAAAAATGTAGATAGTAAGTTTTCAATGATGGAAACACTATAAGTTTTTAATGATGATTAATGAGATTTAAATCTTAAAAGCAAAGATCAAGTTAATAATCAATAATGTATGATTAAACATTGATTATAAAGATGAAATACATTTTTTCCTAAATTATTTAATGAAACTTGTATCATAAAGGTACAAAACTAATTCACATCAAATCCATAAAATAAGGAAGTGTTATTGCAGCTTTATCCAGACTTAATAACCAAAAGAAGCTTGATTAATACATGATATACAGGGTGCATCTAAACTCTTGGGCAAAACTTTAAGTTGTGATAGTACTTATCAAGACAAACAATATTAAATAGGAAACTAACGGCCCCAAACATTTTCTGAAGGACATAGGCACCATTAAAGTTTAGGGTCGAAAATTTTAAATGATTATAAAAAACGAAAAAATTGATCGATTCATTTGCGGTTTTCACTAAAATTATTCCTTATGTCAGTATTTTCTTGAAAATAAATTATAAAGATAAATTTCAAAAAATGCCGATAGAAGTCATTTAAGACTTTGGAGTAACGAATAACTATATTTTACCATTATTTTTTGGATCTCATTAAATTTTTTTAGAAGCTTAGATATAACCTTAAATTTAATGGAATTTTTTGAAATTTATTTTAAAGGTACTACTGACATAAAGAATAGTTTTAGCGAAAACCGCAAACAAATTGACCAATTTTTCCGTTTTTTAAAACAATATGAAATTTGAAACGATCTCCCCCTTGAACTATCCCCCTGTTGATGTATTACTTGGATTAGGCGATAATTTGCTAAAAATTATTGCCAATGACATTCGAAAAACAGTAATTTAATATCATTAAATTTACATAAAATTATTAAAAATGGTAATTAATAAAATAAAATTTATCAAATAAATATAAAATGATGACAAAAACTATAAAAAAAAATCTGCATCAATTATGATAAATGAATGAATTATAGTACGTATTATAACACAATGGCTGTCATTAGCTATACTACACTATATAGTTGTCAAAATTAAATGTTAATGAAATTAATATATTTGGCATCATGCTCAGTGCAGTTCTAGTTGACCTGGCTTGAATAATATATACGGACTCTGTTATTCTTGTCATCATTTGATTTGATTGTATTATTTATTATTTTAGTATTTGGTACGACTTGGTTATTCCATCGACTAAAAAAAATATCACCAACTATAAGCTTACATGCGAATAATGGTTGGCTGTAAATGTCACATTCACTTAACACTGACTATGATACACATGTTTATTACGTCCTTAAGTAATATTTAATCCAACTTTTTATTTGCATTTTTTTATTATGTTTTACTAATTTATATGTTCTTCCATTATTTAAAATAAAAATTATGTCAATTTATATAGTTTGGCAAATTTTGTCGAAGGGATAACCAAGTAGTACCTACTATTTTTCTTACAAATAAACTACAGTATCTGTATGGCAATAAAATTTTTCTTTCAAATGATTCAAAAAATTTCCTTATTTTTAAAATATTTGTTTTACAATGTAAAAAAATTACAATCATTACCATGAAATTTAAAATTTTATTATTTAAAAATGTTTTGTTAAACAATAACTGACATCATAGTTTTTATATTGTACAGTTTACTTTTAAAGGAAAATATGTTTTATATATTATGCAAAATTCTTAAAAAATTTAAGTTTTAACATTTTTTAATTCTAAAATCTTAAAATACTCGGCCTTATCGATACTGTACTGCTAGTCAAATATTCTAAATGACAATGAATGTCAGCAAAAATTAAAATCATGCATATAAAATTTTGTGCCAGTGCCAACATAAGTTCAACTCACAAGTCAGAAGTTGTAGAAATTTTCGGAAGAAGAGTATCAACAACAACAATAAAAAAACATACCTTACGATTAATTTATTTTAGTAAAGATAATCGTTGTGAAAAATTGGTCTAAAAAATTACCTATTGTTACAATCAGAGTGCACTTATTTTCTACATGTTTTCATTTCATTATAGCAAAAGTAAAGAGACGCCAACAAAATGAACGAATAAAAAAAAATGAAGGAAGTTGTAAGAATTCATTCATGAAGAGTGGACCAATCAATAAATCACAGCCACAGAAATGGTCAAATAATTTTTAATTAACAATTAAAGCATTTATTAAAAATAAAAAAAAAACAGGAATAAAAAGCATTAGTCAAAATCCAGAAATCTTGCACTTAAATATGCCCTCAGGTTTAAAATTCGACATAAATTGATTTTGGATAACTAACTATAAAATTTGTTTCTATTAATGTCTGATCTGATAGCCTATATTATTACCATGGATAAAAAAGCAGCAGTTACACAATTTCAACAACAGTTTAATTAATAAATAATAGCTTAATTAGAATTAGTTAACTACACCGGAATGTCTCCATTTAATGAATGAATCCTTATTTATAAATCATGAAGGAAAAATCTAAGAGTTGTTCTAGCATTTGTCATCTTGTCTTTACTCTTTTTCATATAATTAGGTAACTTTTACAATATCAATTTATTGTCTCACCCTTTTCACTAAAATAATTTTATGCTAAGATAGTTTCTTTGTTTACTTTTCTTTTAAAAATTCTACAAACGGCAATTTGATCATAAAGGTACACAAAAATTCATCTGTCCCTATTTTCTTTTTGCTAGTCATTTAAATCATTATTAAAATGTTTTATTTATTGCAGTTATTTCACTTACTTTTATATTTGTAATTAGTTCGAATTATATTATTCAAATTTAAAAACAAAAAATTGCTTCGAATTTTTTTTAAACTTTTAAATTTGAAACATTGTGTTGCTCATAGACTGATTGTATCCTGTTCATTTAAAAGTAAATATTTTTTGAATTATTGATCGCATACTAATGCTGTATACAAATTTCATCAAAATTTTAAAACAAGTTAACAAGCCAAGAAACTGACAATCCAATATCTTCATAATATTACATGGATTGCCAGTAGGAGATGTACTAGGCAGGGTTGGCACGGTTTAAACCAATTGGTTTTAACCATGGTTTAAACCACGGTTTAAACCAATTGGTTTTTTTCTCAAAAAAACCAATTGGTTTTTTTCAAAAAAATCTAAGGATATTTTCTCGTTTTTCTTCACAATTTAAGACTTAAAAATTATTGGATATAAATATTTTCTATGTTTAACACTTTATTTCAGCAAAAAGTATTAAATATAGTGATTCTAGGTTATTTTTTATGTATAGGATGAAATTCAGTATGCACTGGTGAACATATTCCATTGCTCTAAAGAAAAATCTTAGAATATGTGAACTGATCAAAGATAAAATGGATTAAAAATATTACATATTTAGTATAAAATATTTTCATTAAAAGATGCAGATTATTTAAAGTAATCTATCATAACATGCACAATGCTTTTGAATATGGAGCTACATAACTGGATAATCTTTAAGATTTTGGTGAAAGTATAAAAGAAATTTTTTTTTTCTATTGGGGAGATTATCTTTAAGAATTAAAATCAAAATATGAAGTTGAATGGGCTTTCAAAAATTGGGGGCTAGTTATAGTATTTTAATAATAACAAATTATTTTTTCCCCTCAGTTATCTGCTAAATCCAATGACCATAAATGTTGATTTCAAATTGTCTCTCAAAACACAAAACCCCCAAGAACAATCTCAATTTTTTTTTTTTTTTTATTGTAGAAAAGAATTATATTCATCAAACTACATCAAATGTTTATTATAAGTAATAAAAAGATTATATATAAACATTTTCAAAGCATCAATGTTTCAATGTGTAGAGTAGCTTATTGTTTGAACATATAACTTTACTTAAATTAAAATATGATTTTTTTAAATTTTCTACATAGTTAACTATAATTATTTAATTTAAATTATTTTCAAATGATTTTATACTACTTATAATTCAACAATGTCTATTTTTATCAATAAATATGCATGTATATGCAATAAAAAAGGATGTTTTAAAAAAAACCCGGTTTAAACCAAAAAAACCTGGTTTAAACCAAAAAAACTGGTTTTTTTGGTTTTTTTCCAACCCTGGTACTAGGTGCTAATTTTTTAAACAATCTTTTATTGCTTTCTTACATATAGGAAAATGGTACCTAATCATGTATTCTCATGCTAGGGAGTCTACAATACAATAACACTACTTATAATATTTGGTACTACTTTGTTATCCCATCGACCAATTTCACCAAATTATACAAATCGTCAAAATACCGTCAAAGATTGATAATTCGCTCCCCCATAATCTGCAATTTTCTATAATTCGCATTACTTTACGAATGTAAACAGTAAAAAAAAAACTTTAAAAAATTTACAAATTTGTGATCCAAAAATGATTTTTTAAAACAAAAATTTTAAAAAAATGGATTTTTTCTTTTAATTTAACTCTTTTATTTTAATAACAGCAATAAATAAGCTGTATTACAGAATATATGTAATTATTTTTATTTAAATGCACATATATATTAATTTTTTAATGAAATAACTTTAAAAAAGGTATTTTTTTTTTGGTAGCATATTAAGTTGATTATTAGATTTCATACTTATCTTTTCATATTATACTGATTATAGAGCTAAAATGATGCCTAGGAATAATAAAATGATGTATAATCCATAATATTTTACAATCCACAATATTCCATTATCTGCACAACCTTTGATCCCAACATGTGCAGATTACAAAATTTTGACTATATACTTTTGATTTTATTTTAATTACTTTAAATTTACTTTTTAAAAAATATAAACAAAGCAGTGACCAGAAATCTGCAAAATTGTAAAATCCGCACAACCTCTGTTCACAAGGTGTGTGGATTTAAGAGAATCTTCTGTATTAGATTTCATATTTATCTTTTCATATTATACTGATTGTAGAGCTAAAATGCTGTCTAGGAATAATAAAATGACGCATAATCCATAATACTCTATAATCTACAATATTCCATAATCCGCAGAACCTTTGGCAGTGGCGTAGCTAAGGAGGGACAAGGGGGGGCGTCTGCCCCGGGCGCCGAGGCCTAGGGGCACCAAATTGAGAGAAATTGTTATATATCTAAATTGGGGTGGGGGCGCAAAATTTCTTGCTGGCCCCGGGCGCCAAAAAACATAGCTACGCTACTGACCTTGGCCCCAACTTGTGCAGATTATAGAACTTTGACTGTAATAGCCAAATTATATATATTGAGATAATTTTTATTATAAATAATGAAAAAACAAATAATTAGTAGAATATTGATAAAAATACAAATAAAAAGTCGAAATAAAAATCACTTAATGATAAGCAGGTGTATCGTATTTATTGTTATTGAATTGTCATTATTGTCATTGAATAAATATTGTCATTCACGATCATCCATTATTGGCATTTAATCTTATAGTTTGGCGATAATTTTTTAGTCGACAGATATATCTAGTAGCACTCAAAATTTCATTTTCTTTGTAATGGCATAGTTCATTTTACAGAGTTGCTACATTAAAATCAATTGCAGAGATGTATTTACCATGTAATAACATTTATTTAATACTAGAGGGTTCAGCTCCTTTCTCTCTGGCATTCACCAAATCCAGTGAATCATTACACAATTCACATTGGGATTGCTATGCATTCTCAGCTTGCTTCGCTCGCTCGCCACTGTTTCTTTCGACTCTAGCCAGAAGAAGTGCTATCATAAATCATTATAATACAATCAAAGTTCTTTAATCCATACAAGTTGTGGTCAAAGGTTGTGCAGATTATAGAGTATTTTGTGAATTATGAATCTTTTTTTTCTAAAGATTATTTTAATACCATATTCAGTATACTATAAGTTAAAAATGAAATCTAATATTTTAATATACTATCTCAGAAAATGCAATTTTTCAATATCTTTGGTACTACTGTGTTACCTGTCGACCAATTTCGCCAAATTATACAAATCTCCAAACTAATTATACATATTGACATAATTTTTATTTTAAATAACAAAAAAAAAAAAAAAAAAAAAAAAAAAAAAAAAAAAAAACCAAATAATTAGTGGAATATTAATAAAAATACAAATAAAAAGTCAAAATAAAAATCACTTAATGACATTTTAAATACATGGATCGTATTTAATGTCATTGAATGTGACGTTCACGATCATCCATACTTGGCATTTAATCTTATAGTTTGGCAATAATTTTTTAGTCGACGGGATAATCTAGAAGTACCAAATCTTTTATTAAAAAAATTACAGTCAAAGATCTATAATCCGCACAAGTTGAGGCCGAAGGTTGTGCGGATTATGGAATTTTGCGGATTATAGAGTATAATGGATTATGCGTCATTTTATCATTCTTAGACAGCATTTTAATTCTATAATCACTATAATATGGAAAATAAATATGAAATCTAGTAATTAATGTAATAAGTAATCTAAAAAAATGCATTTTTAAAGTTATTTTATTTTTTAAAAATGGTATATATATGTATTTAAAGAACAATAATTACATATTATTAATAATAAGATTTATTTTTAAGGAATATTTTATGGAAGAAAGTATAAAAAAAATGAGAACAAATTATGCACAAAACATAACTAATACAACGTAAAATAAATGGTAATTACTTCAGCATACTATAATGAAATAGTACTATGAATATTATTTAAGAAATCTTTTGTTTAACAAAAATAAGAGTCGAGTGTTGTTTGTTTCAAAACCTGAAATGAATGAATCATGAATCTTTGATGAAATGTGCGTTTTTTCGAGATTTTTTATTTGATTTCATGCTTGTTTTGGCTTTTTTTTAAACAAATTTCTCCTTTTTTCTGCGTTTTTTCAACAGATTTTACGTTTAAAAAAAAACACATTTTTTCAAGTATCAAAATTTATGATTCATTCAACAATTCATTCATTTCATCATGATTCATTCCTGTCTATTTTGTTGAACGATCGCGGAAAAATCCCGTGCAAGCGCACCCCTCTCACGTTTGGGGGGGGGGGGGAGGCGGATTAACAGTATTTTACGGTATAATATTTAGTTCTCAGCTAGTGCTGTGTTTAGTACTGTTAGGACGCGCGATGCACACAAAATAGTGCGTTTTCAATGGTTACTTACTCTCCTGAACTTGCACAAACTGAAATAGCTTCGAATGAACAGTCGTCAATTCGAACGTTCAGTAAGCTTAGGCACGTTCCGTAATAGAGTTTAGTTTTTTACTGTCAATAAAATAAAAGAGTAAATTTAAAAAAAAATACATGTTTTATTATGATTTTCATACCATTTTTTGTTATTTGTTAAAAAAAATCATTTTTGGATCACGAATTTGTAATTTTTTTTAACTGTTTATTTCATTGTTTACATTCGTAAAGTAACGCGGATTATGGGAAACTGCGGATTATGGGTCCGCGGATTATAGATCCTCGACTGTATATACTTAAAGAAAAATACATACGTTTACAATTTGATATGAAAATTTTGTTTTTTTGCTATCAATTGCCAAAATTAGTATTTTTTCTCGTGATGGATTAATAAAATTCACCCTCCCCTTCCTGTAAGCATTTGTCAATGAGAGATTGGTGATAATAGTTAATAAATGTTTCTATAATAATAAATGTTTCTATGATTTTTTTTTACAAGATTAGTCGTGTATTTCCATGTCTTTTGTCAAAATGTAAGATATTTTACCTTGATTGTCTATCAAAATTGCCGTTTTATTGAATGAGCATTTTATGTAATTCACAATTATTTTCTAAGATCGATTGATAAAATCCACATTTTTCTTTCCATGATCAATTGCTGAAATTCACGCTTTTCCCACAATCATTTCACCTTTTTTTTAAAACTGAATTTTCACAGAATTTATATTTTTTCCCCTGTGATTTTTTGACAAAATTTGCAGTGTATTTCAGCAATTTTTTGAAAAGATTTATGATGTTTTCCCTTGATTGTTTATCGAAATTTACGTTTTTTCCGCCATCTTTTCTTAAGCTCTTTTTGAAAATATTTGAGATCATTGAAGAAATTTGCGATTTTTTACAGCAAACATTTATCAAATTTTGCAATTTTTTTCATCAACATATTGTCGAAATTCATGATATTTACCTTTGCTGAGCAAAGGCTATTATTGAAAATTGCAGATAATGGGTCCACAGAATATAGATCCTTGACTGTATATAAAATTTATAAAAATTTTTATATAAACAAAAATAATGGAAAAACTGTTGAAAATGTAAAGAAATATGCAATTAAGTCATGCTGCTAATGGGCATAAATCATTTTAACCATATGAAATTTACAAATTTATAAAATTCAAAATAATAACCTTGAAATAAAAATGCCTTGGAAATAGGATTAGTTTAAAACCTTAGTGAAAACACAATAAAAATATTTTTAATTGTACTACTACATGATTTGAGCGAGCAACATATGAAGTTTACAAATATTTTTAATGTATAAAAAGTAATGTAAAATTTTGTTGAACATTTAAATAAAAATGCATTTAGCTGGGCCTTCTGATGGGCATAAATCTTTCAATATAAATAAAAACTTACAAATATTTTTAATGCATTAAAAGTAATGTAAAATTTTGTTCAAAATGTAAATACAGTAGACTCCCTCAAAACTGCCCAGCTTGGGACCAGAGGTTGTGCGGATTTTAGAATTTTACAGATTTCTGGTCACTGCTTTCTTTACATCTTTTTAACATTAATTTGAATGTAATTAATAATGAAATTGTAATTATAATATTAAATTAAGTTATATTCAAATTAATAAAAAAATAATATAAATTTTTAAATGATTAAAATATTAAAAACAAAGGTCATGTTAATAATCAATATTGTATGATTAAATATTCAATACAAAGATTAAATATGTATATTTGATCAATGAAAATTGTCTCATAAAGGTGCATTACTAATTCACATTAAAATAATAAAATAAAGAACATTTATTTCAGGTTTATCCAGACTTAATAATCAAAAAAGCTTGATATTCATAAATATATTTCTTAAGAAGGTTGTAATTACCTGTGATATCAGCGATAACTTGATTTTTTTCTGAAATAAATTTACGCTTCCTTCATGAAAATACTTGAATTCTGTAATATTAACAAAAATTACAAATTGAAATATGCATAGAATTGATATAAAACTAAAAGAGCCAAATTTTTTATCTGAACTGGATTTTTCATTATTTACATCTGTAAATTAATGTGCAGATTTGAGGGAGTCTACTGTATTTACATGGGAATACCACAAACAGAAAGAAAAGCAACTTTCAAGTAAGTATTAAATAGTTATGAGTTAAAATTCAGAAAATATTGAAAATTACATCATAAAGCTATATTTACATAAAAAGAGAAAGGAAATATTAAAATAATGAATTCATTAAAATGTGTTAACCATTATAAATGGATAAAAATATGTCATATTTAAAATAGCCAAAGGAAAGCCATTGCAAACAGTTTAAATTAAAAATGTATATTTATGTGAGAACATTTCTAAATTATCTTCTGAATTATTGTTGCCAATTATTGCAGCAGAAATAAAAAATTTTCCTCTGTTGCTATAGAAGTGTCTTCATGTGAATATCAAACAGAGAAAGAAAGCTTTTAAATAATAAATCTATTAATGTAAGTTAATAACAGTAAGTAGCAAAAGAAATTATGTAATACAGAAAATTAGCAATATTGAAAAACAGTTAGAATTTTAAAATATATTTACACGAGATATTTATTTCATATTTTGATATGATTATAACTATTGTTGTGAGTTCTAAAGCATCACAAATAATATTTGCAGTCAAACAACATTTTTTTTTTCAAAAAAAGAAAGAAAATCTTAATGAAAATTACATCAGATTTAAACGATACATTTAAAATGCATTACTTAAAAAAATTTCTTATCCTACCGAGGTTCAAAATATACCAGAAGGCAAAGATGAATATTTCCTTATTTAACTTATCTTGTTTATTCAAACAATTAGTAATTACCTAATAGATGTTTAAAAGCAACTGATTTGACCAATCAAAGGGAAATGAATGGCAATCATTTTATGGAGAGATTGTCACATGTAGTCCCGTAGTACAGAAAATAAATGTAATCATTTTTGTGTATCACTCCAAAATAAATAAATAAATCCCAAACATTAAAAGAATTTTTAGATATTCATAACAATATCATTAATGGCAGAGAAGAGGGGGAGGGGGTTGAAATCATCAAAAAATTGCTTACATCATATATGCATAGCTTCTTAACAGGTATAAAGAGGATTTCATTTACAACTGATGCAGTGTCATATTAACATCCTTTAAAAATCTTCCCTTCTTTTATGTAAAATAAGCATAGCAAGAATGATCCATTTCAGAAGTTAAAATAATTATACTCTATTCCACCTTAATTTAGTAACACTGTGAGAGGCAGAAACAGTAAGATTCTGCCTTGAAAAATAATTCAGCATTTTTTTAATCTTATGGTGAAAAGGCTTAAAAATTTATATGGTTATGTGCATAAATTACAAAATTCGAGGTTTTATAACATATATTTAAAGTAATTTCTACATTAAATGTATTTAATTTAAAAGTTTCTATTTTAAGCAAAGATTTTTTTTATATTAAAAAAAAATCTTGGCATAAAAAACTCTCCTTTAGGCGAAGAACCAATGTTCAATGTTAAATATCTGGGGCAATATTCTTTGTATGCTTATTGTTCTAAAAAAAAAAAAAAAAAAAAAAAAAAAAAAAATTCTGAAACATAAAACTATGCATTAATAAACCTAATTAGAGAATCAATCCTTTAATATATAATTATTAAGATACTACTTCACTCATGAAAACACACGCTCATTAATCTTACTACTACGAGCAAATTTGGAGAGTATTGTCAATGAGAAGGCTTATCAGAGGCACGTTTTCAAAATAGGGAAATTGCACATATATTAGGATTGAGGGAGGTTGCTTATATTTGGAAGGGGATTACTTTTAGTACTGTACAATACTTTTTAATTGTTTTCTTTTCGTGCTCTTCTTCTATGTGCTCTTTTATTTTCAAATACAAAAATAAAATAAAATAAAATAGTTGACAGTAAAAATAATTTTAAAATCCTTAAATATTCTTTTTAAAATATAATGTTTTAGATATAGGAAAATTTTGCTCACATCAATAAAATTTTATTACTTAAAAAAAATTCTTAGATAAGAACTCAAAGCATGTTTTCATAGGGTATTTTACTTATACTGTATGTTAGTTACTAATAGGATATTTTACTTCCATAAGAAAATCTTGTTTATGCAAATGGAAGTATCTGTTTTAAATATTAATTAAATTTTAACTTTTTAATACCATTAAGTTTTAAAATAATAAGCTATTGGCTAATATATGACTTACCTGTGTAGGGAAAAATTTAAATGACTATAATAAATGTCAGCGGAAATAAAAGTGGAGAAGCCACAGTTCAAATTTGGTGTCTTCAGCGACTAAATCACAAGTTGTAGAATTTTCAGTAGAAGAATTACAAAGAAACCTATATTACCATTAAGTTGTTTTAGTAAAGAAGATAGATTCAATAAATTGATTTTAAAAAATTAGCTACTGTTATACTCAGTAGTATCATTTTATTAGAAACGTTAATACAAGGAGTGAATCATGAGAAAAGATTCATTCATGAATAATAAATCAATCAATTCTATTGTTCCATTGCAAAAAACTCAATAATGTTCAATTAATTTTTTATTAACAAAATAAAATATTTATTTTATAAATAAATATATATAATTTTTAAAATTTTCAAATCTAGAGCTTAAATATGCATTTTGGATTAAAAATTGGACGCGATTTGATTTTGGATAACTCGGGAAAAAATTTCCCAGATCTTTTGCAAAAGCTTGTTTAATAGCTGTCTGGTAACTAGTATTATTACTAGGAGTTAAAAAAAGTACTACCCATATTGTCACTGCAGCAATTTAATTGATAAAAAATATTTAGTTTCTAAAAATGCAAGAATCATCTTTAATGAATCATGATGCAATTCATGGTTCATTCTTTTATTGGCGTCTTGTATCTTCCGTAGTTCGTTCAGGTAATTTTTAAAATATAAATTTATTGCACCCAAGTTAAGTTCTTTACCAAACTAAATCCATACTAAAGCAGGATAGTTTCTTTTATTATGATTCAACGAAAAATTCTAGAATTTACTTTTTTATAATGACTGTATAAAATTTTATGTATTGCAACTTTCATTTTTGCTCATTTTGCTTATTTAAAACATTATTAATTTTTTTCATCTATAGCAGATAACTTCTTCTATTATTATTATTTATTTTCAAGTAGTTTACCGAATATTATAAAAATTTAATTTAGATACAGCTAATTGGTTTGAAAAAAAAGTTTATGCCCAATTTAAAACATTGTGTTGGTAATAAACTTAATTTGATTCTATTCTTTTCATTTGAAAGTAAATATTTTTTAAATAATTCATCGCTTAGTTAAGTACCTCTATAAAGTTTATCAAAATTTACTTAAAAACACATAAGAAACTATCGTTGAATTCTAAAACAAGCAATAAACGAGTTTTTGTTATTGCAAAATTGTTTTTTAAATTCATTTAAAATTCGTTTGTGAGATGAGTTTATTTTGTAAAACAATGGTTGATATACAGTAATTATCGAGTGGTTTAATCATTTAAAATGGATGTAATTGAAATTTGTTCTTCTGTATCTTCATAAATTGTGACTTTTTTTTGGGGGGGGGGGATTAGTTATATTTTACAAATAAGCTTATTTAGGTAAGTTTAAAATTTGATGTGTGCAGTTCTGTTTTGGGAGGCCATTTTTTGTTAATTAGAGAATGTAGAGGATGAGAGAGAGAATATTTTTGTGATGTCTGTATGTGCTGCTAAGTTGCAAAGATGAACATGATATACATAATAAATAATAATATTTCATAATATGTATATATATATATGAGAAATAAATGCAAGTGAATTTTTATTCATTTTAATTTATAAGTGTTGCACTTTATGCATTTTGGAAAGTGGTGCACACAAAAATTCATATATGCAGTAAAAATATTTTCTTTAAATGTAAAAATAAAAATTGTTCAGATTCTGAAAATTAGGAGCGAAAAGTTCGTAAATAATGATAATAAAATAAAAAAATTTAGATATAATTTTTTGAAAAAAGCGAACAAAAAATTGTAATTCAGTAAATTGCTGCTGAAGTTCTATAATCCACACAAGTTGGGGCCAAAGTTTGTGCAGGTTATGGAATATTGTGGATTAGTATAGAGTATTATGTATTATACGTCACTTTATTATTCCTAGATAGCATTTTAATTCTGTAATCAGTATAATATGAAAGGATAAGTAAGAAATATAATAATTAATTTAATATGCTATCTCATAAAATGCTTTTTTAAAGTTATTTTATTTTTTTTTAAATGTATATGTATGTGCATTTAAATCAAAACGATTAAATATGTTCTGTATACAGGTTGCTTTCTACTGCTAATAAAATAAAAATTATACTAAAACAAAATAAAAGTTTTAATATGATTTTTTTTTCAATTATTTTATTATTTGTTTTAAAAAATCATTTTTAATCACAAATTCGTAAATTTTTTTAACTGTTTATATTCATAAAACAACTTGAATTATAGAAAATTGCAGTGTGTGGATTATCAAACTTTGACTGTATAGCAAAAATTTTTAAATAATCTAAAAATCTGGAGCAAAAAATTGTAACAATAAAAAAATTCAGAGCAGTTGATTGTTTTAAAAATCTGGACCAAAAAAATTATAAAAATCTGAAATGAAAAATTGGTACTACTAGGTTATCCCATTGATCAAATTTCTGTTGCTAAAGTATAAGATTAAATGCCAATAATGGATGATCGTGAATGTTAATTCAATGACATTAAAAATGATACACATGTTTAAAATGCCATTAAGTGATTTTTATTTGTATTTTTATTAATATTCTACTAATTATTTGTTTGTTTGTTCTTTAAAATAAAAATAATGTCAATATGTGTAATGCGAAATTGGTCGACAGCATAACAGAGTAATACCAAAAAATTTATAAAAATCAAAAAATTTAGAGGGAAAAATTTGTAAAAATATATAAATCTCAAATAAAAAGTTTGTAAAATTTAAAAAATCTCCAACAAAAAATTTGTGAAAGATCTAAAAACCTGGAGGGAAAAATTTGTAAAAGTCTTAAGTAAAAAGTTTATGATAATCAAAAAATTTGAAGAAAAAAAAAATAAATAAATAAACTTGGCACTTAAGACCTCTGTTATACATGTGGAACACTATGCTCCATGAATTCTGCAGCAGCATGCTTATATCTGTACATGCTTTAATTCCATTAATGGCATACAAAAAGTAGTTACAATGATTCTTATTATTAATAATAATTAACTTTTTTGCCTTTTTCATTTGAACTGCATAGTTTTTGTTTTATAATATAACTATAGGTTTTATACTGTTTTATAATATAACTATATTTATATCCATTGGTACAATATACAGCAGACTCTCTAAAATCTGCAACCCTAAAATCCATAACACTGAAAAATCCACACGTTATTTACAGATGTAAACAATGAAACTTTCAGTTCAGATATAGGGACAAAATTTGACTTTTTTATTTTTATATTAATTCTTTATTTAACTTCATTATTTAACTTGTAATTTTCATTAATATTATTGAATTCATGTTTTTTTATGAAGGAAAAATAAATTTATTTATGAAAAAATTCAAGATGTTGCTATCATTGGTAATCACAATCTTTATCTCAAATCTGTTTCTGCATCAAACAAGCTTTTTGGTTTATTAAGTCTGGCTAAACCTGAGATAAACCTTGCTTGTTTTATGATTTTGATGTGAATTACTAGTGCACCTTTATGGGGCAAGTTTCATTGAATAATTTAGCAAAAATACATCTCATCTTTATAATGAATGTTTAATTTTACATTATTGATTATTTACTTCATCCTTGTTTTTAATGTTTTAATCATTTTAAATTATCTAAATTTTTATTATTTCAGTTTATTGCTTTGGATATTTATTTTAATATTTTTCTACATTATAACCATCCATTAAAATTTTGATTGTATTATTAATTGCGTTCAAATTATTGTTTAAAAAAAGTAAACAAACTTGTCACCAGAAATCTGCACAATTTCTGATCCCAAGCTGTGCGTAATTGATGGAGTCTACTGTATTTAAATATATTGCATCATAAATAATTATAATCATTCTAAAGGGCATAAGAAACTGTAATATAGTAGACTCCCTCAAATCCGCACAGCTTGGATCCAGAGGTTTTGCAGATTTCTGATCATTGCTTTGTTTACATTTTTTAAACAGTAATTTGAATGTAATTTAAAATGCAATTGGATCTATAATGATAGCTTGCCATAAAATACCGTTAATCCGCCTCCCCCAAACGTGACAAAAAATCACACAATAGTTAGAGGGGGGGGGGGGGGCGTTTACACGGGATTGTTCCGCGATCGTTCAACAAAATTTACAGGAATGAATAATGATGAAATGAATGAATCATGAATTTTGATACTTGAAAAAATTTTATGATTAAAAAAAATAATAAATTCTGTCAAAAAAAACGCAGAAAAAAGGAGAAATTTGTAAAAAAAAAGCCAAAACAAGCATGAAATCAATTAAAAAAATCTCGAAAAAACGCACATTTCATCAAAGATTCATGATTCATTCATTTCATAATGTTTCATCCCATTCTCAATCGCCTTTGAGAATGGGGAGGGAGGGCGCTTTCTCAGAATTTTTTGAAAATTTCAAATTTTTTATAAAGTGGGGAGGGGCGTTTGATCGGGAAGGGCGGATTAACGGGATTTTACAATAATGTGTTGTTCTATCTCTCTCCTTTTTTTTCTACTATTATCTGGATTGAAAATTTGCTTAGTTGAAGGTCGACTAAATGAATGCTTTATAAAGTTTTTTTTTTTAAACTTGCGTTGAAAAGGGTTTATTTGATAAGTAAATTGTTCTGATTTCTGGACTTTGGGACCTGCTGTTTGAAAATTAAAGGATGTGTCCAATTTGCAATTTTTTTTTTTGCAGAAAATTAATTTGCATAGTAAATAATAAAGACAAAAATAAAGAAAAGAAAACGAGTTACAGATTCTGGGATTTTTTTCTTTTTTTTTTTCTTTAATGCTTAGGACAATTTCGGCAAAGCAAAATTGATTTTTTTTTCTTTTTTTACTTTAGTTTTAATTTTGGATTTTTATTTTCAATAACTTTATCTATCGTTTCAAATTAATTCATTTTAGTTTAAATTATATAAATCCATTTATTATATCTCTCAAATTCATTAGGATGTTTAAAAAAAATGCAGGTTTTTGATAAAGAATAAAATGAGGGAGATTTTGAAAAATATTAGTCTTCAAAAAGGGAAACTTTTTGAGTTAGTAATTGTAATATAATAATATAACTCTGACTATTTTGATAAATAAACTCATATAATAACATATATATTTCAAAGTAATAGTCTGTTTTGCTCAAAATAGTAACAATTGATTATATTTGTTCAATATATTTAATTAACTATATATATATTTATATTAATTTTAACATATTCTTTGATGAATGTATTATAAGTTATTCAAGCTTACTCATTATTATCAAATACCCTTTATTCAATATTTTTTTTACTATGCATTACTATACATCTTCTTTTTATTTTCGGAAATATTTTTAACATTTAATTACTTTTTTATAAATGTTTATTACAAAGTTATAATTCTATAGTACTTATTATTATTAAATACCTTTTATTTAAAAGATATTTTATGATTGATAATATATTTAAATATAATTTTTCAATTTTCAAAAATTTAAATCAAATTAAACATTCTAAACTATTATTTATGTATGTCTGCATAATTAATATTGAAAAACAGCATGCACAAGTTGTTTTGAAAGTTTTATTTGACTTATTATAGTTACTTTTTTAAAACCCTTATTTTTTTAAAAAATGCATTAAAAATTATTTAGAAACAAACCTATTATTTTTTTCAACAAAAATATTCTTTATTTGAGTAAAATGTTTCATGTATTGCTATAGTACAGGCACATAAATGTTTTATAATCATATTATAATGTTTTATAACTTGAAAACGTGGTTAAAGTATACATTTATGTATTCAAAAAGCCATTTTCATATTAAAATATCAGAGGAAATACTCCAATTTCTGGCATGCATATAGCAATTTATTCCATGTATGTGTATTTCAAAAATTACATGGAAAAACGATTTTTTATAATTTTTTAAAGAACACTTTACAAGAGTTAGGCTTAGCTTCACAAAATCCTTCGGCCCAGAATGTGATATCTTCAGATGCGCTCTTCTGAAAGCACAGGCGGTCGCGAACGGGTTAATGCAACACAGATAACCTTTTCTTTTTTAAGTTCTAAATAAATCTTAATACTTCTAAATATTTTTTAAGTTTCTTTAAAAAAAATTGTGCTATTAAAAATAAAAATACCTTTTAAACCTTTGCAGGGTGCTGAATTCATAGATATACCACTTAATTTTAATTCCGAAATGCCACATTGGCACCAGAATTTTGTTAAAGAAAATTACGGTTTATTGAATGCATGAAATATAGCATTTTCTTATTTAAGAATAAAGTTGTTTTCAAATTCCGGTGTCACTCATTTGTTTCAATACTTAAGCAATGAATTTGCCCTGCCCCACACAGGGTTAAAGTATCATTAAGAAGTACAATTTGTAAACAATTGCAATCAATAATTTTAAATGTTATTGCAAAAAATCTTTTTAAATGCTGCACAAAATTTATCATATAAAAAGCAAAATTTTTATTTCTTTGACCACTGATTGTGAAAATATATTTTGAACAGGATGGTTACAACTAGTTTTACTCCTTGACCTGGTTAAAACCAATACAACCTTTCTTCAAAAGAAATAGATTCGTGGTGTTGGTTTGAAAAAAAAAACTTTATAAAAAATTAATTAAAATGTATAACATTCAGTGTTAACTGTAGTAGATTAACAAAAATGTGAAAAAAATTCTTAACAATATGAATTAGTATAAGAAATAGAAAAGAAGTTGAGTTGGTGCTGAATATATGAACAGTAAAAGGGAAAACTTTTTTGGATAACTTTCGTAAATATGCTGAACTAGTAAGCTAAATTTTAAGCGGAACAAAAGTAAATTTAAAATGTGTAATGAAATAAATTTTGAATTTTTATCAGTCTGCCTAAGACAGAATACGAATATGAGAGAACAGGATATAAAAGTGTCTGGTACATTGCAATTCACACCTATACATCTGTATCTATGATCATAATTGTGCCTCAGAATATATAAAGTGATATAACAGATGTAAATTTTCCAAGTAGGTGAAGAAAGTCCACGACAGGATTCAAACCAAAAATGTATTGGCTGAATACATCTCTGTATTCACCCAATACAAATCTGGTTCGAATCCTGTCCCGGACTTTTTGCACCCACTTGGAAAATTTACATATCTCCTTACTTCATTTACCGATTGCATAATCGTGTTATAAATTAATATAATATAATGTGATAGTTTAATGTATGAAGTTTTGTACTGTTTAAGGAAATGAAACTTGAAAAATATGATATTTAATTTAGTAAAGTAAATGCAGTTTATGAAAAAATGTCCTTTATTATTTTTGCTTCTTTTTTAGATAAATCTCTTTTATTGAAGTTCAATGAGTCATTTCCTTAGATGAAAATGTTGATGATTTCTTCATCCCAATACTTTGAAAAAGTTGCTATTTACACCCGAAACCAACATTTTCACTGATGAAAATGTCATCGATTACAAAAGAAAATTCTTCTCCCAGTGAACAACACTTTGTTTCAGAAAATAGTGACAAAGAAAAGCATTCCTCGATTGATACAAGAGAAATATCTTATTTTTGTGAAATATGCTCCAAAACATTTTCCAATAATAATAGTTTTAAAAGACATATAAGAAACATTCATAAAAGAGAAAAACCTTTTTTGTGTGAAATATGTTCCAAAGGATTTTGTGATAACAATACTTTGAGAAAACATCTTTTGATACATACAGGTGAAAAACCTTTTTTATGTGAAATATGTTTTAAAGGATTTTCTCAGAATAGTACTTTAAGAAGACATTTCTTGGTACATACAGGTGAAAGACCCTTTGTCTGTGAAATATGTTCCAAAAGATTTAATGATAAGAGTACTCTAAAGAAACATTTCATCAGTCATACAGGAGAAAAACCCTTTGTTTGTGAAATATGTCGCAAAGGATTTTCTAAGAATAGCAATCTAACAAGACATCTTGCAACTCATACAGCAGAAAAACCTTTTGTATGTGAAATATGTTCCAAAAGATTTAATGATAAGAGTGCTCTAAAGAAACATTTCATCAGTCATACAGGAGAAAAACCCTTTGTTTGTGAAATATGTCGCAAAGGATTTTCTATGAATAGCAATCTAACAAGACATCTTGCAACTCATACAGCAGAAAAACATTTGTGAAATATGTTTCAAAGGATTTTCTCATAATGGTAATCTAAAAACCCATCTCTTGACACATACAGGAAAGAAACCTTTTGTTTGTGAAATATGTTCCAAGGGATTTTCTCAGAATGGTAATCTAAAAAAGCATTATTTTTCTCATACCGATTAGACACCACCTAAAACTTTCTTGTATTTTTTTTCTCAAAATAAAGTAAGAAACATATACATGTCATTGCAATTACTTTTGTCATATCTCTTGTATTGTAGCATTCAATAACTATGAAAAAAAGTACACCTCTTCCATGGCTTAGTATCTTTTTGATAATAAACAAATAACTGTCAACATAATCACTAGATTTCAGTAAAACTTTATGTAAATCTTTTTAATTGTTACTTTTATTTTTTAATTATGTAATTTCTTCCAAAAAATTGCAAATTAATCTGGTTTGAAAGGATAAACTATTCCTCAATATCTTATGTGATAGGAAAGGCTTTATTGAAGTAACACTTTCGAAAATAATATGAAAAGTGTACTGAAAATATATTTCCATGAAAACGGAATCTTACTCATTTCTTAAATTTTCCTCTTATAAAAACTTACAATGATTTAAATGAAACGTATTTCATTATTATGTATTCTTTGCATCCATCATGAGTTACGTATTATTTTAATTGAATTAATAATTCAATATTATTTGATATGTTTACTTGATTCATAAATAATGGCTGTATAATCTATTGGCGTTCCTTGTGTTTTTCAGAGCTTTTTTTCTGCTTCTTGTCTGTGTCTTTTATCATCAAATTCAGACAGTTTTCCCGCACAGCATTATTGTGCTTTATCATCCTATATTATAATAGGAGAAAACCTCGTGTGTTTGTAAATTTTATCGAAAAAACATATCTGTATCAAGGTAATCTGTAATGATCTTGACTAAATTTTGTATCCTTCCGTTTTGAAGTATGAGAAGATCATTGGGATAGAGTGAATGGTTGAGAAAATTCAATGACTGAGTCATTTTGGTATCACTGAGTCACATTATTTTAATGCGAACGACGATGGAATAGTTAATAAATAGTTGAAAAGCTGGCAGAGAAGAAAATGCTAAGCAGGCAGCGTTTTGCCAGATTTGGTAGGAAAATCAAATTTCAAGATTACCAATGCCATAACGCGTGCTTGGCGTAAAAAAAATAATGTCATCAAATTTGGTACTTATTCAACTATTAACCTGTGGAACATGTAGTTTTATTGAATTGAAAACAATTATAATTATAAAATATTATTCTCGTGGGGAAATAAGGGGGGGGGGGAGAATGACTGTGCTTTAGTGAATTAAAAGTAGAATTTACAGGAAGGAATTGTAACTACTTCATTCTCTGCAAATGTGACTTTTTGTGTGTTTTTAATTATTTCTGTGCATAATATATTGTAATTACTTTACTTCGTTTTTTACTTTGTTCTATCCTTTATAGAAGAAAGTATTGTAATCGAAATTTTCTTGACTTCCGGTTTTCGACGGATTTACACACTTTAGGGGTCAGATTCCAAAAAACACTTTTTTTACAAGCCATTTTCTGTCTATGCGTGTCCATATGTCGCCATTCTACCATCAAAAAGTTTATGAAGATATGCATAGAATTAAACCAAAATTTTTGTTAATGTTTTTGGCTGTGGTGAGCAGGTTCTCCTTCAGTTTTGAAATATTCCTCCGGAAGAGGGTGCTATAGTAACAATTTTTGTGCCATTTCAATATTGTACAGATTAAAAGTGTATGAAGTTATGCCTCGAATTGAACGAATTTTTTTGTGTAAGTGTTTGGCTGTAACTAGTTTGTCCTCCCTGAATTTGAAAAAAATCTGCCGGAAGGGGGCGCTGAAATAGCGATTTTTGAGCCATTTTCAATATTTTACCACAGAAAAGTATTTGAAATTATGCATAGAATTGAATGAAATTTTTTGTATAAGTGTTTAACAATGGTCAGCAGACCCTCTTTGTACTTGAAAAAATCAGCCAGAAGGAGGAGCTACAAATGCGATGTCTGTGCCATTTTTACTTTCTTCTATCTTTACAAGAAGAAAGTATTGGATTCATGAAAATTTTCGACTTTCGGTTTTTGACGGATTTATACGTTTTAGAAGGTCCTGAACACGTTTTGACTATTTTTAGAAAATGTCTGTCTGTGAGTCTGTCCGTCTGTCTGTCTGTCTGTGAGTCTGTCAGTCTGTCTGTCTGTCTGTGAGTCTGTCAGTCTGTCTGTCTGTCTGTGAGTCTGTATGTGACAAAAAATTTGTGGGCGCTCTATCTCAAGAACTAATGCTCGAAATTTAATAAAATTTTATATTCAGTTAGACCTTGATATGAATTAGTGCCTATTGGTTTTTGGTGAAAATTGGCCTGCAGGTGGCGCTGCTATACTACGTTTTTCATAATTTTCAAGATTGCTATATCTCAAGAACTAATGCACAGAATTTTACCAAACTTCAGATTCTGTGATCCCTTGATATACATAGACGCTGATTAAGTTTTGGTGTAAATTGGCCAGCAGGTGGCGCTGCTATGCCACGTTTTTCATTATTTTCATGATAACTATATCTCAAGAACTAATGCACAGAATTTCACCAAACTTCAGATTCCGCGATACCTTAAGAAACATAGCCGCTGATAAGGTTTTGGCGTGAACTGCCCTATAGGTGGCGCTGCTATGCTACATTTTGCACGATTTTTACGATAGCTATATCTCAAGAACTAATGCAGAGAACTTCCTCAAATTTTAGATTCTGTTACACTAGAATATATAACATAGTTAGACGCTGATTACATTTTGGTATTAACCTTGCAACAGGTGGTACAGCTATGCTGCATTTTGCACGATTTTTCCGATAGTTATATCTGAACAACCAACGCACAGAATTTCATCAAACTTCAGATTTTGTTACAAAATGACATATAACATAATTACACGCTGATTACGTTTTGTTATAAATCCTTCAACTGATGGTGCTGCTGTGCTATATTTTACACGTTTTTTTTTAAACTAGCTTTTCTATATCTCAAGAACTAATGCACAAAATTTCATCAAACTTCAGATTCTTTTACACCATAACATAATTAGACGCTTTTTTACGTTTTGGCATAAATTGTCCAAGATATGGTGTTTCTGTGCTACGTTTTGCAAATTTTTTATTATAACTATATCTTAAGAACTAATGGACGAAATTCCATCACATTTCAGATTCTGTTAGGTCTTGACATAAATAGATGCTTATTAGGTTTTAGTATAAATTACCCAACATGAGGCACAACTAAGCTCATTTTCTCAGATTATTAATTAAATTTTGCGTTTTAGGCTTTTCGGATACCAGAATCTCATTAGGCTACGTCAAATGATCGAGGAAATTCGATAGTGGGTAACTTTGGGGTCACTATGTTTTTTTTTAATATTAAAATGTACTTATGAGATAGAAGAAAGTTTTGGGATTGACACATCCAACTAGTTATTATTTTACCATTAAAAAGTATTTGAAGTTATGCATTGAACTGAGCTAAATTTTTTGTGCATGATTTTTTTGGAGTATGGCGAGTAGATCCTTCCTGAATATGAAAAAAATCTGACTATCTTTCTACTGTTCATCGGCTCGTGCAGATATGGAAACTCCCTTTTATTATGATTAATTGACAGTAGCAGAAATTTAAGATGCAAATCATTATTGGTATAGTATTGAATTAATAATGCGAACCTAATTTTGAAATATTAAAATGTACGTATGAGATAGAAGAAAGTTTTGGGATTGGCACATGCAACTAGTTTATAATGATAAATATTTTTGAAAGTTAATGGTGCTTTATATGAATTGTTAAATACATATATTGGTTATAAAACTGTTTTGTTTCAAATTTGCCACTATTAAAAAAAAGTTTCAAATCTAGTAACTAAATTTTGTTTGTTGTTGATGTGTCAGTGCATCCACAAGCAACTATTTTTACATGCTATTTGGACAAATAATTTTCTAATGTAAATTTTAAAGTATATTTCTTGTGCAAATGATGTCAAATTATAGTTTTAAGAACTTGTGTTTTGAGGTAGGGGTGTCAGTTAGAATTTTAAAAAATATGCTGTGGCAGAACTCATGTATGAAATCATTTTAAACATTTGTTAATTTTTTTTTCTTTTTGGAATTTCTGGGTAAGATCGATTGTTTTTTTATGCTGTTGTCCTTTTTTAACAAAATTTAAATTGTTTTAAATTCAAATTATATTGGAACAAAAAAATTGTTACTGATGAAGTGAATAGGTTTATTCATTTATTCTTCTAATTGTTTATTAAAGACAATTAGATTATGAGCCACTTCTTTTTCTTCATTACGAGGAGGAAGTGGTTTGATAAGCATTGAATTTTTGTCACCGGATCAGCTTATATTTTCTTTTTTTCTAAGATGTTTGATTGCTTAACCCTTTATGCACGAAACCAAAGTCTAAAAAAGGATCCACCTTAAGGGGCATTTTTACACCTGTTTTCTTGTGTTAACCCTCTGAAAAAATTTCTCATTTTTATTTCAATATTTTTCTTTTTTACTAGATAATTAATGGTTGATCTCCACAAAGCTTACATTTTCAATTTTGTTCAATGCTTCTTCTGTGAAGATACTTTCATTTTTATAACCGGTTCAGAAAGAAAATACTGTCATAAATACAACCTACAAACAAAATTGAAAATGTCAAAACCTTGTCGACCCATGTATAGATACATTTCAGCTACCGAGTGCATAAATAAATAAATATTAAAATGTAAATGAGATACTTAAAAAAACTTTTCGCCATAGGATCTACCATGTGCGCGGGTTTGTCTACTTGTTTAAAGTACCTTTTTCATCATAATCTTTCTTAAGTTCTGAGGATATAGTTTAAGAAAATTTATATAATAATAATAATTTAGAACTGCAATAAAAATTTGAAATATTTTTATCCAGATACATTTTTTGCAAGAGTTTTTATATTGTTGTAGATCTTGATGATGTTTCCATCAGAACATTGTAACAGGTCGATCTGAATAAATAAAGTCACTCATTTGCCTTTTAAAATGCCTCACTACTGACTGAAAAAACCTGAATGATAATGTTAAGTCTATAGGGGTGTTCTTTTCAAATATCTCGCTAAAAAAGATTATAATCAAAATCGAAAAAGTAAAAACTAACCCGATTGTGGATCGTCCTCAGCTATCCTATGCAGAGAAAAAAAAATGTCAAAGTATTAAAATTTGAGCGAGATATTTGAAAAGAACCCCCCTATAAACTTTACATTATAATCTGATTCTTTTTCAGTCAGTAGTGTCGGCTCTTAAATGTATTTTATCACTTTCAGCAAACATTAAGTTGAAATACATAAATTATTTTCTTTTCAAATGAGCGAAAAATCTCCAAGCTGTGTTTCGATCCCATAACCTTTTGATCTAATTTTCCAATGCTACTTCTATTTCTAACTGGTTGAAAAGCGTTAGAAAAAAAACTTTAAAAACAATGAAATAATTTTATTTTATTGCTGACATGTTTCAACTCTACCCGAAACATTTTCAAAACTAATAAATAGTGATATTCTAAAATTGCATGACATGTAATTGATACAGTAGATTCCTTCAAATTCGTATAGATAGGACCAGATGCTGAGTGTATTTTAGAACTTTCTGGACTTTTGGTCAGTGTTTTTTACATATTTTAAATGGTAATTTGAATGTAATAATCCAATCAAAATTATAATGAATATTTTCAATACATTAAAGTATGCAAAGTTATAAACTAAAATGATAAAAGGTAAGATAAGTTTAAGAATGACTAAATTATTAAAAGCACAGATCTAGTAATTAAATGTACATGATAAAGATAAGATACATTTTCCACGATATGAAGCTCATTTAAAGCAACTTTCATCACGAAAATAGTGAAAACTCCAAATAAGGGACATCTATGGTACCGGAACTTTTGTTACTTATTCGGAGTTTTTTATATTATTTTTAATTAATCGTTCAGAAGGATATAAAAATAACAAGGCATTAAAGATGAAATTTAAATACACTCGAAGCGTATAAATTGCGTTAGTCACACAAAAATTAAAAAGAGAATTATTTAAATAAATTTTCAATTAATTACTAAATCTAAGTGATTTGTAGAATTATTAATTTGTATTTTTTATGCAAACTGTGTACATGCAAAAAGTATAAAAACTTCTGAGAGAATTTCACTTGAAATATAATCAAGAGAGATTGTTTTGAAATTTTCAAGTTTTAACTACAATTTTTTCATGTGTCAATTTACCATACTTATAATTTTTAGTTCTTTATTACCAACAATATTTACAAAAAGAAAAAAAGTATTCAACTGCTTTGCGCATTTTAAGGCAACAAACAACTCTCTGCTCAGATTTCCACAATGCTCTGCCCAGGGCCATAGCTAAGGGGGCTCTATGGGCGGCCCAGCCCCCCCCCCCGAAAAAAATGCCAAGGTCACTAAATGAATTTCTGTTTCGAAAATTCAAATGAAATTCTCTTCAAAAATCTAATTCAGTTTTGAGATCTCTTCACAGTTTTGTAGAATTAGTAAATTGTATCTAAAATAAGTGTTTCAACACACCCTCATCTTATTTATACGTATAAAGCTAACATAATGTTTCATTTTGCACCAGTTAGACACTCAAAATTTTCATCATTCTATTCTTTTCTTAGCATAAAATGAAATTATTACAGCAGTTTAATAAGAAACGCAATGCCTAGAATGTGAATATGCACTAATTTATCTTTCTGCATCAGAGAGAGAGAGAAAAAAAACTATGAGCCCCTCCCCCTACATTCTCTTGATCCCCCTCCAATTGTTCACTTCTAACTACGGCCGTGACTCTGCTTTGCAAGAGGAAAATATTTTTACACATTTAAAATTGGAACGCTTGACAATGGAAGGGATTTGGAGTTGAACTGTATTTTTAATTTTTGGATAGATAAATTACTTATTTGGATATAAACGATTTTGCTCACAGGAAAAATGACGTTTTTCACCCTTTCTTAAGTAGTTATTCTTCTTTCGCGTGGAAGTCCGGCTCAAAACACCCATTTTGACACTATTTTCTGAAAGATCTATTGCATTAAAAAAATGGTCGATTACATATTTTCTGAACAACAACGCTTCCTAGTTTCAGGCTTTTCCGAATAAAAATAAATTAAAATTTATTTTTTGAATGTTCCCTATTTTGGATTTGAGAACAGCCTAAAATCATCTGTAAAGTTCTTTATTTCGTAATTTTCTTTTATTTTCCCTTTTCAGAATCATCCTCACAATTTTCAGTATTATTTTCAATGTAGATAAACGCACTGATATGGAATGAGAATTGTGGGTAAATAAATGGTTATTAATTGTGTTGTATGCCTGTGTATCAACATGATTGTCTATGATCTGTTTGATAAGTTCACAAACATTGGTATTTAAATTTTTATCACAGACTACTTCATTATCTGAAATGCATAAACCAATCCCTTTAATCTCATTTTCAAGTATCTGTTATTCCAGAGGTAAATACATTATACTTCCTATACCAAGGGACTGGGAACCGGAAGATTTATCTTTTAAATAGAGGTGTCCCTTATTCAGAGTGTCCCTTATTTGGAGGTTTCACTGTAATTAAAAAAAATCATGGTTATGACAAAATGTATTCTCGACAACTATACCTTCTAAGCTGAGAACCCGTCTAAAATGGAAATTTCTTCCAGCGCCTTCTGATCTTGTCTAGGCATGTTTTACAATGCTTTGTTTTTTACGTGAGAAAATTAAAAATTTCAAACTTCACAAATGATTCATATTGAACAAAAGTTTGACTTTACCAACCCCTCCGTCCATACGGGGGTCCTTGGACCAGGTCTGGACACAACTTTTTCCTGAAGACTCAGGCCAGGCCTAGTTATACTTTCTGGGTCGAGCCTTTTATTCTGAAGGACCGAACCGTGTCTAACTTATTTTTTCCGTATGGAACAGAGACTAGTATCATTCTTTTTAGTCTCCACGGGCTTTAAATAAGTCCCGGTTTTGACAATCTCCGTATAAAAGTCATTCTGTTGGCCTGCCCTGGTCCAATCAAAGATTAGTAAATCTAGTCTTAGCAAAAAGTTTTTTTTTTTTACAAAAATTGCATACATCTTTAAATTATCATTATTTTAACTCTAAATATTATATTTTATTTTTGATAAAGAGTAGTACATGTTTAGGCTTGTTAAAATTTATCTGAATTAAAGTATAGTAAAACATGTAAAAAAGAACATGCCTGTAACAGAATCCTGTTTAAGAGGCTACTTCTCTCAAATGAAAAGACCCATTCACCTAAGGAAGAAATTTATAAAGATATCTCGGTTACATTTTTATATTTTTAAATTTTTTTAGCTTTGAGCAGCTGAGATAATCTGTATGCAGTCTGTTTTATGATTTTGTTTGCAGATATTTTTATAAGGACGCTTTCATTTTCAGAACTGGTTTGGTTCTGTACCAAAATCGAAAAATTAAGAAACGGCCTGCACTTATATCAATCTCAGCTATCCAATACAAAAAAATCATTTAAAACATTGTGGATATCGGGAAAATGCAGAATAAAAGAGCCATTTGCTGTGCGATTTAAACTAAAATATAATAAGCAATAATACTGATAAATCTGAATCTGAAGTTTGGTAAAAATTGAAGCTTCCGTTCTTGAGCTAGAGCTATTACAGAAATCGGGGAAAATGAGTATAACAGCGACCCCTATTGGGTGACTGATACCAAAATGTAAATAATTTCACTTCATATCCAGGATTAACGGAATCCGAAGTTTGATGATAATCCATGCATTAAATCTTGACACAAGCTATTGCAGAAATCGTGAAAAATACAACATAGCAGCGCCACCTGCTGAATGATTTACACCAAAATGCAAACGGCATTCATTCATTTCAAGGAATAACAGAATTTGAAGTTAAGCGAAAATCCATGCAGTAGTTCATTAGATAGAGTTGTTGAAGAAATCGTAAAATGTAGTACAGCGACGTCATCTGTTGAACGATTTAAACCAAAAAAAATAATCAGCATCAATTTATATCAGGGAGTACCTAAATATTTTTTTACTAAATTCGGTGCATTACTTCTGGAGATAGAGCGCCCACAAAAGTTATGCCACACAGAGACAGACATTTTGATAAAACACATTTTTTGGAATCTCTGACCCTTAAAATATGTCAATCCGTCATAAAACGGAATTCGAAAATTTTAACGAATCCAATGCTTTCTTTTAGTAAAGATAAAAGAAAGTATACATGAAAATTAAACTAAAAAATTAAATTAACATTGTTAATTTGTGAAGAATCCCTTATCATCCAGTTGTATATAGAAAGAACTGAAACTCAGCTCACTCATATCGCTAATATCTGTCTGGATTTTCAAAAAACTTGACTGTTTTTTTTCTTTAATTATTATTATTATTTTTTGCA
Organism: Maratus speculifer; assembly: GCA_964019185.1. Lineage (NCBI taxonomy): Eukaryota > Metazoa > Arthropoda > Arachnida > Araneae > Salticidae > Maratus > Maratus speculifer. The sequence continues at coordinate 17,233,087 of CAXHSM010001376.1, read as the reverse complement.
TGGGATGCGGATTTTTAAATGAATTTCTTGACGATCCAATTAATAAGTGATTTCGTTTAGAAAAAAAATTACTCCACATGAATAATTATTTATGTTAATGTCCGATATATTCAGAACAACATAGATGACAATATTTTAAACTTTTAAATCTTCTTTTAAAATTAAAACTCATTTAATATATCGGTAGTGAGTGTGGTGGTTACTCAGTAACCCCTGCCATATTTTTATTTTAATTCAATTGTATTAACTATTTTATTGCCTATCATCTCCTTTTTATTAATGTTCTCAATTTAAAATATTATTTCGATTTCGTTTCTTTTGATGTCTTCTCCTGTAAATTTTTCTTCCTTACGTAGCTTATCGACTGTTCTAAAACGGTAAAATCTTGTTTGAATTCATTCCTTCCGGTTTAAAAAGCTTCTAGAAATTTCTCGATCGTTCGATGGGTGGTTACTTCCGTTTAATCTGGCCCTCCCTTTGGCCTATCAAATTAAATTCCACAAGTGACGTGATTTAGGTAGTTAAATGCCTGGCCACCTTCTTTGGCTTTCCTTCTTTAAGTGTATTATCATTTTTTTCCTTATTAAATTCATATTTCCCTATACATTGACACGTAACTTGGCCTCTTTTTCCTCGCTTTCCCCATCCTAACTTTGCCAACTTGGCGTATTCCGGGTTTGCGGTAACCCTTTATCTTTCCTCTCCCCTCTCTCTGTGCCGCCAGTTCAGTTGAGTGGATGTTGCACTGCGAGATGGAAGGTACGCTTTCTCGTTCTGCTGCGAGAAATAATGCACCTCTACCGCAACGACCTAAACCTTTTGGCCATTTTCTCTGCCGGCCGTTCAAATGTTCTCATAACTTGTTGAGAATATATTAATTTTCATATATGCTTTGTCGTAGTTTTAAAAAGGGCACTCTTCGATGTTATTCAAGTTCTTCCAGTTAATTCCATATTATTGTTATCAATGAAATCATGTTTCTCGGAAGGTAATGCAAATAGTATTCTTCTTGCTTAAAATATTATAACTTGTTTTTTTTTCGATTCATGAAAGATCGCTCATAGGCAAAATATGATCATCTTCGCATAAATGGGATCCCCACAAGAGAATATAAAAAAAGCTCTTTATGATTCAAGTTTCTTCTTTTATTGAGGTGATATAGTATGTTTTCTTAAAAATTTATTCTTCAGATCTTTAGAAAAATGATTGATCGATATTTGTCAAAATGAATATATATAAAGAAAAATTATGTGAAAAAGAATATCTACACCTGTGTATTATCCTTGAGAAGCATTTGTATAAAATGAATAATGATCTATTTACACATAATGTGCATTCACGAGAATATGTTATTAAAATATAAAGTCATGACGTTACTTCACAAATAATTATAAACAAAATTTTTATTCTTCAATTTTTTCTTCATTGATGTGTCCAAAGTTAATTTTTTCGTCGTCTTGAGTATTTTTTCATTTGCCAAGATTCCAGGTAATATTTTTCTTATTATTTTATTTTCTTCACAGTTTACTTTTGAGTTGATATTATCATAGTAAAAGATTCTCTACGAAGAACTATAAAGTTAGCCTTTTGTCATGTCCTTTTATCGTGGGTGTTTTTGCTGGCATTCATCCAATGCAATGTCTTTCTACCCACTAATATGATCACTTGGCCTATTTTAGATGAAACGAAAACAAGCGTTCTCATCTCTTCTCCCAAACATAACAGTTAATCTCCTTTGGTGCCGTGTTTCCTTGTGAACCAATATTTTTCTTCTGGCACCATGTGCCTCTTTGAATCAATTAATATTCTTCAAGACATGACAATTATTAGATGATATTGTGTTTTCTTTATCTATATATATATTCAATAAAAAAAAAAATATATATTCATTATCTGTTCTTTATGCAGTGATCAATATTTTATATTTATCCTTTATTGATCGGACTGTACTAAATGGATACATAATATATTTTGATTTTATGCTGAAATAATATTTTTTTGGAGCAGTAGATTCTATATAACATAATTTATTGATATATTTTTCTTGTCATGATATAATTTATAACTAATATCGTATAATATTTAACGAAGGTGCTGGTAAAAATAATTGATTATTTTAATATAAATTATTCTCTTGTCATAAATATAAGAACATATGTTTTGAGGGATATGATATATATATATACATAAAAATTTTTGGGCCATGTTCTTTTGATCTGATGCTAAGAAAGATATGTTGGTATTTTTCTTCTCTTCGTCATATATTTATTCTTCTTCTTAATGTATAAAAATGATGTATAACGTAAAGGAAATTCGTCAATATTTTAAATAATGGGTCAATTTATATATTATTTATTATGTGACCAGTCTATAAGAAAATTTAACCTGTCATTTATTGAGCTCTTATTTTAATTATCTCATTATGCCTCCCAAATCAAAATTAAATATTGCAATACAGCCGTTCGACGGCAACCCACAGACTGTGTAATTCTTCTTTGATCAATTATCTGATATACAAGAGTTAAATAATTTTTCTGATAAAGAACTCTTTGTTCTCTTCAAATCAAAACTTGAAGGTAGTGCCTTACTCTTCTTCCTTGAAACACAGTCTCAGTTCAAAAACACTAATTTTCAAGACATTCGGAAAACTTTTATAGACTATTTCTTACCCTCAAAAAAGGCTGTTTCTCTCAAATCCTTGCAAAATTTAAAGTTAGATTCAAATGAATCAGTCAAAAATTTTGCATTTCGTCTGGATAAACAACTTCGCCTTGCATACCCTAAATTGGATCCTCCTGCTCTCAATTCATTAAAATTCACTCATTTTCTTGAGGCTTTGCCTAAACAAATTAAGCGAAAGATTTTAGAAGAAAATATTTCCTCTTTTGATTTAGCTCTTGAACGAGCAATTTTTCTTCAAAATATATATGATTCTCCTCCTAAAAAATCTTATGAGAGTTATGACCAAGTTTATTCTTTAGATAGTAAAAAAGTTCATGATAATCCTATGGCTTCTAATAATGTGCTCCATAAGACTCCTATAAAGCATACGAAGGATAAAATTTATGTCAATTCTCAAACTACCTTCTCACCTTTGCAAACTCAAAAAGACAATTCTCATGCTTCTCGTAATTTTAAAAGAAAAGCTAGAACATATTCTCCTTCTCCAAATAGACAAGAGGCTACAGATAAATATAAAAATAATTTTCGTCAACATAGATCATATCGGAAACGTCCTTATCATCAACCCATCTTCGACAAATTTTCTCACAAAAAAAATTCTGCATCCTTTTATCATAAACGAGATGTTGTGCAATGTGCGTTTTGTGGAAAATTCAATCATCGTATGGACACATGCTACAAATTTAAGAATATTATCAATTTTTCTAATCAAAATTCTTCATCTCAATTTTCGTCTAATCCTCACAGAAGGAAAAACTACACCTCTTCTTCTGAAAATAAAAACAATGTCTATCATTTAAACAAATAGGGGAGACTGGTTCTACTGACCGCCTTCTCTCCCATAATTTTCATTCAGGGTCAGTACACTTTAGTGACAAAAACAAACATCAATTTGACAGAAGCTCTTCAATCACTTTAGTATCATCCACTGCTGTCCAAACTTCCCCTGTAACACCTAAATTTAACAAATCTTCATGTTCCTATGATTCTTTGACATCCAAACAAACTTTTGAAATTGATGATGATGTACAAGAAAGACATGTCATATGCAGTTCCTTTAATAACTCTTATGTTCTTCCATGCATCCTGATAAATATACAACATAATGAAATCTCAACGTTAATTGATACTGGATCAAGTTTGTCCCTTTTGGATCAAGAATGCTTTAATAGCATTAAATCCAGGCTTCACTACAAATTCTTATCCAGAAATGTGTCTGTGTCTACTATAAATTCTAAAGTTTTTTTTCAAAGGATGCATAGAGATTGCATTTACAATCGACAAATATTTTTTCCATCATGTCTTTTACCTTACAAAGATGATTTCTTAAACTTCTATAAAATATACTGGTGCTCCCCAGAAAAGGGCCATCCCGAAAACTGAAAATAATGACACAAATATTAAATATCATGATAGTATTTCTTAGATGCTTAAGCTAAAATATTGTGACAATGAAAGATATATTCATATCTAGCTGTAACTACTGATCCTGATTGGAAAGTAGATATATTTCATATCATATGTATTATATAATAGGTTTATCTTATCAAGCATGGTTTTGCACTACCTAACTTAACCACTTAACCGGCGAAGGGTATGGGGAAACAGTGCTTTAAACCCCGACTTATCTCGGGGCAGCCGGTGAAGTGGTTAAAAAAGGCTTTATATTGGTTTGAAATATTTAAAGAAGTCCTATTCTATACTCGAGTCTTCAGCAAATTGGGGAAATTTTGAACAAAGTTTTTTTGGCTATCTTACGTTATTTTCAGATTATACCAAAATCCTGCCAAATGCAATAGCAGATATAGGGGGGGGGGCATCGCCCCCCCCCTGAGCCCAGTAAAGGGTCTGAAAAAAATGCCTGCACGGAAAAAGGATTGGACTTGAACTCGAGACCGGGACGGGCCGTGCCATTTTTAAGTCACGGAACTGGGTCATGTCTTTACACTTTCAGAATCGGGGCAGATCGAGTCTTACTTTTTCCTGTAGAGCGGGATCGAGCCACACACTTCTTTTCAGGGCAGGCCTGGCGTGGATTTCGTTCTTCCTTGAGGTAAACGCTCGATCTAAGATCGAACCAGACCATAAGGAAGGAGAAGCAATGGCAGATTCAAGGAAAAATGTGCCTTGGCATTTTTCAAGGTGAAAGGGCAATCCCCCCCCCCTCTTGGGCTAATAAAAGTTTCGTAAAAAGACATGCATCCTCACAGGAAATGAATTGAAGCCTAACTTGAGTCCGGGGCGGGCCGCACCTTTTTAATTTTGCGAGGCTCGGGCTGGGTCAGGTCTTCTTGTTTTCAGAACCTGGCAGTATTGTGATCATTATTTTTCTGCAGATTTCGGTCAGGCCCAATGGCGGGCCTGAGGGGGCGATCGTCTTCACTTCTTGGACAATAAACGTTTCCCAAAAATACATGCATCCTTGCAAGAAATGAGTTAGATCCTAACTAGAATTCAGCCCCCCCCCCCAGGCCGCGCCTTTTGAAGTTCGCGAGGCTCGGATTGTATCTGGTCTTACTGCATTCAGAACTTGGCCGTCATTTATTTGATACTATCATGATTATTATTTTTCTGCTGATTTGGACTGGGTCTGACTTATTTTTCTTCCAGATCGAGTCTGGTCTGGTGTCATTCTTCTTAGATGTCTGCATTACAGATGACACAGATCCAGACTTAGCCTGTGTCCGATATGAGATTGTGCTCTGTTTTTATGTTGGTCTACTGATTCGGACTCATTTTTTCTGAAATCTGAAAATTTTATTTATCGATGAATAAAAAAATTTAAAAAACTTTTTTTCCTCTTAAAAATTAGTACTTATTCCTTTTCAAATCAATGTCTTGCTATAAAATGTGTCTTGATAAAAATGAAAAAGATGCACAATTTTTTTTAAATTTTAGTATTTGAATGCTATTAAAAAAACAAAAAAAAAACAATTAGTCACATCTACATCTGTAGATTTATGTTCAAGCATTGCTGACGACCGCCGATCTGGTGCCTACGAAAAAAAGGCGGGAATAATGAATTTGTGTTTAGTTTGATTTTTGTTTGTGGCAGATATTATTTTGCAATTGGATCTTTTATTATTATTATTATTTAGACATGTAATGCGAAAAAGAATATTTTCTTTTGATTTTATTTTGCTGTTACCGAATAATTTAAATTTCTAGTGTATGCAAGTCGTAATCGCTTTTCATATGGAAATAGCTGTAGTAATTATCATTTCTTTTGGGATCTCTGCTGATGCCGTAGCGGTAAGTAAATTTACCATATTCTTGCGATCGAGTAGTGTTTCCTCTGTTCCTAAAAAAGTGTTGAACTTTAAAATTTTTAATTTGAGGTTATTTTTTGGGTCATGCTATAACGAAGGCTTGTTATGAAGAATGAAATGGTTATAGTTAAAAATGTGCATTTTTTACAGAAAATTTAAAAATGTTGTTTGATTTGACAGATAATAGACAGTATTTTCTACAGGTTCCATGCATTTATTCATGAAACACACTTCATTAACATGTCCATTGTGTATAATATTTTTTAACTAAAACAGAGACAACATATGAGAATCCTTTTATGCGTAAAGTATATTTTTATTTTACATCAGACTGTTCTTTTGATAATATTAAATTTAATTTTTCGTTTAACAGCCTTTTTTTAATATAAAAAATAGCTTTAAAATTATAATTACTTTTGGAACATTTTTTAAGTATTATGCAATTTTTTCTACTGTACAATTTCACTATCGGGTTTTGCTCTTGATGCCGCAAAATGTTTCTGCCTCAGGCAGAACCAGTCTGTGGAATAATAGCCCAAATTTATCTCTAGTCTGCACTGATCAAAATTTCCATGGTCGGGGTTCAGCTCGGAATGTTAAATTTCGATCCGTGTCCGACCCAGCCTAGACGTATGCATGTGCCCGGGCCTGTCCGAGTCGGCAAAATGGTTCCGAATTTTCTAATGGACCAGCAAAATTGGAATAATTTTTCCAACAGGCCGGGCCAATAAACAAAATAAACGGGGTGAGCTGGCAAAAAAATTGAAGGGCCATATGGGCCAAGCCAAAAAAAAAAAATGCGGGATTACTGGCCCTTTGTAAAAAAATTATTATGGAACCTTAAAATATGAGCTATTCTCAATTATATGGGTTTAATGAGAATAAGTATAAATGTGCGTCATCAGTCGAGACTAGTTTGGCAACATCAATACAGAAATCTAACTTTTACAGTATAGAGATCAGCATCGCAAACTTATGTTGGGTATAACCCGGGTTTATTTATTATTATTTTTTTTAGCAGGCTCGTACCGGCCCGAGATCAGGCTTGCATTGTTTTTCTACATATAGACAAGCCGGGCTGGAACTAGACTTAATTGTTCTCAAAATGTGTAGGATAGACAATATGCAGTGCCGTGCGAAACGTGAGGCGAAGGATGCGGTCTGCTCGGGCATGGAAATTTAGGGGGTGCCAACTTTATGCTACCAGTGTAATTTTTGGTCTGTTACAACAAAAAGTTTGGTCGGAGGGGGGGGGCACATTTTGCTTTGTACCGAGCGCAGTTTTCTCTTCGCACGTCAAATGATTGCAGATTTTTCTACCTTCTCATGCTGTCACTTCCAGAAATTCTATTCAAAACGATAATTTTCACAGTATTTTCTTAAACTGCTTATCAAAAAATGGATTACGCCATAGTTTCTGAATAAAAACACCTGCTAATCCTGCTAATGTGATCCACAACATAAACATTAGTTAACCCGACCCGCAGCAAAAACTAGAAGTCAACTGGACCCAAACCCGACTCACAGCAAAAACTAGAAGTCAACCGGATCCAGACCTGACCCACAGCTAAAACTAGGTCAACCAGACCCAGATCCGACCCACAGCAAAAAATAAAAGCAACATGTCCCACAGTGAAAAAATTAGCCCCGACCCCCGCATTAAAGTCAAGTCTCCAAATTTCTAAAATCGCCCCCCCCCCCACCTTGAGGACTCTCCAGATCTGCCCCTGGCCAAATGCACCCTTTATTACAAACCTGAATGTACAAAGTATTTTTATTAGAAATCATGCTAAGCATTATGATTCTCTATTTAATGAAAGTTAATCTATTCCTTTATTTAAAAAAAGATAATAAATTATTCATAACATTGCAAAACTTGGCGAAAAGTTTGCCAATCTGTATGATTTAGCGAAATTGGTCAACAGAATAATTAAATGGTACTGGGAAAGCGTACATTCTGCTTGAGCGAAGCCATGGGTAAAAGCTAGTATATATATACTTACACACACATATATATATGTATAAACATATATACATTTTTTGTTGATTTCTTCCATTTCTTTCCAGTTTCTTCCACTGGCTTGGAAGAAACCAACCCTCTGAGCAACATCAGGGTTGCCACGCCACCTGGAGAACCGGGAAAACACAGGGAATTTTAAATCTCCTCCTAAAACAGGGAAAATCCAGGGAATTTTTTAAAAAATCCTAAAAAATCTGGAAAATACAGGGAATTTGGTGATGGCAAATTATAACATTTCTAATTAGCCTTCATACACGCATATATTTTTTTGCATTCAACATGGAATAAATGCGTTACAGTACAGGGAAAATACAGGGAATTTTTTTTCAAGATTAGAGTGGCAACCCTGAACATATATATTTATAGATATTAAATTCACCCTTTTTTTACTGTTTCAAGATAGAATTTGTATGAAATATTAAATATATAGTTTATTTGCTGCTGTAACATTTTAATGTGTAAGCATTTTACTATAAACAAAAAATAAGTTCATGATAAATATGATATTACAAGCAATTTTTCTCATGTCAACACCTGAATTAACCAAAAAATTTATTTTAAGGAATAATTTCACAACTTTTAAAAGTTTTATTCAACTGTATTTTGAAGCTAATTTTACCTTTAATATTATAAAATATAAGTTGTTATATTGAAAAATGAAAATTAAGTACACTCTCAACTTTTATCATTACAGGTGTTTATATCTAATAAAAATTCTTTAACTTGTATTTTTTAAAGTTTTTTGGGGGGAAATTTTCTCGCTCTAGTCTTTTGGCAAGACATTTTCGTAAATATTTATGCTAAATGTTACACTTAAATATTTTATTTTGCGATTGACAACAAAGCACACCATTAACTTAAAGATGTACTTATTAAATGTGTGAAAATACATTTTATAGTAAAAAAAATCTGCAGAATAAAAGGACAAAAGTAAAATATAAACATATTATGATTCTATCTTGTTATAATACTGCTGCTACTTCAGAAATAAAATAAAATCCAGCAAAAACACACAAAAGAATACAAAGATGAGTAGCGTTATTTATTTATTTATTGTTGTTAGTAGGTGTAACGTGAATAAAATTTAAAAACGGACGCAAAAATAAGTCAACATCGTAATGAAATTCAGTAAACGCAATGACAACAGCGTCTTGCCACTGAACTGAATCAACTCAACAGCGGAAGAACGCGCACGCGCACATGAGCTACCAGAGTTCCATATTTCAATTGCATCTCAAAACCGCTCTCGCCAAGGTTTTTCGCCAAAAGTTTTCGCCAATGTGGCGGATCGAACACAATTTAGAAATACGCATCAGTTAAACCTTGTAATAGTATACTTTCACTAAGATGTAATTTCCTACCGATTTCCACTTTTTTACGAAAATAAGTTTCTAAATTGTCTAAATTATCTAATTTCAGATTTGAAAAATCAGAAAAACTCTGAATGTCTAATTCAATGAATCTTTCTATCAAAATTTTCTTAATTTGTTCATAATCCGTACAATTTAAACAGTCATTGATATAAATTTTTTGCGCTTCCCCTTTCAAATATTGCGCAATAAAATTAAATTTCCATTCTAGATTTTTCTTCTCCTTTTCACATGTTGTATCAAAATAAGTTAACCACGACAAAATGTTCATTTCAGAACTCGAATCAAACGGTACGAATTTAGGATATTCCATAATTTTTTTATTCTTACTCATTAGAATAAATGAAGCACTTCTATTTTCTTTATTAAATCCTGACCGTAAAATCATTCGCAATAAATTTCAAAGTTAATAATTTCTATCAATTACATATTTTTTCAAAATTACTATATCAGATCCATAACATACAATAAATAATTAATAAATAAATAAATTAGTAAATTAACTTCAAATTACTCTCATCAATAAAATAATAAATAAATAAATAAATACATAATAAATATATTTCTCAATCATAAAAAGAATAAAAATAATAATCAAAACATTTAATAAAATAACTTACAGTTTCTCAAAAAATCTTCAATAAAATTCAATCGTCTTTTAATTCCTCATCAAATACTTCTCGCATACTCACCACTTTGAAATCATTAATTTTCAAAAATTTGTCACTATGACCAAGAATACTGAATCACAAATTATGCATCGACGGCGACAGATCGACATCAAGCGTCAGGAAATCCACAATCAGACTCGAAGCAAGTACTAATTATTTCAGATTAGCATCTTTTCAAGCATAGTTGTGAAGTTCTTTAGAAAGAACATTCTTTTACTTTAATTAAGTAAGAAATTACGGCGATTTTGACACAAGAACATTCACGAGAAGTCGATTATCGGCGATTCGCAAACCTATCATCATTTCGTTCCACAGCAGACTCCATTAGCAAGCCGAAACTACCATATAGAATGCCCTTCAGAACATAGAATTCAATCGAACTTCGGGGATAGCATGTTCTTCTACGTTCCATAGCAAATTTCTTTAAAATCCGAAAAAGACAACACATGCATAAGCTATCCTGTCGGACTTTCGAGTAGATTGTGACATTTTGAAGTTAGGGGGGGGGGCAGAAACATCATCGCCAGGTTTTCCTTACTCCGCACAGTAGTCATGGCCAGCGAGAAAAAAATAAAAAATAAATGTAGGTCAAAATAATCACTCCTTGGCTGCTGCAAGTTCATTTTATTAAACTGTAGCTATAATAGAGGGAAAAACTCCTGTTGCTGACGATATTTTACCGAAACATCCAAAAAATATTCCATCCTTTACTACATAAGCCGTACTCATGCAAGAGCGCACCCAAGAATCCTTCTTCTCGTCTCATCTCTCTTACCACCTCTCGAGCTTCCTCTTTTAAATCTAAAAAGAAAATTCTAGAACATTCTCTAACCTCAAACCATCATTCTTGTAAACAGAATTCTTGTCCAGCTACGAGACTATTTTCCACAGACGATAATTTATTTTAAAAAAATATTATTTAACCAATTTATAATCGACTCATAATTTCTTAGGCAGACGTTTTTTTATAGATGATTAATTTTAAGAGAAAAAGAAAAGAAATGAATTTATTGATATGCACACTATCAAAGGTTGACGGAGGGAAAATAAATAGATAAAATAAAATAATGATATTTTTTGAAAAGTATGGTTTTGGAATAAATTTAATAAGATTTTCTTAAAAAGGGTTGATAAAAACATAGAAGAAATCAGTTTTATTTGGAATATTAAGAAATAAATTTTAATTAAGAATATTTTTAATTTAGAGCCATCTTTTTAAATTTACGCATACTGGAATGATGTTTTTTAAGATGAATAAAGAATTTATATCGTCTGCATAAAGATTAACAGATTAGATCTAGAAACAAGATTTTAATTTAATAATTTGAAGTAAGTACGGAATATTATTATAAGAAATTAAGATAGTATAAAGGTTAGTTTTGGCGAAAAAAATTTAAAATTTGTAATATATATATTTAATATTTTTAATATATTTGTAGCGGATAGTTGAAATTAGATTAATAACAATTGTTGTCGCAGTTACAGAAACTTAGGTTATTTTAGAACATATTGGAAAAAGAGGGTACATTAAAAAAGTAGTTTTTTTTTTGGGGGGGGGGCTACACGGCGAATCAATTTTGCTAATACTTTTTTTATTAGACGAATGTTTTTATTTTTAATTAGACAAATTACTAACGTTGGTCAAATGCCAGCGAGAACACTGATGATGAGTCTAGATACGCTACTGAATATCATCATCCTTTTTCGGACCTAGCTTGACTATATCCTCAGTTCACATCAATGACACTGGAATTGAAAACAGTCTTATTTTCTCGCTTTTTAGGTGCATTTATCACTATGTAATATATAAATAGGTAGCGTGTATAGTCTTCATTCAGTCTGTCTGTCCGCAAACAACAGAGCAAAAACGATCCAACCGAATGCTTTGAAATTTTAAATATATAATTATGATAAAATCTTGTCGAGTTGTTTCAAATTTTGTGAAAATCGGATGTATAGTTTAATGACAGGGACGGTCAAAAATTTACATTGCATTACAGCCGATGGGGAAAAAATGTTCCAAATTCATTTTAAGAGTGTTACAGCCTTTCAGATAGAATGAAATTGATATGCATTTGCTCAAATATATATTCTGTTACAATATGCTGTGCAAAATTTGTTTATTATTCATTTACAAGGATGTACACTGACATCTGTCATCTTTCGCACGCAAACGAAATGAAAAGAAATGAGACAGTTTTTAGAATTTTCTTATTCTCAAAAAATTGGCACTACTGCAGTTTTAATGTCCTTTTTTTCGTTTAATTAAGCATATTTTCCCTTTTAATTCGAGGCTACAAAAATTCATCTGCTTGGGAATAACGTTCATAATCACACATTGAAAAGCATTGTGATAGAAAATTATATTTTATTTTTATATGAAGTTATAGGCTTTTTTAGGACAGGTATGAGTTACACATGGATTTTTTCTCTATTTTAAATTAATTGCATAAACTTTTTCATTTTATTTATAAAAAAGAAAAATTTTAAGTTTTAATTCATAAGTATATATGGATTTTAATTAATATGTATGTAAATAACTGCTGAAAAAAATTCGTTCAGAATAAATTTCAGTATTTTACCCATGCATTTATCTGTATTTATGCTGCATGATATGGCGCAATAACAAAACAAATGCGCTAGCAGTCACTTTTTTACCCTCAAGATTCCCACTTTGACGTCACTCGAATACTGTCCATAGAACGATTTACTTTACTGTATCACTTAAAAGTACAAATGCAAAAATAGGATGAACAGTTGAAACAAAATAATAAAACGAAATGATGATGAACAAACGAAGATAATGCATTGAAACTTATTTTATAGCATGCATTTTATGCCATTTTTGATGCAGCTAGATAAAAAATTTGGTGGAGGAACTCGATCCCTGATGATTCCTCCTCCTGCCTAAAGCCTTTTGAGTTGATTTGAAATATGATTTTCGAGTTTGGACTGCAGCCAACCCAACGCATTCAGAATTCTCATCCTTATTAGAGTCGGGAAAGTAATTTTTCAACTGAGAATTGTAACCGTATGATTTACATCTTATGGTTAAATCTGTCTCTAATAGTTGATCATTTTGTTCATGCAAAATTATTTTTACTATAACAATCTGTGAATATGGATTGGATACTGTTTATAACGAAATCTTTCCTTATACAATGAAATTCTATAATCACGTTTATACCTGCTAAGATAACAGTCTATCTAAAATTCAACTAGTTTCCGATCCCATATTTTCCTGTCTTTGTGAAAACAGAACTAGCCAAAAGGATCCATTAAAACTTTGCACAAACAGAAAATGTATGAAACAGAATCCCTCTTTAATAATAATAATAAAATCATGGCTATGACAAAATGTATTCCCAACAATTGTAACTGCTAAGCTGTAAACCCGTCTAAAATGGAATTTCTTTCGGTGCCTTCTGATCTGGTCTAGGCAGGTTTTGCAATGCTTTGGTATTTACATAAGATTAAAATTTTCAAACCTTACAACTGATTCATATAGAAAAAAAGTTTGACTTTACCACCCCCCTCCCCACCCATAGTGATACCCTTGAGCCAGGCCTGGACACTACTTTTTCCTGAAGTCTCGGGCCGGATGTATGTATCTTTAAATTATCATTATTCTACATCTAAATATTAAATTTTATTTTTTATAAAGAATAGTATATGTCTAGGCTAATTAAATGTAGCTAAATTAAAATATAGTTGAAACGAACCTGCCTTAAGAGGGTACTTCATTCTATTGAAAAGACCCGTTCGCCTGTGGAAGAAATTTATAAAGATATCTCGGTTAAATTTTAATGTTTTAAATTATTTTTGTTTGCATTGGATAGTTGAGATCGATCTGTATCCAGGCCGCTTTTTACACTTTTAATTTTGTTTACAGATATTTTTTATGAGGAAGCTTTCTTTTTGGAACCGGTTTGAAAAGCAAAAGCACTCTCATGTAGAATATCTGCAACCGAAATCGAAAAAGAAAACGTCTTATTTAGATCAATTTCAGCTATCCAATGAGAAAAAAATCATTTAAAAAATATTGAAATGCAACCAAGACTAAATTAACCTCTATCCAAAATTTGAAGCTAACAGGGTGTTTTTAACATGAGCTATTGTGTTGCATACATACAGAATGGGCGGGCACATAAGCTCTCATAGACCGAGCTAAAATCATATTTGAAATTTCCTCAATAAAATGGTGCCCAATTTGACAAATTAATAGGGAAAATATCACCAAAGGTAGACTTTATGGTTTAGAGAAAAATACAAATTCTGATAAAAAATATTCCCTTTTTATCTCCCAGGAGAAAGTAAAATGCCATATGTTCTTGACAATCCAATTTAGGATATTTCTAGATTATATATATTAAATTCTTTTGCATAGTGTAGAATAATGTTATTAAAGATTTTTCTTATTTTCCAGAGTGTGTTAGCCCTAAGAGGCTAGTTTAGTTACAGGGAGAAAGGAAAATACTAATATTAACCATTTGACTGCTATGCAGCGCTTTCAGATTTCAAGTCCAAACAAGCTAAGCAGAGCTGTCATTTCAGTACAAGTGTCTCTGTGCATGCGTAAATATTTTGACAATCTTGCTGAGACACAGACTCGTACTGAAATAACAGCATGATATCGCAGATTAGCTTGTTTGGACTTGAAATTTGGAAGTGCTGCATAGCTGTCAAACAGTTAAGTATGTGACAGCGTTATTTTAAAATTTCTCATTTGATTTTAAAATTTTTGGATAATTTTAGTATAAGATAACTATGGTTGATCTACAATTGGGCTACTATTTACTAATTATTATTATTATTTTTTTTTGTATTAGGACAGTTTTAATTTCAAAATCTGTTCCAATCAGTTTAAAAACAAAAAATAAATAAAAGTAAAAATTAGCCCACTTGTAGATTTTTTTTTCAGCTACCCTGTACTAAAAATTATTTTAAAAAATTTAAAACCAAATTGAAAATTTGGTTTAACGCCCCTCCCGTCATCTCCACCCCCTCCATAGAATGTGTTTTTCCATTCTTCACTTGACTGGAATACTCTATATTTTGCAATTAAATGGGCTAAAATTAGTTTTATCCATTTATCACTCTGCAGTTTCCTTCATATTAATATTTTTAAGTATTCAGTAAAAATAATAAAGTAAATTTTGTGTCATTAGCTTAGTTTGTTTTCAAAAAACAATTTTTTTTTTTTTTGTCAAATGCAGCCATTTGACATGGATAAATTAAGTGTTATTCCATTCTTTGGACTGTTCTTGATCAGCTATAGAGATTATATTGGCCAAATTTATGGTACACAATGAAATTTATAGTGTTTTAAGATATGTGCCAGATGTGGCACAGACTGCAGTGAAGGATAATGATGTAATAATATCCATTGATCCCCCCCCCCCCGCCCAAATACCTTATGTTTAAGCAACTGGCATAAAAGCATGAATGACTGTAGAAAAAAAGACAAACATTTTTCTAAAATAAAATAGGTTTATTCAAAACCAAATAATATGCAAAGGGACACTGACCTCTGTCTTAACTTACATTTGATTACATGTTGACTTCAACATGAAAATTACAGATTTTAAAAACAGAAAAAAAATCTTTTCTTTAAACAATATCTAGATTCAAATAAAAGAAACAATCTTTTATAAAATAACAATTATAAAAAAATTGCAACTTGCTTTGTCACATAAGAAAGAAAAAGAGTAATAAAATTGCTCTAAACTGAGCTTAAATGATAATATACAAATGAAATACACTTGTAAAAAATACAAAGCAAATATTTTTTAACTACAAAAAAGGTACATTTGTTAGAAAATTTCAGGAAACAAACTTTAATAGATTTTCTATTGGTAAACAACGAACATTTAAAAAAGTACAAAAGAAGCTCTTCTCGCTTTTCATCATTGTAAAAAAATTCAATGGAATTAACACATACAAAAATATACAAAGGCTGAAAATTGAACTTCAGGATTACATTAGATATGAAATCACTTAAAATGTTCATAACACATTACAATATATTCAAGACATAATGAGAGTACAAAAAATATTTGGTCCATGAGTCGTCCTTATATTGAAAAATATTTAAAGTTAAAGAAAATTTCAGGAAACAAATTTAATTATTACTATTATTATTTTTTATTTTTTTATTTTTTGATAAAAACGAAAAATTTAAAAAAAAGCACAAATTGTGCTTCTCTTTCTCTCTTTTCATCATTGAAAAAAAGATAGTTGAATTTCAATAACTCAAGACAAAATGAGAGTATAAAAATTATATTTAGTCCACAAGCCACCCTTATATTGAAAAATATTTAAAGTTAAAGGAAATCTGAGAAAACAAACTTAACAAATTTTCTTTTGATAAAAAATGAAAATTTTAAAAAAAGCACAAAATATGCTTTTGTCTCTCTTTTCATCATTGAAAAAAAAAAAATCATTGTTGGGTTTCAACTTACTGCAATTTCATAGTAAAAGAATTAATTTTTAAAAAGGTACAGATTTTAAATTAACTATGTGTAAAAATTAATAATTCTTAGGCAGTAGTTTACTCAAAACATTATTTTGATCGCATTGCAATGACCCTTGAAGTATTTACATAAATAAGGATGACAACCTCCAGTGTTTCATTTTTGTAATCAATATACATAAACTGGATCAATACACAAAGAAAGTGTCGTGATTGCGCAACAAAACATGATTTACATATTTTTGCAGATTCATTAGGAAAAGCATCGATTTCATTATGCTGAAAATCATCACAGTAGCAGGAAAAATTTCCAAATGTTTTTAACCAGATACTTCAGGGGCAGAAAATAATTTGCAGGTAAAATATTCTATAACTAAATTGTTTATTAATCAAATAATTAACTGTAATGTCTTTATGCACTTGATTTACTTTTATTAAAAATTTTAAGTTTTTGTAAATTAATCAATAAAGAACTAAACATAATTCAAAATAAAGATTCGATGGAAATGAATCTTCAAAAGAGTAAAGAAAATCTGATGTTTGTCTCCAGTCCTGAGCTTTCTGCTAGCAGGAAAAAGTACCTCAACTTTGTTAAATATTCAGAAAAAAGTAAAAAAATCACCTTAATATAAATGAGTACCAAATGTAGTACAACGCACAATCAAGTGCAGTGAAGGTGTGTATTTAATTGTGTATATTTAGAAATGCATATTTTAAAGAATGATAATGTGACATTTATTACTTATTCAGTTTTATCACTTGAGCAGTTTTACATGGATATTCCTTAAATGAACTTAGTAAATTTTATAAAATTAAAAAAGCCAAAAATGTTCGAAAATATTTTTTTTTACAAAGATAAGCATTTAAAAGCCAGTGATAAAAGCTTAAAAGTTTTGTGAAAGATGCTCGTTCTGAATGGATTATAATAATCTACATAACAGTAACACGATATATTTAATCCCTTTTTATTTTTCTTTAGTTCCATTAAAAATGAGTCCTGTTGAGGTTCATCCAGCCACACCAGTCCTTGAGGTTCATCCAGCCACACCAGTCCTTGACGTTTGGCCTGCCACACCTGTCCTTGACATTCGGCCTGCCACTTCTGTAGACGATCGGCCTGCCACACCTGTCCTTGACATTCGGCCAGCCACACCTGCCCTTGACATTCGGCCAGCCACACCTGCCCTTGACATTCGGCCAGCCACACCTGCCCTTGACGATCGGCCAGCCACACCTGTCCTTGACGATCGGCCAGCCACACCTGTCCTTGACGATCGGCCAGCCACACCTGTCCTTGACGATCGGCCAGCCACACCTGTCCTTGACGATCGGCCAGCCACACCTGTCCTTGTCGATTGGCCAGCCACTCCTGTCCTTGACGTTCGGCCTGCCACTCCTGTAGACGTTCGGCCAGCCACACCTGTCCTTGACATTCGGCCAGCCACACCTGTCCTTGACATTTGGCCAGCCACACCTGTCCTTGACATTCGGCCAGCCACACCTGTCCTTGACATTCGGCCAGCCACACCTGTCCTTGACATTCGGCCAGCCACACCTGTCCTTGACATTCGGCCAGCCACACCTGTCCTTGACATTCGGCCAGCCACACCTGTCCTTGACATTCGGCCAGCCACACCTGTCCTTGACATTCGGCGAGCCACACCTGTCCTTGACGATCGGCCTGCCACTCCTGTAGACGTTCGGCCTGCCACACCTGTCCTTGACGATCGGCCTGCCACTCCTGTAGACGTTCGGCCAGTCATTCAGCCTCTCCAAGGTAAGTAATAATTTTTCCACTTTCATTCTACTTCTCGTGAAAGTTAACTACAATTAATCAATCCTATCTATTTTTTTAAGTGTATTCTTAAGGGATTTAGTATTTTTTAATTTTTGTTGAATGTACTTTAACAACTCTAGTACAATATTTTGAGTTGATATACCTGCTTATCTTAAAGATATATTTTCCTGAAGAAATCAATCAGAATTTAAAAAATTCACATTTTTATAATAGAAGAGAAGAAAAAAGTTTTGTACATGGAATAGGTAAGGCACTTAGCATCAGAAATACAGAATGATCCTGCAAATTATTTTTCAACTTGGCACAGGAAAAGAGTAACAGATAGGATCAAAAAGATAATTAAGTAGCCAGTGAGAAGAAAAAATAATTAAAGAATGGATCTGCAAAAGTTAATTCTTTAGTTATATATATATATTTAAACAAGAATCAAGGGTTTATATACTATTATATATCATTAATGAAGATAATATTCTACTGACATTTATATATTTTAATATGAAGTTAAAGCAATTTAAAATACATACATTTTAAAAGACTGGTCAATTATGTCATCTTCTATGACCTTTTTTTTTTGGCAATTCCTCAAATTTTTATACAATGTAGTCTGTAAATAAAAAATAAGTTTAAAAACTTTAGGACTATGATATTTTTTTTTTGTACCATAAAAGGAACAGTCTTCTAATGGTTTGCACCTGTTCATTAATTTATCTGTGAAAAAGGCTGAATTATACTTTAAAATTTGTTGGTGTATAAAAATTTGCTGTTTTATAACTTTAATCCTGGCTTTTGAAAGCTATTTACAAGAATCCCTGGCATGTTTAAATTTCACTGCATGCTTTTCAGCAGTGCAATAGCACCAACTTTTGTAAAATATTGGATGGGTTTGAAATTTGAGTAAACATAATGTGTATACAACTTTCCTCTCGCTCCTAGTGCACATGTGAAGGAGGGCAGGAGGAGCGAATGGCTACATAATCCACTATTAATTTTTTTTCTAAATAAAGTATCAAATTAATATAGTTAAATTATCATAAGTACTTCCTTGTAAATACACAAGCATTTATTATAAATAGCATAAAAATTGCTAACTATTGAAAGTGTAAGAAATTGGGATAAATCCAGGAACTAAGGAAAGATGCATTTTAATCAAAATGATTTATAAATTTAGATGATAAAATATGCTGGAAATCTTTTTTGAAAGAAAGCTAATTTACATATATATATATATATATATATATACATACATATATATATATATATAATATAAAATCAAATATAATAAACTAAAGGGACTGACAATGCTCCAGTTAATCTAGTTTCTTTCCTTACTGTTTTTTAAGCAATTATCTTGAGAAGGTCAATAAAACCAAATTTTAATTTAACCATTCAGTAAATTTAAAATAT
Organism: Maratus speculifer; assembly: GCA_964019185.1. NCBI lineage: Eukaryota > Metazoa > Arthropoda > Arachnida > Araneae > Salticidae > Maratus > Maratus speculifer. The sequence continues at coordinate 17,213,401 of CAXHSM010001376.1, read as the reverse complement.
ATATATATATAGCAACATTTAATCATCTCTGATAATCCGAACACAGATATAATGTATATTATATTAAATCAATAACCTCCCAAGACCCTGTATTCATTAACATGGAGGTATTGTTTAAAGATACTAATTAAATGAAATATTTCTTTGGAAGCAAGTCCTACATTTCAATACAATATGCAGTTTGAAGATTATTTTTAAGTTTTTAGAATCTGGCTACAACTTTTCATTTGTTTGTAATATGGCCTTGTGAGTGAGTCAAAATGATATTTGAGCAGGTGCTAATAGCCATAAATTTTTCTTTACTTTTTTTTAAAGCACATTTTAGATATTACATTATTTATCTTATTAATTTTTTTATAGTAGCCTACCTAATTTATAACTATAATTGATGTGTTTATTGCTTAAATGCTGAATTTAAAATCATCTATTTATATGATATTGGCTTTCACTTGAGTAAAATTGTGGTTGGTTTTAACATTATTAGGTTTTAATCATGTACAATATTTCCAAGCATTCAATTTTAATTAATATTCCTGTAATGTTTTCTTTACTTAAAAAAAAAGAGACAGAAAATAATACACATTTTTGTATTTTATTTGGCCAACTAAATCTTTAGCTTATTTTACCATTCAAAGCAATACAGCCTGACAGTATGAATCCAATTTTGATTTTTAGCAATTCTAGTGTAGAAGGTTATTGTTAATAAAAATTATGAATATTTTTTAAAGCTACAAGTGAGGTTATTAAAGAATCCCTTAATAATTTTGCTGATGGCTCAGTTAGTCAAACTAATGGATACAAAATAGTGAAATATCAAAAGTAAAACACATTACAATTCTACAAAAGGCAAAACAAATGCTTTAGATGAAAAATGCAGCATGTACATTGCAACAGATGAACACAAAGATTGTCTATGGTGATATTTTTTCAGATACTCAGTATAAGTACAATCAATGCATTTATTCTGCATAAATTTTACGTACAAAGTACAGTTATGACTAGAATTTTAAAGGTATTAGTCAAACAATTGGTTATGAGAATCAGAATAGAAAGCTCTTAATACGAGACTGAGCTTAAATTGTTCTTTTGTTATATTTTGAATATACCCGAACTAAACTCTCGAAAAAATGCTCAAGTTTCCCAAAAGCATTTTCACTCTTATCCTGCAAAAATGAAAAAACACAATATTTTTGCAGACTTTGCAAAAGTCTTATATGCCTCAAATATTCCTATCTGGTTTATGAAGAATGTGAAAATGATTTAAAAACTGCCAGTTCAGGTAATTACATTTTTCTAAAATTACTTAATTACTAAATTATTATTATGTAATGTTAAAACATAAAATGTGTCCAAATTAAGTTGAATTTGATGAAATTTAAAACTTTTATATATGTAATTCTTTTGGTATTCAAAGTTAATTTACAAAAGATGTTCTTTTTAAAAGATTATATTCACTATACTATATTCATATATGCCATACAATTTTTACTTTGTAACTTCAAATTAATGTTCTCATAGTACAGCTAAATTAGTATTTCTTGCTCAGACTTCATTATAAAAATAACTGAAGTAAAAGAATTAGTTGTTTATTAATTATGACAACTTAAATCAAAGCTATCAAGTTATTTATTAAACAGGAAAAACAGATTACTAAAGTATTTTACTAAAAAATACAAACTACTTAGATTACTGTTTCAATGATCACCAAATATTTTAAATAATATTTAAATTTGTTGTCAAATACCCACTTAAAAAAAATAATAACTTTTTGAATTTTTTTTAACCCTACATTTGAATGTATAATTTGTCACAGATTTTGTCAATTTTATCTACAAAAATTAGATTTAAAAATGTTTTGCTCTTTTCCAAAAGGCATAATGATTGAGTTATTTGCTTTAAGTACATGTTTTTTTTTTTTTGGGAAGCATGCAAGTTTATTTCATGCTTATAATAAACAGCAGGTTGACAGACTGTGAAACTCCTTAAACATTCCAATTAGGGTTCATCTCCACTTACGTTAATTAAATATATTTTACTTTTACAAGCATCGTGAAATCTTATGTTTTTTCGTGGGTTTGCCTCAAGCATTCTAAATCCTTCTTGCATTTCACAATAGTTAAAGCAAAAAGCAAACATGTACATAAAATTTAAAGCACATTGTTATTTTTTAAATTATTAAATAATTAAAATGTATTAAAAAGGAAATGAAATTTATATGTGCAAATTGCAGTATATTTTTGTGTGTAACAAGTGAAAAAAATTGTTTCAAAGATTTTCATTTGGATAGACCTCCTAACCATAAAAAAAAGATAAAATTGTAACATTTTTTTCTTTAATTTTTTTAACATAATGTAGAAAAGGATGATTTTTTCCAACATTAAATTAAAAAATATATACATAAAGATAAGAGTAATACCTTGATAGTATTAATCATAAGAAAATGTTTTACAACTGAATTATATTTCTAGACTTATTAAAATATATAATGCTTCTATTGCTGTGAAACCTGAAGTTTAGTGAATGGATATGTCAGTTTGTGACGATGACAAGGTTAGATGTGTGCAAAATAATTTGGTGTTAATTAAATTAATATATAAACACATGTTTTGACTTATTGTATTTTAGTGCTTTTCATTATCCCTTTACAAGCGAAAAGTTTAAATGCAGTTACATATTATATTTAAGCCCTCAACATACATTAAAAATGACAGAAAACTTTTACAAACTTAAAAATAAAAAATATCTAAAAATGATATTTTTTCACTCTTTTGATTAAAATAAAATAGTAAAGACAAAGATAAAGTGTTTGAAATTTTCTTGGGTCTGAGGAGGATAAACAGAAAGATATAAAATGGTTATAAACTATAGACAAAAATAATTTTCAAACTCAAAAACCAGTCTGCATTTAAAATGAATGCATAAAGCAAATGGTTGGGCAAATGGTATTTTTGCCAAGATAGTGGCAACAAAAAAAAAGAGCTGGATTTCATAAATATACTAAAATAATATTTTGTATACATTATAATTGACACTTAAAATATTAATAAGCAATCCTAATCCATCGATACTAATTTGATTACAATAATTTTCATTAATAATGGCAATATAAAAACAAGTATACAATATTATTTTGTGAATAAATTTATGTGAATTAGACAGAAAAAATATTTCCCCCCCCCCTCACATTAATGTAGTAATTTTTTTTAAGAATAATTAGGATGAGCGAAGCGAATCCTCTACTAGTCCACTCAAATGACACTTTGTCGTACACTTTACAAAAAAACTATACAGTATTTTCACTTGAAATTAAACACAAATATAAATTATGATCTGTAGATTTGCAGAATATTATTTTTTTTACAGAAATACTTTTCAAAAATTTATTATTTTAATTAATTTATTTTACATGCATTTCCAATGCGGACGCATTTTAGCAAATAAATAAAAAATGAAACGCGTATATTTTCAGAAAAAAAAATATAAATCATGGAGTAAATAATTATAGATAGAATCATGATTAATTTAATAAATGAAATATGTTTTCATCACTCCGCAAAATCGTTTGCACAGATGACACTTAAACATTTTAAAAGAATTGTATTATGGAATTTTTTTTTTTTTTTTTTTTTTTAGTAAAGTGGCAACAAAAGAATTGTAAGCAAATAAAATTAATTTTTAAATTTGCCATATAAATGAAAAATTAAAAGAACTGCTTAAAGTTGTTGCCTCGATTCAAGCTCTTTATAAATGTACTAAAGCAAAGTTGGCCGATTCAGAAACTATAAATGGACTAATCATTTCTTACTTTATCATTTAGATTTAAAGTAATGTTACGTTCTTATTTGTGGACCGAAAAAGGTTTAGTGAACGGTACTTTGTTGCGCGTATTAAAGAAAATCACAAGCCATCAGACCAGATACCGCGAATAATCATGGATTTTGAATACTGCAGTAATTTAACTTATAAGAATTGGTGCGTACCAATTCCCCCAATAATTAAATTCTGGAAAAATGGAAGCATAAATTGCTCAATAAAACAATTTCCTTTGCAATCAGTTTTTGCAGTTATAATTCATAAATCTCAAGGTTTGACATCAGATAAAGCAGTAGTAGATATTGGGGATAAAGAGACACCAGTTTGCTTAACGCACGTAGCATTGTCGAGAGTGAAATTCCTTCAAGGTTTATCATTTAATAGAAAATTTCCTTACGAGAGATTCTACAATATAAAAAAATTTCATATGCTGGTATGCAGAAAAAAAGAAGAAATTAGAATTAAAAAAAAATTACATTTAATAGTTCTTAGTATCAACGAGAGTAGATTTTAATGTTTTTCCAAATATTTTGTTTGAATGTATTATTCTAAGATTGCTATCAAAGATTATTTGATGTGAATTACAAAGATTGAAAACATACCTATTTCAAATCATTTCAGATAACTCCAGAGGCTATTGGGAAATGTAAAAACATCTTTAAAACTTTTGATTAAAAATTAAAAAAATATTTTGTAAAATTTTGCTTCGAAAATATTTTTATTTATACCAGTCTTATATCACAGATAAAAAATTCCGAGGAAATTCTTAATTATTTGGCTGAATTTACATTTCTAAAATTTAAATACGCCAAAACATAAGATAAAGTTTTTGCTTAATAAAGATGCAAAAAATAATATAAAATAATAATGTTATTTTCAAATATTTATCTTATGAAATAATGCTTCGCGAATCCAAACAAAGCACGGCTTTTGCTAGTATATATATATATATACCGGGTGATCCAGAAGTTCCGGGAGTTTTCAAATGCTAATAATTAACAAACTATAAACAATAGAAGTATGCGGTTTTCACAGAAATGCTTAGAAACTTGTGGGATTTGTATTTTTGATGAAACAAACAAATCATGTTAGTTACACTTTTTGCCAACAGGTAGCGCTAAAATTGACAGTATTATTTTTATGGTATGATATAGCTCGCTAAAAAGAAAGAATTAGTGTCCAAGAGTTACAAATTTTCATTATGACGTCTATAGCTTATAAGTACCGCTGTGAGCCGACGCAAAACAACGTGCACAGTATCCTCAAAAGAGAAAGAAATTCCAGAGGAAATTTCAAATTTATCGTGATATTACAAGTGTACTGATTCATTATGAGCTGGTGATTTCCACCGAGTATTGGCATCTAATTCTACCTCATTTACGATTGCAACAGACATTTGGGATCTCCTGCTTCTATTACGATCTTTCAATTAGCCTTTTTCTCAAACCTTTCTTACCATGGCATTTCACATTTCAAATGGCCATCGAATCATTTTCTATTTTTACTTCCGTATTGTATGATAAGAACACAGCTCGACATGCAAATAAAACATGTCTAAACATGGCAGTTACTCATCAAATTTTTTTATCAAAATTCCCTTTCAATGCAATTTCAACCACTTTAAAAAAAGTGATTGAACATAAACCACCCTTAAAACGAAATCTCATTAATAGCCTACAAAAGATGTTTCGCAATGAACTCATACTCATGTGTCTATAAAGCATATTTTATAGTTACATCAAGTGTTGTACAGCAGCGCCACCTGTTGCTAAAAATTGTAACTATATACATGTAAAAAAAATCATGCTAAACAAAATCCCACGTGTTTCTGAGCATATATATGAAAACCGAACCTTTGTATTGTACATAGTTTCCAAATTATAAACATTTCAAAACTCCCGAAACTTTTGGATCACCCGGTATATACATCAACTATGAAATCTGCTTATATGTAACCTGCAAATGTCTATTATCCGCACAAGGTGTTGGAATGCAAACAATGACCAGTATCATTAACAATAAATCTCAAAGTTAAATTTGGTATGCATTTTTTTCAGTAGTCAATTTGCCAATGGATACATGTTTAAATATAAATTGGATAGACATATTTGAATTTCCTTGAGTAACAAAATTTTATCTATGTGCAGGTAGTAATGAACGTTCATAGATAGGAGGAAAAAGTTATTGACAACAAACCAAAACTGACACCATCACTTTGTTGTGTAAATGCTTAAAATTTTATTGCATATATTTTTAAAATTTTAGTCTTAGTTATTCAATATAATCAGCCAGTAATTTTTTTTCCATTGTAATTTTTTTGCAGTTGTTTCTAAATTACAGTCAGACATTAAAAAATGAATTGTAAACAAAACGGTATGATCTATAATCTGCAACAATGTATAAACTCCCAAACCTTCAGTACTATTAATGGCACTTGGTGCATGTAAAATATGTCGTGGGTGCTAAATCCTCCAAGTTAAGTGTGAATTAAAAAAGGTGCCTTGCTAGGTGAATGTCTTGTCACCTGATCAAGGTTCTCAATTATGAGATCAACTCTAGTAGAAAAATGCAGGTACTGAACAACAAGAGCAAAATGTTAAACGATCGCATAAATTAACTTCACATCTAAACAGTAGGCAATGCGATTGGTTAGGTTAAAGATCTAAGCAATTGTCAGTTTTATTGCTGTTACACAGTGATTATGTAGTAACCTGCCCCCGATACCAGATATCAAACCAGTTTAGCTGGGAAAACTTGGCAGATGGGGCCTGGTTATCGGTTAGAAAGAAAGTGTGCAGATAGAATTGACTTTATATTAAATATTTTTAAATCATGAGATTCTTGTATCCCATCTGAAAAACAAAGGAGAAAATCTTAATTATTAAACAGAAAGAAAGCCAAAACATGGCTATAAAAAATTCTAAATCTCCCAACATGACTTTCAAGTAGTGCTGCAGAGAACACATTTTCTAATTTTTCATTTGAGCATTCAAAATCCTGAAATAATTTTTCAAAATGTGTTTATTATTATGTATGTTTAAACATAAAATGTGTCTCAATTTCATTAAATTTGATGAAATTTAAAACTTGTGCAATTCTTTTGGTATTAAAAGTTAATTTAGTAAGACTTTCTTTTTAAAAATCATATTTATTATATTATATTCATATATACCATATAATTTTTACTTTTTAACTTCAAATTACTGTTCTCACAGCACAACTAAATTAGCATTTCTTTCTCAGACTTCCTTATAAAATTAACTGAAGCATAAGGAATAGTTGTTTAATTATGACAGCTTAAACCAAAGCCATGTAGTTACTTATTAAACAGGAGAACTGATTACTAAAGTATTTTACTGAAATATACAAACTACTTAGATTACTCTTTCAACGATGCACAGAATATTTTAAGGTAAACAAAATTATAGAGTAGAAATCATTAAAAATTAAAATGCATTAATTACATCACTATAAATAAAACATATCTATATTTTCAAGACGATTTTGGTTGGTTTTTCTGTAATTTATACCATTTCTTAGCAAAATCTTGCCAACCCTAATTATCAGTATGATGCAGTGAAAAACCATCAAGAAAAACTATGATGATTTCAATCTAACATTTTTAGCTGTAAAAATTTAGAATGGTTCTAAACACATTAATACTTTATCTGATTATGACATCTTTGTTATAAAATTGTAAATTAAGGCACTTAATGTACAAAATGTGTACGTTTAAATATAACTTAAGCCATCTCTGGTGGTTGATGTTGAAATTATTAAAGCATTAAAATATAAGCTAATTAAATTCAATTAAACTAATTTATAAATATAAATAAAGCCAGAAGTACTTAGCAGGCATTTCACAGTACAGTAGAACCTCGCTAATTAAGACTTAATTCTTCTGGTATTTCTCTGTTTTTTATAAATATCAAAATATTAATTGGAATTCATCAAAGCTCATAAATATGGGATTCTAAAGCCCAGTGCATCGGTACTTCCACAAAAAAGAAGCCTGAAGTACCCTTCTTTTTCATACCTCCAGGCTTTTGCATTCTTTTTTATCAAAACACTTATAGTCGAAGAATTGATACCTAAGTATATAATGATTTTTTTTGTTGTTACTGTTTGTGCTTAAGAAAAAAAAATGCTTTATATTTTGGGAATAATGTATGAAATATAAATAATGCAGATTGAAGTGACAAGGAGGAGGGGGAACTGTACAGTTGTTAGTACTGGTAATGCAGAACATTAGGGCTCCAGTAATTCTGTTAGAAATTAAGCCCTGCTGCTAATCTAAACTAATTGGGACCAGTGTCTGTTTGGATTACAAAAAAAAAAAAAAAATGATGAAAACAGAAAATAAGATGCGTGCTTAAAATTAAGTACTCAATAGCAAGAGTGTAGTTGCAAAAATAGAGGATATACACTTTAAGGGTGTTCTTAAATCAAAAAGGGCAACTTTGTGACATATGCTTTAATTTATTTTTGTTCGGAAAAGCATGAAAATAGCAAGGGTTGTTATTCAGAAACTCTCTAATTGCACTCATTTTTCTGTTTTTTAAAAAACACAATAGATCTTTCATAATAAGCCTTGAAAATTGACGTTTTTGAACACGTTTCCGACGAAAGTAGAAAAACCGGTCAAAAAAGAGGAGAAAATGGGTGATCGATTGATCAAAATAGCTTAGAATTGGATAGGTAATTTAATTATCATAAAATGGAAAAATAAGTTTGATTAGAAATCGCTTCCATAGTCAGGCATTCCAATTTTATATCTTCTGTTAAAAAATGAGTTTGTAAATGTGTCAAAACGTTTTCCGTTTGTTGAGCGGAGCAGTTGAGAACACCCTAAGGCACGCCACACACTAGCGAGACATGCGTCAAAAATCGTGCAACATGTCGCAGTCAAACCAGTTTTTTCTTTGTTATCAGGGTGAAATTGTCGCATGTCTCATGTTTTTTCGCTCAATGTTTCACAGGTGTGTGGCCTCCCTTAAGCAGAGGTTATATGCTTTAGGCAGAGGGTATACCTTAGAATGTGTGTACAATATTTTTCTTGAGAAACAAAGGATATACATGTTCCTTAAAAAAATCCAGAAGATATATGGTGCATATTCCCGTATACACTCCACTACATCCCTGCTCAGTAGTCTAATCTGACACAGTAGATAATCAGACACATTTTCAAAAAACCCTTCTTTAATTGCTCCTAATGTTTATATTAATTTATTGCTCTTTCAAAATGAGGAAAATGGTTTAAAACTACTAATCTAATAATAGCTCAGTCATTACATTGCTGAGGTTGGGAAGGAAAAATATGTGTAGATAATTTGGGAAATCAAAACTGCGGAAACAAAAAATAAACACTTTTTGCATTACAGAATAGATTATTTACACTGATCAGCAAAGAAACTGATATTACAGAATTTTCTAAGACAGCTTTTACAAGACGACGTACTTTGACCATTTTAATTTTATATATATGTTGTACTTTTACAACAAGTATTTTTTTTAAATTCAATTTAGGCTGTTTATAGAATAAAAACCATGCTTTACTGCCATTTTTTGTTTAATTCTAACTTCTACACTTTTCTGACATCCATCCTGTAATCTGAATAATTTCATAAGTTATCTTTTTACTTAATCTATTGAAGTATAATTTTCAAAAATAAAATCTGTTTGGATTAACAGGAATACCAGGTTAGCTGGGTTCTACTGTATTACTGACATAAATGTGTCTGAAACAAAATTGAAAACTATTAGATACATTGAAAAAGCATATTTTAAAAAAGACTAATTTTATTTTTTATTTTTTTTGTATCATGAAATCGTGTCCAAAAAGATGATTTTTATTGTTAGACTTTACACTGAATTTTTGACAAATAATGACTTGAGTGGAGTTTTAAATCAAATCTTCTAAGAACAAGTGCAGTAGAAATATATGGCTGATATATAAAAATTTAAGAGCTTGTGAAAATGACCATTGTAGACACCATAACGAAATTGGAAGACAAATTTAGCTGAAAGTTTTAATTATATTTTGTAGGATGAATTTTAAATATATATTTACTGAAATATATATTTTAATTCCAGCTATCTGTCATAATGTATAAATAGTGCGAAATAATTTTCATTATTCAAATTTTATTTTTTATTAATTTTATAAGTTTGATTTCAGACTCTACAAAAAGTTTTGGACTCTACATTTGGCAATAGTTTCACAACAGAGTGTGAAATAAAATTTCACCGACAAAGAGAGTTGCCATTGAAACAACTAAAAGTTAAGAATGTACAAAATTTAGACACACAGAAAAGATCTAATGCATTTTCTGATGATGATTCGGATAATGCAGCTAATTTTAATGAAAGGAACAGTATTAGTCATTCACTTCTTGGCAGGAAAGACTACAAGTCATGTAAAAAATGCTGATGAAAAAATAATTCAACTTCAAAAATGTCTTGTTGCATAATCTAAAGGAGTGCATACACTTTATAAAGCTGATGCAATGAGAAACACCATAAATTTTGTAAAGTTCACAACTTTGTATCCCCAACATATGTTATCTGTAGTGCAGTAGTCAGGGAAAAAATATATATATTTGTGGGAACTTTCCTTTTCCTAAAAAAAATAGAATTGATGATGATGCTACCAATTTTTCACTAAGTTAAAAGCCAATTTGAAAAATTTAGCTTAATTTTTTAAAATATTAAAGATTTTTTTTTAAACCAACAGTATAAAAATTATTTAATTTTTAAAACATTGTATTTCATTGCATTCATCTAAAAGCTATATTTTATAAATCTCGTAGTAACATTTTCCATTATGAATCAAAATTTAATTGAAATAACATTTGTTTATAGGCACATCTGTCTAAGAGGTTTTCATAAAGAACGATACTGAGAGGCATTTCCTGTGCTCTCTAATCTATGGCAAGCTGTCTCATCCGCTAATCTTCCTGATAGCAATGAAGATAGCAAATATACTTCAGATCAAAATTCTTTTAAGGGATTTTTTACACAGTTTATGAATATGAACTAGCTCTTTCAAATAGGAGTGAATATATATTTTTTAATCAGTCACAATGTTATCCATATAGCTAAATGTTCTTTCATATTCAGATGTTTTCATGTTCAGATGTTGATGTTTTCACAGTCTGGAGCAGATTAACTTCTTTATGCTCATTTCATTTGAAGAGAAAAAAAATTGTGCTTGTATGCAATACTTTTGGGGGTTTTACAATAATAAACCAAATAATTCTGGGAACACTGTTCTCATGCATTTCCACCCAACTACAGCACTGGTTATCTGTAAAGGTCACCAAGTGAGCATGTGTGAAATAATGAAAATCTGAACTTATGCATCAAAGAATTAATAATCATATTGCTTGATAGCACTACAGAGATCTTATTCAAAACTATACTCTGGATAATGAAGGTTACACAGATAGACAAGGTGTGGTCTAAATTCTTTAGACTTATGATTCAGTCTATGAAGACCCCAGTTAGGTACTTAAAAGGGATCATCTGTGATGGGTAGGTAAATAATGAAAGAAGTTGATATATAATGGTTAAATGGCAGCATGAGACACTTAGAAGGCAATTTGCAGGATGGTGAAATAATCCTGTATGAACAATTTGTTTATCACTACGGTTTGAAACAGCAGAATGAGATAATTAAGGATCACTGGTCACTAGACCAGTATCCTAATTTATCTAGTATCAATAATTTACAGCAGTTTTAGACTGCAGGGAATGAAACTATTCTGGAAGATGATCATGTCTGCAGTCAAAAGAGCTTGGAAATCATTTTTTTCATTTCTTTATACATGATTTTTAACATAAGTGCTTTTCAAGTTTTACAGACCAGTTCATTTTGTAATGGAACATTTCAAAAATTTTTATGCACCTTTTTATTAAACATTTTTTTTTGGCTATTTAAACACATGTTAAATGTGTCATTCCACTACTCTGAACTTTTTTTAGCAACCATAAGGTTGTCCAAGAACTAAAGCATATTTCCTATGCAATTGTCTCTGAAGTTCTTATTAAGAAGGTAAAACAGAAGTTTTACTTTCAATAGAACTATTTTGAAAGATGAAAAAAAAGATTGAAAAATTCATTTTAACATGTACATTAACTGGACAGATGGTTGTGGGAGTCAATTTAAAAAAATATATAATATCGGAAGCAACTTTATACACCACAAGCAAGATCATGGCTGCACTACCTCTTTGAAATTTTTTGCTACATTCATGGTAAAAGACCAGTAGATTATATAGGAGCAGAAGTGAACAGAAGTATATGGTACCATACCATGCAGAAAAAGATTTCCCTTCAGATGTCTATGATTTCTTTAGCATTGCTGAAAGTACAACTAATAAACATTCTATCTATATTCCATTGTGAGATAACAAGTACTGAAGATTATAAGCTTGAAGTTATATGGCACGCCATAAAATCCCTATCTGGCAAGCAAAGAATGCAGTTTCCATGTTGTTAATGGCAAAGTACTTGCAGAAGTTAATTCCACCATACATTGAGAAATGAGATGATGGTTCTCAGGAGAATGAGAAATCCAACACATTGTCTACAAGCACAGCTCAAAGCATTTTTAGGCCCCACTTAGAAGTAGGATTATGCACAGCTGTTCTCTATAGACATGATTGGTGGCCAGGACAATTAAAAGGTTGCCAGAAGAGAAATCACTGGTCAAGTTTGAATTAAAATTATTTCTGCAAACAAATTTAAGATAAAACAGAGTTTGAAGAAATGGATCTTGGTACATTTGTTTATTTTACAAAGAAATCAACCTCCAATTGATTCTTCAGCACAATTTATTGTATACTATAATAATACAAATCAAAATAATTATAATTGTTTTGCCACTTTTATGTTCCGTCTTTTGGAAACAAGTTGTATAGTTTACTTCCAAATGAAACTGTACTGCTGCTTGAGTAACATATTCTGTCACTAAACTTATAATCATGTATTTAGCATCAGTAATTATTTATAATAGTTTATTTTGCTTATTTAGTAATTGTAAGTGGTTATGTATACCAGGGAAGTATTTTGAAGATTATAACACTAGGTACCTTTATCTGTGTTAGGCTCAGTAAGTTGTTGTGACTATATTGAACATTCTTAGCACACTTTTTTTAAAATATACTTTCAAGTATAGGGTTCAAAATTCAAAGAAATTAAAAGGCACCACAAACTGATCTAAGTAGAAAAGACTGCAATCAGCTTTAGACATATAGATAAAAAGTTTTGATACAGATAATGCTTTGGCTCAAATAATTTTAGTTAAGAACATCTATGATGCTGATGCAAAGTCAACTTCAAATCTGCAAAAAGCACAAGGGAGAAACTATACATGAACTGAGTTTTGGTCGGTGGCTTGACTAGCAAGTTTTTATGTGGCAAGAGAGAAACATGTTGTCGAAGACATCACAACACATTGTCGATTTACAAAGAAATTTCACAGAATTAAATGATGATTTGAAGCATGTTGCAAAAACTTGTCAAATCTCTCACTTTTGAGCAGAGTAATGTCTACTCTTCTACAAAAGTACTTTGAGTTTTAAAGTGTTAGGAAATCAGTCTCACTAAAGAAAGGACCGTCACTAGAAATAAAATTACTTCCAAAGCAATCTTCGAAGTGCTTTGGTTGCTAATAAGAAGAAACTTTAAGAAGTTTTATAGGAAATGTTACATTTGCATGATGGCTAGTCATATTGCAAAAGCCTTTTATAAAAACAAGTATAAAATATAAGCAGATAATACATTCATGTATTTAGTGAAAGTAGTTTTAATGGATGAAGTTAGGCTGGCACATATTGGAGCTACTGCCTATACATGGTTTAAAAATCCTTTTGTAGATTATGAAACATTTGATGTCCCATCGAAAGCATATATTGGCGACAGTGATGATATCATGCCATATGGGACTAAATGTTGAGATGAAAATCCACAGAAGATTGGGGGGGGGGGGGAACACTCAGCTGCAGCTCGGTATATTTCTTACATCAGCAGAAATGTTTTTTCTATTAGTCAAACCTTAGCTAAAGCCTTTGAATTTAAAGCATGAAACATCAAATGCATTTTTATTAGAAATTATTTTGTGCACTTAAAGGGAGAGCATATCTAAATGTTTATATGCTCTTGAATTAAACGTTTGAGAAGCAGTTGTCTCTGCAAGAGTGTGTGTTGCGTTAACTAATGATCTGCCACTTTGTCACTAAAATAAAGCTCACATTAAATAGATATTCAGCAAACTAATATAAAGTTAGTTCTAAAAAAAAATTAACTATGTTAAGGGTGCTGCTGCCTTGGAAAACAATGAAAAAATCATTTGGAGTTAGAAATCAACATCCTTCAAAAGCAGAATTCATCCATTCTGATGCAGTTAGAGCAATGCAATTGAAATAGTTCTGAAGTAAGAAAAATTCTTGAAGGTGAAGAAGTTACAACTCGCATATCCATACCTTTTACACCAAAGTAAAATGATGTAGCTATGCAAGAGTCATATTTGTTGAAAGTGCACAAACAATGCTCCATTCTAAGAAACTTTCCTTTAAAATTATGCATATAAGCAGTCAACACAGCAGTTTATATTTTAAACAGAATATGTTCAGCATCATGAACTGTGATTTAATAAGGAAGTTTCAAATATTAACCATCTATCTTCATGTCTTTTAAACTGAATGTTTTATCCATGTATCCATATATAACAGGAAAAAATGGAATTGAAAAATTGTCAAAGGTGTTTTGGTTGAATACAGTGGCAAAAAATATGGCGATAGAGTGTGAGTTTGTATGAAAGGACAACACAAAGCTCTATTAGGCAGAGATGTCAGTTTTCATAAAGAAAAATTGTTTGCCTTGAATACCACATATTCTTCTGAAGAACGATGAACAAGATATAGAAATAAGCAAATCCCAAGAAAAGCAGACACTGGAAAATGTTTAAGCAATTGATAATCTAACAGAAAATTAAAGCAGCATTAAACATGATGAAGTCAGTTCAATGAGTTTATTGCAGCTAATCAAGCAAGAAAAGAAGCCATATGACTTTCCAATTAGCTATACGAACCATGTTTTTCAAGTAGAATAACTATGTCAAATATAGACCATGTAAGTGAGATCAAACTAATTAAAAAATTTAACATTTTATAACCAAACTAAACACATAGATATTCGGTACAAGTTTATCAGAGAACTTTGTGAAAATCAGCTAGGTGTTTCTCATTACAACAGTAAGGCTCAAGCTACAGACTTATTTGCCTAGAATTAGATTTGAAATAGTAGAAAAACTGACAGGAATGATAAATTTGGGAGAAATGTATATATATAGATGTAATGAATAAAAAAATAGCCAGAAAATTTTAATCTGTCATAAAAACAACTGAGCAATAAGGTTGCATTTTTATATGGTTTCTTTCCAAAAAACTTTATCAATATTTCACATAAAACAAATATGTAGAGTCCAAAACAAAGTTGCAAACAAGTAGTTGTTCAATAAGTAATTCAATTTAAAATATTTTATGATTTTTCACTATTATTTTCATGTGTAGTTGTATTAGAAACAAACTCATCATAATGATTAAACTTCAATTAATAAGAAAGATTACTAATTTCACTGAAAATTTCAACTTAAGTAAAAACTTCCACATCTTTTGCATGTATTGTCCATAGCATGCAATATGCATCTACATTTTATATAAATTTCAAGCAAATCTAAACTTTTTCTATGCCAATAATATAATTACATAATAGGAATACATAAATTACATAAAATTTAGCTTAAATATGTGAACCAATGAGAATAAGAGGTTAATAGATATTTACAAAGAATAGAGTCCATAACAACTAAATACTGTGAAATGCCCCTTAGTCAGAATTATTTAATTTATGAATGATAAGGAGATAAAACATTTCTAACTGAAAAAAATGTTAGCCTGAAGTGTAGATTTATTATAATGTATGTTAAAATGCAGTTGATTGTCATGATAAAATTAAATCATGTCACTGAATCAAATTCTGCAAATTCAGGTTCCCTTATTTCTTACAGGATGTGACAGGTATTTGAGAACAAATCAGAGTCTTCTTGCAAACAGGAATATACAGTAGAAATAGTTTTTTTTTATGTTTTAACTTTCTGTACAGATGACCACATACACATGGTGGATAATATCATTCCTTGAAACCTCTAAAGACATACCTCACAGGCTGATAAACGATCACAGTTATGTTCAGATGAGTGTTTTTCCAATTACATCCACAACTGTTGCCTTGAGAACATCAACATTGTTGTGCAAATGACATTTGGAATTTGTGGCAGTCAAACCATCAGATACATTATAATAGATCACTCCAAATATCCGAATAGCTAGGGGGCCAAGATGTCATGAATTCATGGTCAATATTGGTCATCTATCCATTTTTGGCTTGTATAACAAAAAGTAATCTTGTTAAAAAACATTAAGCCTCCTATGTGTTATAGGAGTAATTTAGTACTTTAACACCATAGAATAAGGAACAATGTTGACTCTGGCACCTTGAAGAAAGAAATGTGAAGGTATCTGGTCATGAAATGTGAAAATGATCCAACCATAATAAGAGTAAAGCTGGAAATTTCCTGCACATGTCTATAACAGCTTCTTTGGGAATTTTACACCATCACAGATCTTTTTTAGAGTTAGTTTTTCTCACTGGAAGAAAACAAGGGCATTTTTGGCTCCTCTTTATGTTTCAGCTTGTTAAGGACATGCTTGCTTCTGATCAAGCAGTTATCTTATTATTTCAGTAAAAACTGTTCTTTTATGATAACATACAACCATTAGCAAAATGTCTTATGAATCTCATCAGATTGTGGCTGGGTCAACCTGCATCTCCTTACCAAATTTGTTAATTGATTTGATAAGATTTTCACTGACAATGGACAAATTCAGGTATCTTCATAATTTCATATCACTAACAATGTTATTTCTTGTATGAAATGGTAGTCTCAAATTTCCCAACTTTTAGTTTGCCCCTAAATTTAAAGACAAATGACTGGATGAGTTTCAAGAATATGGCTATCTCTAACTTAAAATGTTCTTCAGTCATAAAGCCAATCATAGCATGCCTCTTCATTTTTAGTTTATTTATTTATTTATTTTTGCCTCAGTTGGCATGTGATCTTCATAGTCACTATCACCAATTTCCATGGAAATCCCAGACAGCTCGTTTTTTTCACTCTTTTCATTCTTTACTACTCTGAATCAATCTCAAATATAGCATAAAAATTATCAAACTGGGAAATTCAAAATCTTTTACCAAAGAAATTAAATCAAGGCCTCAATGATACATGTCTGTCTTCCTGAAAAATAGAACAGTCCAGATTCTGGCATGTTTATGTGAAAAAGAAAAAGATTAACTGTCATATGCACATTGATATTTTACCTATAACATGTGTTCTCAAATACCTGCTGCCACTGTAAGTGTTGTAAAAGATTGATGTATAAAAGTAATTGAATGTTTAATAATTAAAAAACCATCAAAAAGTGGAAGTAAAACTCATTAATAATTGAAAGAACATAGCATTTTAAAGTGGCTAATTGTAAGTGTGATATTGGTTCACATTATCTCAGGCACCTGCTAATTCTAGACATCACTTTCAAACAATAACAATAAAATGAGGAAAAATTTATTTAAAACGCAAAAAGTGAATAAAGGCGAATTTATCCACTGCAATGCTTTTAAGAATTAGTTAGATTTAGGCATGACTGAAAATGCATGTGGCAAATGAGAAACTAAGGGCTTATTATCTGCCTTATAGGGCAGTAATAAAAGAAAAGGGTATTATTTGCAAAAGACAAGTGTTTAATGGACGTTCTCTTTTACAGTTTTTCCTATCATTAACAGATAGTTTATCTGTTAATATTAAAATTTAGCTCAAAAGGATTATGCATAAATTATATAAATTTCCAAAAATATCAGAAAATTATCTTACAAATACATGTTTAGAAAATCTGCTGTTTTTTTTTTTGGGGGGGGGGGGAGCAAGGGAAAACATACAAATATTAATACTTAAATATATCAGTCTCCAATAAAAACTGCATTAAAAAAAATTACCTTCAAAATTTTTTCAAATGCAAAAATTTGCATGGGAAGATAGATAACCCTTGCTTTAAAAAAAATAAAAGTAGAGTTTAACGCTGCATCATACCAGCCTTAGTATTTAAATTACAAAAAGTGCATATACAAATGTTATACAGTAGACTTCCTCAAATCCGCACAGCTTGGGACCAGAATGTGCAGATTTTAGAATTTTGTAGATTTCTGGTCACTGCTTTGTTTACATTTTATAAACAGTAATTTGAATGTAATTAATAATGTAGCTGAAATTATAATGAATGCTTAAATATAATAAAATATTGAAATATTTAAACTAAAATAAAAATTTAGATAATTTTTTAAATGATTAAAATTAAAGTATTAAAAGCAAAGGTCAAGTTAATAATCAATAATGTATGATTAAATATTCATTATAAAGATGCGATGCATTTTTTTTCTAAATTATTCAATGAAATTTATCTCAAACGTGTACTGTTAATTCACATCAAAATCATAAATTAAGAAAGTTTTATTTCAGGTTTAGCCAGACTTAACCGAAAAAGCTTAATACATAAATTTATTTGGTAAATAAATTGTGATTATCAATGATCTAAGCAATATCTTTAATTTTTTCTGAAATATATTTTTCCTTCATGAAAATACAGGAATTCAGTACTATTAACAAAAATTATGAATTAAAATACATATGAAGTTAAGTGAAACTAAAAAAAAATCAAAATTTGTCCCTATATCTGAATTGAATATTTCATTGTTTAGATCTGTAAATTATGTGTGAATTTTAAAATTACAGATTTCAGGGAATCTACTGTAATAGATTAAAATGCATGTTTTGAAATACAGTATCCGACTATTTGAGATTATGTTTTCAGAACATATTTTTATATGAAATTTAATATTTAAAAAGAATTTTTTAATGCAAATATCTTACCCTCAATTCCATGAGATGAGCTTTACTGACTCCCTTTTTTTTTTTATGGAAAAAAAAAATGCCTCAGAAATCCATGTATTAATTGAATATAGTAATCTCTCCTTTCCTACATTGTAAATATTTGAGGAATTCATTTCATTTATCACTGAGCATCTGGAAATCACCAAACAATTTGCAGAATAAAACACTAAAAAGGTTCCAACGAATACTAATGAATTCACTAAAGATAGTTTCTATTATAAACAGAGGTCAGGATTTTTTGGAAAGTTAACAGACGGGGATTTATTTAACAAGCAAGCAAAATGCAATATACAGTTGAAAATTGCTATGATAAAATTTACACTACTTCAAAAATAGTTAAATTACAATTACTACAATGTATTTTCATATAAAATTAAGAGATATATACATGAGAAAGATTTAGAGATAAGAGATAGGATTTAGTGCCATGTTTATATCACAGTATTTTGGAAAGTTGCACACCTGATCAATAAAATAAGTGACGCAAATATTTAAAAACAAAAACTAACTATTCTTCTATAACCTCTTCAGACCCAAAGTGCACATCTGTGTGCTTTTAGCAAGAAATGGTGCCAGGGGTCTTAATTCATATGATTTTGCTGGAAATAACTGAGCAATGGCGACAAATACAAGACCTTTCAAAATGTAAGTACATTTTTATAAGTAGAAAATTAATACTTATTCTCAATTTTTAAGATTGCTTACAAACATTTCAATAATGCATAAATCATTTAATTTTTTTAACTAGATCATATCATCTATTTAAATTAGATTTAATTTGTAAGGTGTACATGTGTGAACCTCCAGCTTCAATTCCATGTTTTTTGAAAACAATCATCACGCTAAAACATTTTTATTGAATGATATGCAATTTGTGCAGTGCTAGAGTTATTGAAAGATTCAAAAATTATATTTAATTACAAATAATTCATATTATTGATGTTTTAAATTAACCATTAATTTTTAAAAAAGTCATAATGTATCTTTGTAAGAGTAAATAAACTGATCTGGATAATGGTGAGCCTGACCATGAAAAGGTGGTTGACCATGAAAAGGTCGATGATACAGATATAACCATTGAGAATATTGCTCCAGCTCTTATCCTGGATCCATGAGACAATAAAATTGAACTTGAGAGATCTTTGTTATGGAAAGCTGAAAAGTGGGTACAGTTTTAAAATTTATGTTACAGCAAACTAGAATGATAATGTTGAGAATAAAACCCAATCTTTTCACAAATATTTATATTTAATCTTTTATTTATTTACAATGGTATTCCGAGGACCACTGATTGATGAGAATGATCAAGAAGTAAATTCTAACATCCTAATCAAAAACAAGAATTATTTGTACAAAGTGTAATATATATCTCTGTACCCCCAAATATAATTGTTTTTAAAATTACCATGTAAAATAAGCAGACATCAATTGTTCAAATTCCTTGTTTAAATAAGTTTTTAAAAATGAAGGATTTTTGGGGATAGTATGAACTTAAGGTGTATATATGTGTACCTGCTAGCACATAGAAACTATTTCTTTTTTTACAAAATTTTAACTCTGTATGTACAAATAAATAGAACAATCAAAAGTTTTTTTTTTTTTTTTTTTTTTTTTTTTTGTATGATGATTTAAAATATATTGGGTCTGAAGAGGATAAAGCATATAAAATATTACTAAAGAATGTTAGGTATTTAAAATATATATATAAAAGAATTGCTAAAATATCAAGTTTAAGTAAACAACAAAAAAATACTCAAAAATGTCAGTTTCAAAAATTTCAGGTTGTCATCCTTTCGGTATCGCATAAAAAAGAGGAGTGAATTTCCTCTAAAAATTCTAATTCTAAAAAATAAAAAATGAGTTATTCTCTTGTTCAAAGATAAATACAATTCAGCACAGCAACAATATACAACTGATGTGCCTATATTTCCAAATATATTTTTACATATAAATTTAAATGTAATCATATACACATTATAATTTCAAATGACATTTACTGTTTAACGAAACAAAATTTTTTTATAAAATAAACAGATTTAGCATTCATATAGCAGACAATTCCCAAAAATTAAATTTAACATACAGCATTATTTATCTGTACCAACGATTAAAGACCATCATTACTAAGCAGGTATTTCATTATTTAATAAAAGTAAAGATTATCAAAACATATGTTTAATTTATCTATATTTTTAAGGCATTTCATAAAATTCCATATACTTAGTTAAAACAGTGCCAAAAAAGAATAAAATAACCTTTTATATATAAAATATTTCTATTATGATCAATCAAATTTTAATTCCACCCCCTATTTTTATAGAAAACAGTTTTAAACAATACATCACAGTAATAACTTACAAAAAGGTACTAATGAAGACTCCATCTCCTTCTCTAAAACTTTTGCATAATTTTTATTTAAATTTTATTTTAATATAGTTTTAGTTTACTTGCAACATTAACATAAAACATGAATAAAGTCAAGAACAAACAAATTCTGTTTCAAATAATGAAATATCCTAATGATGCTTAACAAGAATTTGTAATATAGAGAAATACCTTATGTTGTAACTTCACCCTTGAATTTACATAGTCTGAGTCAGAAAATGCATTTTCTCATCTAGTTACATTTTATCATTTGCAAGATTTTTTGATTTTGCATTATTCATTAGGGACAAGTTCTCCATGTCAGGTATATGATAAAAACTTATAAAATAAAACAGAGAATCTGAGAGGGAATACTTTGAAGGGCAACAGATACTGTTAAAGAAACAGCTGTTTGTTCCATTTAAAGTAGACTAAGATTTTTTAAAAATCTTATGCACAGGATGTACTTAAATACCACTGAAGAAACTTTAAGATTTACTTACTTTGCCAATTAATAAAAATGTTCTTTCCAAACAAAATATTATGTTCAATCTCATTTAGAAAGAAAAAAAGCAGTCGAAGCTAAACATTTTAAAAAAGATGGTAAATTTTTGAATAATTTACATAGGTAGTAAAGCTTTTGAAAAAAAAAACAGCAATATGAACTGTGCAAAACCCTTCTCAATTACAGAGATCATAATATGTACATTGTCTTTAAAAGATTTGTGATAATTCTATTAGAGTATTTAATTTATCCAATTAATCTTGTAAATATTTTACAAAAAAAGAGTTAACTATCAATTTCTTTAATCAGTTTTAATTTAAAAAAAAAAAATCACTTTATTTAAAAGTTCCAGCATATGTCCAGACATTAAAGATAATTATTGAAATTAAGCAAATTCTGCAAATGAGGGCTTAAAAAAACATTTAAGAGGAAGGATTATGAAAGTATTTGCATGTTTACAAGCCTTTTTTTTTCTCTTCCAATCAATGGAGGAAGCAATAAATAGTATTTGAATAGATCATATGCCAGTAAAAAGCAGATTTTTAAAATAACTATTTTTGAGAATAAGTATAGTATGATGCATCACCACACAAAATGTCAGGCAAACCTTCATATGTTTATATATACCTAGCAGGCAAACCTTTATATGTTGGAAACATTTGTTAGACACAGTTTTTTGGACATGAATTTCAGCTTTGTGTGCACTTTTGTTTTCGTTTGAAATTAAATTTAATTAAAATACAAAAAAACATATGAAAATGCTTTTAAAAAGGTATTTAACAGTAGTTGTTAGATTATTTCATAGGTTTATTTTATGTAGATACTTCACAATTGTTTTAAAAAAAAAATCTTCTGAATATTTTGGTATGATGTATAGTTTTAAAACATTGATTCATTGAGATAAGTGAACCTTTTAGAATAAACTTGCAAACATAAAAAAATCTAAAATTGGGATCTTTTCTTGGCGAGTACAAATTATAACATGATAAAAATTAATAATATTGTAGAAATAAGTTGTGATGTCATCAGGACAATGGTAGTGGACAATTGTGGTAAATTGATGTTGGAAGGGAACATTTCAAGAAAATAAGACAATCTATCACAAGTACTCTAATTGGTATATCAGGAATAAAAAATGACTAAGAAGAGGACCTAATATAAGGTGGAGTGATAAAATCGAAGTAAAGACCATCATGCGGCAATAGATTCAAAACATAATGATTATGAAATATTATATATATATATATATATATATATATATATATATATATATATATATATATATATATATATATATATATAGGGATGGTTTAGAAATAATTTACACAATTAATTTGCAAATACAAACATATTCTTCATTTACATTAAGTTTAAATTAAGTTAAATTTAAGGTTGAAAATAAACATAGTTTATTGAAATATATATCCAGATAAAATATGCTTAAAAAAAAAAAAAAATACTAATCGACTTCAAAAAAAGAATCAAGCTTAGCGACAACTTGGGGATGACTCATTTGAATGCATAGTTTTAATATGCTTATGATTTGAAAACGGTTATGAAAAATGATTTGCGATAAATAATTTTTAATCAAATCTGCATTTTTTTATTTTAAAGTAGTTGAAATCATCAGATATTAATGAAATTAAAATGGGACTACTTGGGTATCTTATGCTTTCAAACAAAAAAAGAATTATCAAAAGCTATTCACATTTAGGGAAGTTATGAGTGAACAACAAATACATACAGGTCGATATCATAACCTCCTCCTTGAAGTCAGTTAAAAATATTTGTATAATGGCTATATTTGTGCAAACTGCATGCACGTACTCTTCCAGAAACTTTAGTTTCAACAGCAATCACATTAAAAAGTTAGATTAGATTGAAATGTTGATCTGATGCAAGAATTGTCTTTTTTGTTTTGGACAAGACAAATGACCTTTTTTGTGATGGAACAAGATTTCTTTTTGATGTATTTATCTTAAAATGTATATAATGCAATTAATTATACATGAGTTTTATTAAAAATCAATAAATTTATAGATGCACC
The DNA here is from genome assembly GCA_964019185.1 of Maratus speculifer. Classification (NCBI taxonomy): domain Eukaryota; kingdom Metazoa; phylum Arthropoda; class Arachnida; order Araneae; family Salticidae; genus Maratus; species Maratus speculifer. The sequence goes on along the minus strand of CAXHSM010001376.1, from coordinate 17,189,605 downwards.
TCCTCCTTTAATTTGATTTACTTTATTTTACATGATGCACTGGCTGCTAAAGCAGCCTTTTAAAGTTGGTTTTTCTGTATATTTTGGTGTTATGAAATAAGCATTGAATTATTGCTGAGCACTTAGTGCAAAACCTTCAAAAAGGTAGGATCATTTTATATTTATCTTTAATGTGATGAATAATTTTGAAAAATTAAAAAAACAGAATTGTTCGTCAATGTTCTGTAGCCAAATTGATAAATGACATTGAAAATGTCGCAAGAGAAGATGTTATTAATTTTGATAATATTGATTTAGTACTAGATCAATTAAATATCAAAGCTGAAGCTTTAAAATTGATGAAAAAAGTAGAGCCCCTTATTGAGTTAGATGATTTTGACTGTGAAATTAATAGAGCATATTAATATACAGACAAAATATCTGTTACTAAATTTTGTGAAAGAAGAAGGTAACAAAAAACAAAATTTATATAATAAGTTTTTTAAGTAGCAGCAAATAATCAAAATTTAGAATGATTACTAATGAAAAAGTATTTGTTAAAAGTCCAAAAATGAACATACAAAAATTTTATGATGACTGTATGTAGTGTACTACATTTTGGAACACTTACACTTTTATTCATGAAAATAAAACACTTTCTAAAATCGAAAAATTTCATTATTTAAAAGGCTATTTATCTGACAAAGCAGCAAATGCTGTCAAAGGATTTGAAATTTCAGAACCCAACTATTACTCAGTGTTTAAAATTCTAGAATATGTTTCAAGAAGATAGACATAATAAACCATGATATGAATAAGCTTCAATTTAACTCTTGCTTACAAAGCTAGTGAAATTAAAAGGTTAGAAGTTTGTCTGCATAAGGTCTTGAATAAATTATGGTTCTATGCTAATTGCTGTAATTTTAAAATTAATACTCACTGAGTAAACTTTAGAATATAATAAAAGAATTGTAAATAATTTAACTAAACCTGACAACTGTCAAATTTTCTTAAAACTGAAATTAAAATTACAGAGGACTGTGTCTGTTTCAAGAAAAAGTATTTGAAAAAAAAAAAAAAAAATCAATAATTAGGGGTTAACCGATAAAAACAGAATTCAAATCCACTTGTTGAAATTATGGACTCTTACTAATGATAAATCAATTTCAGATAGAGTTGTCCAAAAGTTCATTTTGTGGTGACAATAAACACTCAACTGAATTATTATTGACTGTCAGTGTAAAAACTAAAAGAAACATGTTAAAATCACAGTAAAGATGTTTGCAGTGTTTTGCTAGAAAATGTGTCATTAAACAGTGTACTTCAAAAATTAATTGCAAGATATGTTCAGTTTGACATAATCAGTCAAATTGTTCGCAATCATGTTCAGTAAAATAAGAAAAAACACCTGAATAATAATAATAATAATAAAAACTTATTTCTGCTATTTTTTCAAATGAAAGTAAAATATATTTTTCAAATGTGTTTGTTAAAACAATATTAACCAAAACAGAATCACCAATTCAGTTACTTCTTGAAGGGGGAGAACATTTTTGATTAAAGAAATAGTAAATAAATTGAATGTATCTGTAATACGAAAAGAAATATTGTTAGTTTTTACATTTGGAAATACTATCCTATTGGGAAAAATTTTGAAGTAGTTAAACTAATTCTAGAAAATAAAAATTTACCCATTCTAAATTACGCATAGAAACATTAGTTACTAATCAAATATCAGCCAGTGAAGTCCATATCTTCATGAATTTAATGATGCAATAAAAAGTAACGAATTCCTTGCAAACTCACCAGACAGAAAAGCATCCATTATTTTGCTCATTGGGACTGATGAATATGATATAGTAACATGAAAAATAAAGCATCTAAGGAAAAAATTAGTAGCTGTTGACACTATTTTTGGTTGGTGTCTATAAGGCAAAACATTTGAAAATTGCATCTTTAATATTTATTGTAATATTAGAAGAAAATTTCATATCTGAACAAAGAAAATTTTTATTTATTGAGTGGCCAAGTCTTATTGAAACTAAACAAAATTTAGACCTTTCAAGAAAACAAAGTTATGGAACAGTTTGAGTCAGAAATTAAATACAATAATAAATAATATAAAATTAATATTTCCATGGAAACTTAAAAGAGAATCTTTAGATGACAGCTGAAGGATTGCAAAAGAGATTTTCAATACTTAAAAATTAAAAACCTAAAATTATTTTTTTAATATAAGAAGGCATTTATACATTATTTGAAGCAAGGTTTATTTGAGGTAGTTACAAATCCAGAAGAAAAAGAAAATGAAATTTTTTTTGGCTCAGAGTAATAATTGGAGACAAGAGAATGAACAGATTATATGCATTATTTTTGGTCTCTACTTATGACTCAGGCTCACTCTTTAGATAACTGCCTGCATGTAGGTCCAAATTTATATATTGAAATATTTGGTGTTTTATGGTTTAAATTTAATCCCATATTTTTTACAACTAACAGAGTATACCTTTCAACAGAGAATTAAAAAGAAGATTGGAATGCAACATGATTATTGTTTGTGGAAGATTTGTTTGATAAATCTCCAGAAGTTTATAGATTTTCAAGGGTATTATTTAGAATTAGCAACATTTTTTTTTTTTAATTATTTGGCTGTGACAAACACCATTTGAAAAAAAATATACTAACAAATATCTAGAGGATAAGATTTTTAGACAAAATTTAGTCAGCTCATCTCTTAGAAATTATGAAAAGAAAATGGTACAACTTCAAAAGTCTATTTTGAAGCATTAAGAGAACAAAATTGCCCTTATAAAGGTTTTGGCATAGCCTGGAATTATTACAAAGCCTTCTTTTATTGATATTCAAGGCTTAGTTGACTTTATTTCTAAAAGAATAGACACAAAAAGATTTATTCTACAAGTTTTTGATAGGATTTTTGATGCAGATAAACTCTTGGGACCTTTATGTTAAAGTTGAATTGTTTAATGCAGAAAACTTGGATTTTGGTTCTATTTAGGGATGATTCCTTATCTGAAGATTTAAACTTATTCTGGAATAATGAGTGTAATGAAGTCCCTTACATAAAATATTCAGTAATTTATTTTTGGGTAAAAGATTTGACAAAAATTCACATCTTTAGTTAGAAATAGAATTTAGGAGATTCATAAATTGACTTCTTCAGCTGATTGGTATTGTTCTGGTACTACAAATCCTGCAGATATTGTTTTTAAAGTGTCAAAAATATTTACAATTATTAACGATACAACTTGGTTGCAAGGGCCAGAGTGGCTCAATATCCCCGAGTTTTGGCCAATATCTAAAAAAAAAGAAATTCCTTGCTCAGATGAGTTAGAATTAAAAAATTAATTTATTGAAACCTAGTGCTTAGTTAAAAAAAATGAAAATTATTAGAAGTCGAGAACTTTTGATACAAACTGAACAAAATGAGGAAGAATTCAAAATCTTTAAAAAATGGTAAATCAGTAGAAAAGATATCTTTATCAAACTTCATGTCTTTTGTTGATGAAAGGAGTCCAATAAGATTACTAGGAGGAAGATTAGAGTTTTCTGATCTATTCGTAGAAGAGTAAAAACCAATAATTCTATCAAAACATTCTTGTTTAACTCCTTTGATTATGCATCGAGAATGTATGGAGACACATGCAGTACTTAAAAAAATCTCATTTTTAGATACTAAAAAGATCATCAGTTGGTCAAGAAGGTAATTAAGAATTGCATAATATGCATAAGATTTCTCCAAACATACTGACCAGATCACTGCACCATTGCCCAAAGATGGGGTCAATGGAGTGCCACCACTTTCAATGTATCATTTAGACTTGGCAGGTACACGCTATGTGGAAAATTTTAAAGAAATACAAACATTTTACATAGTTTTGTTCACACTGGTGTCTCCAGAACACTGCAACTACAACTCTTATTTGACATGGTAATCTGATCATCCTTTCTATTGGCATTTAAAAAGTTTACAGTCAAAAGGAGAAACTGCAGTGTTGTACATTCGGATAACACAAACTTTAAAGACTGAAGAAAGAGAACTCAATCCTATCTGACAAAAGGAGCGACAGAACATTTTAAAATTTTGTATTGAAAGAGAGAATCATATGGCAAAATATTGAAAAGGGATTATGTGTGTGGCGGGGGAGAGGGCTATGAACATTTAATAAAGCCCATTAAAGAATATTTGTGAAAGATAATTGACAAAGCTCTTTTGAATTATGACAATCTGACAATTTCATTGACAGAAGTGGAGATAGTCCTCAATTCACATCCATTGATATATGTATCCAATGACTACAATGAAGTACAACCTCTTATTCTAATGTATTTTCTAAATTTCAGAAAAGGGTTTTAATTTTCAAAATCATTTTTTATTATGTGATCAAAGAAGATTCAAGGAGATCTGCATTCCTAAAGAAAAAACAAATAATCTTTGCGGTAAAAAGTATTATGATTGAAGTGGAAAAAACATTTACTGCATTCACTGAAAAACCCTATTGCATATGAACTATTAAAGAGAGTGATGTTTTGATAGGAGGAGACTAAAAAAATAAGCTTCTTTGGAAACTCGGCAAGATATAGAAAACTATTCAAGGTACCATTTTTAATATTTGATGATTAAACAAAAACAGTGAATGAAATTTCTAGAAAAATCTATTCAGTACTTATATCCATTATAAATATGAACTACCGTATATACTCGCATATAAGTCGAGAAATTTTAGACAAAAAAAGAACTTCAAAGTGGGGGGGGGGGCGACTTATATGCGAGACCTAAAAAATCTATAAATAAAATATCCGAAAATAGTTTGCTCGCAAATCAGTGCTGCAGCACCCCATTGTCAGTAGAGTACAAAATCCAAAATCCGGAACCCTCCCAACCTTGATGATTCTGAATTTAAGATCATTTTTAGTTTATTTTTCAGAAAAATAATCTACCCTACCCTGTTGCAAAGAACAAAAAAAACTGTATAATTTATGTCACGAACACATTTCCAATACTAAAAAACAGAGATGGGCAAAATCGTACATTTTAAGGAATCGTTTCAGTCAGATTCATTCAAAGTTGTTCCGAAAAAGGAACGAATCCGAGAAAAAAGGATTGAGTCCAAGAAAAAAAAAGGAACAAATATGAGAAAATGGACCATCTTGAAAAAAAAAAGGAACGAGTCTAAGAAAAAACTGAATGAATTTCATTTTTTGCTTCATTCTCCGATTCTGATTTATGACATTTAGCATAACTCTTCAGACGATACATTTCGGAATGTTTCCGAGGAATCATTCCTTTTTGGAGTTGTTTCATTTCGGAACGAGTCCTTTCATTTAGGAATGATTCAGAGGAGTCTATCTTTTTTGAAACTATTCCAAGGAATTGGTTCTTTTCAGATTAGTTTAATTTCGGAACAAGTCTGAGGAATAGTTCCTTTTCAGGGTAGAGTCAATCGCTCCCCCCTTTTGGAGGAGGGTCGACTTATACGCAGGTTTTGAATTTTTTCTTATTTTTAACAACATAAGTTAGGGGGTCGACTTATACGCGAGTATATATGGTAATGAAATTTTATAGATGTTTTTTCTGTTCTTAGGAGTTTTTAAAAAAATCTTACCCTTTCTACAAATACAATATTCTTTTGAGTTTTAGTATAGATGAGAATATTAACTGTTTCAAAAGAGAATAGTCACTTATTTTGTAAACATTACCTTTGCTTTATTTTCAATATTGATTGAATTTAAATTATTTTATCTGGAATTTGATATTTTTAGTTTGACTAAATGTTCAGTTAGACATTGTTCGAATCTTTCTATTCAATACTAAGCATTTGGTATTTCACATTTGTATTTTAAAATTTTATTAGATTATTGAACCATTGATATAAAAATTGTATTTTTATGCAAAATTTTGATTGACCAATTCTTTATGGATACAGATGGGGAGAGTGAAGAAAAAAGTATTTATGTAATTGCAATATTAATGCAAGCTGAACATGCACTCCCCCAGACGTTTTGGTTTTGAAAGCACCGCAAGTGTGCGCATCACTTTAAAAAGCTTCAGTTTAGATAGATGCAAATCTGACATGATAAACTTTTTTTTGGGGGGGGGGGATAGAACAGAAAGTTTTGATTTGATAAATTTGTATTTTCTTCAAAGTATAAAAATTATACATTCTTAATTTAAAAAAAAAAAAAAAAAAAAAAAAAAAAAATTATGGATATCCTCTTTTTTGAATTCAACTCTATTTACTCTGTTTTACAAAATAGACCAAAATAAGAAAAACTATTTCTTAAAACTTGGATTAGCCTTTACAAATTTAACAAGAAAAATGTTTAAAATATTTCAAAATGTATTTCAATTTAAAAACATATGCTTCTTTTCTATACAACATTCTGTCATTTATTCGACATAAATTCAACAAAAATCCATTTTATACCATTTTAGATTATGATGCTATTAAATAGATATGTACCAATCTTAGGAATTCCGAAATAAGTTTAATTATCTTTTTCAGTAGACAGTTTGCAACATGGATATATATATATACAGTTAATATTTTTGTAGGAATTGATAGAAATGTTATGCATGTCTGCAAAATAAGACACAGCTCACTTTAAAGACTAAAGAATAGAATTCTGTTTAACCCCTTGTTAGCGAGCAACACATATACATGTGACAAAAGGGCTTCCGAAACCTTGTTTACCCCAACTGAAAATTTTACTCTAAAATATCCTTATTTAATTGGAGCATTTTCTCAATTTAATAAAGCACTAATTTCTGTTTTAAAAACCAGCAACAAGACATTAAAAATTTCGTAAAAGGCTCCTGTCATGAAAGGGTTAACTGGTCTAAATTAGAATTATGCTGCAATTATAAAGGGGCTATTTTCTGGTAAAAACGAATAAAAAACCACAAATAAGTCAATCATAGTTTTAATTTAACATCAAATTCCTAAAAAAAATCCATTTGAAGAACATATTTCAAACTCACCATGTATAAACAAAAAAAATTTCTGCGTCCGAAAATCCAAATTTTTATAAAATGAGTCAGTATATTTTCTTAATTTTTATTTTAACTAAACTTACACAGAAAGTCTAAAATTTCAGAAAACAAATCAGACAGACAGGAACATTCATTAAAAACTGAAGCAAAACAAGATCCATTTCAGCAAATAAGCTGACCCTTTTTTAATTTGGAATATGACAGGAAACTAATTATTATAAATTGATAAACCCAAAAAATATAACTTAAAAAAAGTTTTATCAACTAATTGAAGATTAACAGTGAGTTCTGTGGTTACAAGTCCACTGACTATCACTTTATTCACAAATGCTTTTACCTCTTTAGTGAGATTTAAATAATATTTTCCCCAAATATAGACTTCATTAAGCATCAACTTTGAACATTAATGGTACATTCTTTTTGTTAATTCTGTAGGGCGGTTTTCAATGAGGATCGATTCATTTAACATAGTTTGCGATGACCTTACAGCTCAAGTAAAGTATCAAATAATTTAGCCTTCACTAATCGATCTCGAACACTAAAGGCATGCAGGTTTGAATTTTTTTAAGGGGGGGGGGGGTGAGGGTGGCACTGACAAATTATTAAAATAGTTATTAAAAATAACTACTTAACTGTTTTAGAGAGTATATAAATATGAAAATTACAACTACTTTCAATCAACTATCATTCTTTCAAAATCTAAGGTATAGATTTTATAATTGGTAAGCAGGGAGATAAATATGTAAAATATTTACTCACCTATGTAAAAAATGTGTATACAAATTTAGATTTCAGTCGCCACATTTTAAAAAAAAAGTAATGTTGCTACTTTTCACAGGTTTGATGGGTGTTATTTTGACTGGAATTTGTTCATTTAACTTTTTTTTTTTTTTGCTCTTATAATTATACTAGCTGACCCGCCCGGCTTTGCCCGGGACGGTAATAATAATGTTACAAGAACTTGAAATTTCTATAATTTTATCTTTAACTCGAAATATGTGTAAATACATTGTTAAAAATTTGACCCTTTTGCTGCATCGTCACTCCACCGCTTTTATAGAAAATGATTACTTCAGCCTATTATGGAGCATTCTCATATGTCAAAAGAGAGATATTCTATAAAAGGGGGGGAGTGATGATGCAGCAAAAGGGTCAAATTTTTTGCAGTGTGAATTATATTAAATACGTGCTCCCTGACTGTGTCAAAAATCGGTTTAAAAAACTAATATTTAGCTGCAAAAATACCCCAAAATGGCTGCAATGGGAAATGCAGGAGGGAATATGTGTCCACCGATTGTGTTATTTTCATGTTAAAGTGTTGATATTTATCCTTAAATGTACTGTTAAGTGACTTAACTAAATACTTTTTTCACATAGATATCCCAAGTGAAATATTTTTAATTTCAAACTAATTATATCACTCTTAAATCCGACTATACCGTGAATGAAATCTATAGTCGATGATTAGCTAAAAGGTTAGTATATAGTATTATAATTTCTGAGCCATTTTACAAAAATAGGTGTATAATTTTTATCAAACATGCGTAATGTTCATTCTGTGAACAAAATCCTAACCTTAACCTAATTGTATTGTAATCATAACTTGTCTGTAACCTAGCTGTATCTTAACAGTAACCTAACTGTACCATAAATGTAACTTGGCCATCACCTTATCATAACCTACCCATAATCTAACCATAACCTAACCGTAACTTAACCTTAACCTAACTGTACCTTAACCATGACCTAACTGGAGATTATATATAACATAAGGCTCAGCGGAATGTAATTGCAACCTAACTGTTACCTAACCGTAACCAAGTTCTAATTTAACACTAACTAAAAACGAAATATCTTAACCATCACGTGCTACAAAGCACTTAGTTTCACTTTCCACCGCTACGGAGCGCATTATGTTTTGTAGAACATCCGAATTTTAGGTTCGCATTGGATTCATGTCCATAGGAATTATTTTGTCTTCTTCGGATACGGTTATGGTTGTTTGGAATATTTTTGTTCAGTTTAGATTCAGTTCAATTCAGATTTCGTGGGGGTTTTTTTTCCCTTCAAATGGGAATTTTAGGTTCGGGTCGGGTTGTACTTCAATGGAAATTATTTTACCTTGTTCCAATGAGGTTATACTTCACTGAAATATTTTTGTCAGGTTCAGATTAGGTTTGGTTCAAATTTCGGGATTTTTTTTACAAATTTTTTGGTTCGGATTGGGTTTATGTCCATGGAAATTATATTGTCTTGTTCGTATCTGGTTATAGTTATTTGGAATATTTTTGTCGGATTCAGATTTGGTTCGATTCAGATTTCAGATATTTTTTCAAATTGATTTTTAAGATTCTGGTCGGATTCATGTCCAGGGAAATTATTTTGTCTTGCTCGGATCCGGTTTTGGGTCTTTGGAATATTTTTTTCGTGTTCAGATGTCGTTCAATTCAGATTTCATTTTTTTAATGGAATTTTTGGGTTCAGGTTGGGTTGCGCATCAACGGAAATTATTCTGCATTGTTCGAATAAGGATATGCTTCTCTGGAATATTTTTGTCAGATTCAGGTTTAGTTCAGTTTTTTAGGTTCGGATTAGGTTCATGTTCATGGAAATTTTTTGTCTTGTTCAGATCCGGGTATGGTTCTGTGGAATATTTTTTTCAGGTTCATATTTGGTTCGATTCAAGTTTCGGGTATTTTTTTCAAATGGAATTTTAGGTTCGGATCGGGTTCATGTCCACGGAAATTATTTTCTCCTATTCGAATTCGGTTATGATTCTTTCGAATATTTTGATCGGATTCAGATGTAGTTTGCATAAAATTTCAGGTTTTTTTCAAATAGAATTTTTTAGGTTCGAGTCAGGTTTATATTCACGGAAAGTATTTTGTCTTGCTCTTATTGGGTTATAGTTCTTTGGAATATTTTTATCGATTTCATGTTTTGTTTTGGTCATTTTTCGGGTTTTTTCAAAGAAAATTTTTAGGTTCGAGTCGGGATGGATATACACGAACATTATTTTTCCTTAATCGGATTGGGATATGCTTCATTTGAATATTTTTGTGGGATTCAGATTTGATTCGGGTTAGATATCAAATCCATATTTTTTTTCAAATGGAATTTTTAGGTTCGGGTGGGGTTTGTGCTCATGGAATTTTTGTCTTGCTTGGATCGGAGTATGGTCTGTTTTTTTTCTGGTTGGGATCGGGTTACGTATTAACCCTTTCCGGCGCACTACTCTTTAAAGTTGGAATTTAAAGAAAAAAAATTAGGCTATCTATTTAGGCCTAGAGGACTACACAGGTATTGTTTTGTAAAGATTGCACTAACCATTTTAATTATATAGCTGTTGCCGAAGTGGTAACCTCCCATAAGTAAAGCATTGATAAGCGCAGTGAGAAGAGCATTGCTGTGAAGCGCGTATTACAGTAAAACATTTTACCTATTATTTAAAAACAATAGAGTTTGATCTCTGTGGTGCTGCCATCCAGAACTCATAAGAAAGATTTAAAGTAGCCATTAGAGTAGTTTTTAAAATATTCATGGAGTTTTTGTGTCTCTAAACAGGGGGAACTTTAGGTGTTGCCGACCCGGCAACACTGCATGTTAAGGGGTTAATACGCCTAAACATTATGTTTGGCTACTATTCTTTTAGTGACTATTTTTGATATATAATTTAATTTTCTATTTGATAATTTATTATTGTGTATGAATCGTCTGCCGATTCGAACAATTTTACGTCAAACAGCCATTTCATTTTTGTTTTAAAAACAAATTAAAGTCATAAAATTTTAACTTAAATAAAATGCATTCAAATTTAATCAGTGACTTAAAAAACTGCTAAAAAAGCTTCGTATATAGATATATAATATATTTATTGCAACACAGCTAACCACACATACATTCTAATATACGAAGTACCAACGATCTGACATAACAGTTGTGTTCAAAAATCCTAAGTTAAACTGACATTTTGCCAGTCTTTGGGAGAAAAAAACAGTCACTTTTGAAATGTCAAAATCTCAAATTGGTTTCTTTCATAGAATAAAAAGAAATTAATAGAGCTTAAGTATTATCTCTGAGGTGTTGCAAAAAATGTAACTCTACATTAAGTCCAATTAAGTACCAACAAAAGCACGTGCTTTGACACGCCTGTCAATTGAAACAGGTTTAAATTCGTATTTTTTTGGTCTTGTTTCTTAAAAAGAGCTAATCTATCGCTTCATCAGTAAAAATTTATTAATTATTTTATCATATGTGTTTTAAATATCAATATAGAAAATTATTTAAACGTTTTGCTTGAAACTATAACCTTCTTTTGTTAATATCTTAAAATCGTCTGCAGTCAGAAATCTATATTTTAGAATAATACTTAAGTTTTCATACATGATTTTAAAAGAATGTTTTCATCATTATATTTTAAATATTTATTTACATACAATTATTAAGTCATAAACATTTTTCATCTACGTTATAAAGTATTTAAGATTACATTAATGAAGGAAACTTTTAGCTATACAATTTTTAGTTCGTATCAAATGTTTTCAATATCTTATTTAATTTTAATTTGATATTTAATTATTGCTAATTTTCCAATTTCCTTCATTTTAAAAGCGAACATTTATTTTAATAAATAATAATAGAACAAAGACCATTTTAAAAATTTGCTATTTCTTCTTAAAATATGCTTTAATTGTAATTCGTTTCTTTCAAATCGTCTTATAATACAAAATCTCTTCCACATCCTTTTGTTTGGGACATTAAAATTTGAGCGATAAATGGTTTCATATTGCAAACCTTTTTTTGAGGCTTACTTCACCTCTACTTATCTCATTCCTCTATGGGTTTCTTTAATTCTGTCTCAGCTTTCTTAAAATTTTTACTCAACCAACCAACCGTAAACAAACGAAAGAGAAAAAATTGGGAAAAAGATGATTTTTTATGAGAGGGACCTTTCGATTTTAATTAATTACTCAGTTAATAATTGGAATTTCGAAATTCTGAAGCTCAGGTGCATCAGGAGAGATTTGGGGCTACTCTCAAAAAAATTTTGAACTTAGTACATGCTGTAGATTTTGCTAGCCATCGCAGACACACACACACACACAGACAGAGCGTTTTGTTCTTTTATTTATATAGATTTAAAAATATTTTCCTAAATATATATTTTAGTTACTTCTATTTTCAAACAGTAACATAAGATCCCCCCCCCCCTTTGGGATTATGGACCTAACTTTAATTAGAATAGGTTCAACCCTCTCTTCAGTCACGTTTAAAAGAAAGTTTTCATAAATATTAATTTCAATTACATTTTTGGAAGAATGTCATTCTTTTCTGTGGTTTTTAAGAGATTTAATTTAAATGAATTTACTTTCAATTTACCCAGTGATTATCCTTATTTTACTAGTATATGCTATATGCAGGCATAGGCAGTGGGGGAAGTTTGTTTATAAAATACTATATTCTGCTGAAGGCAACCGGCCCAAAACTACTTTCAAATGGAAAGTTTCTGTGTGTGTGCATGACTTCCTATATATGGCAACACAGACAGCAAGGATCAAACCAGTTTTTTTTTTGGGGGGGGAGGGCAAGTTTTGCATAAATTTGAGGGAGCCCCCAAACCAGAGGTTATTTTGATTAAAGATGTTTTGAAAAATTGATCAATGCAATGGACAAAACTATCTAGCTGATATAAAATTTCTATGATAAGGATCAAAGATTTTTTGATGAAGAGTTTGTTGGAAATTTGAGAAAACTCAAAAAATCATTTAAACAAAAAAATCGATATATATATATACAAAAAAGTGCAAGAAACTCAATAAAACAAATCAACTCTAAGCATTTTCTTTTTCAATATCAATAGTTTTTATGAACTTGCTATACCTTTTATTTTAAAATTACATATCAAACTTATTAATCATTTGCAATAAAAAAGGCTTGCAACAGTATTGTAGGAATCTATAAATGTTTATATTTAATTCTGTACGTAACTCATATCCAATTAGAAGCTTCAACTTTGTTCTGTTTTAAAAAGGATCTTGTGTTAAATCTCCAATATAAATTTAAATGCTTTTTGCATTTTAACACCACCTTTGATGAAAATTCTCAAAAAAGTTCAGTATTTTTTAAGTTCTACTTATATCTATTTTAAAATTACTATTTTACCTCTTATTTTTACAAGGAAACCAAAAAAATAAAATTGTGTGATACAGGAATAATTTATCATTTAAATTGAATGCAGTTAAAAATGAGGAATTGTCACATGAATGCTTATTTAAAAATACCCAATAAAATATGACAATTAGCACAAGAGGACACAATTGGGTAAGTATGATCGCAGATAACCCATACGATTTCATTAATATTTTTTTCAAAACAACTTATCCCTTAATTAATAAACCAAACTGTTACTTTATAGTTAAATTTTTACATAGATGGTAGCACCAACAAATTTAAAAATAATTATAAAAGGAAATTATTTTAATCAAATTGAAACTGTTCAAATCGAATTTAATTTTTTTGAAATTCTGGGGGAAAAATAGCAGAAGTATAAATAAAATTTTAAAATCTCTAAAAGCAAAAAATTGTTTAAAATAAATTTAAAATGTTGAATCATAATAAATTTCAACAGTTTTTAAAACAGAAAGAAGATTAAATTCCAAAAAATATAAGTGTCAGATGAATGAAATCCTAATAATAAAAACCTTTAAATTGGCAAAATATATATATAATTTCTTCTTATAAAATTCATCTTACTATGAAAATTTCAAGTTCCATCATCAGGGTTCAAATTAGAAGCCTTCTATTTACTAGGGAGAGGCTTTATCTGCAAGCTATGATGTTTACACAAAAAGTGGTTAAATCAAGGATATCTTAAATTTTAAATTGCAAAAAAGAACGAATGACATTGAAAAAATTCATTTTTATAAATTTGAAAAATTTAACAAGGAATAAGAGAAAAAAATTTAAAATAAATTTTAAATAAATTTTAAAAAAATGTAATTTAACAAATTAAGACTATTTAGAAAATGATATTTTCAAAGACTAAAAATTTTAAAGATTTATAAATAAAATTCTATATTTAAATTAATATTAATCATTTTCATAATGAGCCGTCATGTATGCCGCGCATTAAACATTAATATTTCTAGACCAATAATAAAAAAAAACAGCAGTTTATAGATATACAACTTTAACTATTTAAAATGTACATTTTTATTTGATGGAGTTAATCAGACCGACTTCTTAACACCTCATATTACATGGATTCAACACAATCCATTTGATTTCGATTAAACATTAATATTCCTGGACCCATCAAACAAATTTTAAATGAAATTTCAGTTTTACAATATTTGGAACTGCAAATTTTTAAACTTCAAATCATCGCACATTTTAAAATTTTGCACCATTGTGCAGAGAAAAAAAAATGCACTTTTAAATGAAATTTGTTTGAGATCTTTATCACAATTTGTTATCAAATTATTATTTTTTTAAGTTATTACTTTTTTTTTGTCATCATGGCAACAGAAGTATTCCATTTTTGGACTTTAAACATGGATCAATCAGAAAACTAATAAAATAGGTTGCTTAATTCTGCCAATAAAAAGATTAAGATATATTTCAGATTTCCCAGTTCTCTGTGAGGTCAACAACTATTTTTCAAATAGTAAATAATTGTTTATTTTTTTATTTTATGATTTGCTGTGTGCCATGAAGTATTCAGTTGTAAGTACACAAAATTTGAAGTCTCTGACAGTTATACAATTTAGTTTATGTGTATGGTCTATAACAGATATACAAGACACATGAAAGGATTTTGTCAGATGAACGAAACCCTAAAAAGTAATCAAGGAACCAGGATTCTTAGTAAAACATCCCTGGCAATTCACCTGACTGTCTCTGATAAAAAAAAAAATTCCATGCTCAAATTCAACATAAAATGAAATTCATAATATTTTCTGCAATCCTTTGACAAAATTAACCGGTTCTGCAATCACTCTTTAAAATCAGTTTTTTTAAGGGGGGGGGGGGCATTTGACAAATCTAGGAAATTGATTAATTTTATGGCAATACCCCCCCCCCCCACTCACACACACTTCCAGACTTTTTCAAGAAAATATTTGAAAATTCTTTGACTTTTCCTGTATATTTAAAAAAATTTCCTCGTTATTTTAAACTTCTTTGACTTATCAGATTTTCTCTATCATTGAGAACACTTTAAATATCAGTGTTAAACATCAAGAACTATTTTAATGCAACAATGAATGTATACTAAACCAATTACTATGTAGTAAAAATTAAAAAGAAACTTAGACTTTTGCTGTACGCAATTAATATAATTAATGAAATTCCCTATGAGTTGTAAGAATCTATCACTATCTTAAAAGATTTTCATATTTAAAGCTGTAGTAAGTATGTCCACAATTTAATTCAGAACATGAATTCAGGCATTAATAGCATGTTTTACAGTAATTTATAATTAACTCGTGTAAATGTCTGTCCAAGGCCAGTGAGTAAAAATTGTGCTTTTCACTTAAAATTGAAAAATTAACATATGGACACTTTTAGATGAGCAAAGTTCAGCTAGTTTATGTTCTAATAAACACTCTTAACCTATACAATACTTCTGGATAAACCAAGCATTTTGGCTAAAATCTATTGCAACAATTGGAATTTCAGCTACTTGTTGCCTATTGATATTCAGAGTTTCATCTCTCATTCTATTTCTGTAACATCTGAAGCAGTCTCTTTAAATGGTGCATCCTTTTAAAAAATGTCTTAACATCTGCCATGTTTTTGCATGGAAATTTTTATGCAAAAATGTGAAATTTCTCTCCATGTTCTTAAAAAAAACTCCTTAAAATTTTTTTTTATGCATTACTATGGTATATTAGAAGATAAAGCCCTCTGTTTTGCTATAAGGGTGTGAGGCTGATATTTTGCGTTAAATGCATATGTTTAATCAAGAAGCGATATTTTATAATAATGTTTAATAAAAGTATACATGCATCTATTAATGAGAGCTGAGTAGGGCTTAACGCACAGATAAATGTTTTAACATCTATCCGTAACATCTGATCCATATAACACTTTCTCCATAGATGTTTTCCATTAAGGACTAACAAAGAGCCACTAAAGTCATTACAACCAATCTCAAATTTTTGTAGGAAGAACAATTGGATGTGAATTAATACTTAAAAATTAAAACTTTATACCCTGGTGTGCTTACATTACAGCGTAATTACAGGGCAAAGAATTCTTTGTTTTGGCTCTCCTGAATAATTTAACATTTGTGCCTTATGCCCTTATTGTGAAACACAAGAGGTAAGGGCTAAAAATGAGATTTATTTATTAGAGTTAATTTTTTGATGTGGTACTTTAAAAGGTACTGTTGGATCATAATGCTTAGACAAAAATTAAAATTAGAAAAACAAAAACTATCTATTTTTTTCTTATTTTAATGTGTCTTATGCATATATCTAGTGTATCTGATTTATATATGACTAGATGCATCATCAGTAAACATTTCGTCTTTTGAAGAATGTTCTACACTTGTAACATTGACATACAATGGATCAAAGAAATCCATTCAAAATATCAAAGAAATTTCCGAATTTCTAGTTGCAGAACACTGAAAAAGATTCATGAAAATGCTAAGATAATTTTATGATTTATTTCTTTTTCTAATTTGTAATTCCCCTTCCCCCCTCATTTCATTTTATAAAAATACTAGTTTTTCTAAAGATAAAAATAAAATTTTTTTGCTTTATTATTTATTAATGTCATACATAAATCATGCAACATCTTCACCAACATTTTATGAAAATCCATTAGTCTAGCATCCATACATTCCTAGTATATTAGGTTTTTATGCACTGCATATAACAATAAAACTACTACTAATAACTTCAAACAATAAAAAAATTAAGTAAAAATGTTAAACTCAGTCCCGACAATACCTGAAACTACTGCTTTGAAAAATGCTTTGTAAAATAAATTTATTTTTAAAATTTGAGAGGCTTCTACAAAAAATTTAAGAATACTATGCCAGATAAGAAAATAGAAACAAAATTGACTCTCATATGCACCAAAATAGCTAAGTGAACATTATTCAGATTATTGGTATCAAGGTCAAGGGATTTATTTACTATTGTTTCTTAAAAGTACCATTGCAATGAATGCATCTTAATTAAGTTAGAAAACTGCGATACTTGAAAGTACCAATGGGACAAAGAGTTTAAATATGAAATGGTAAATCACAATGCGTTTGATAGTCCTACTTTAAATAGGCTTCAGAAAAAGAAGAGATTCTTTTAAAATGGTATGCTTTTTTTAATGTATATTTATAAACTGGAAGGGGAGGGGAGGGTCAGTCATACAGACAATCACCACATCAAGTTCATGAATGAAAATCTAGAATTAGTTAGAATTCGATTCGCATATTAAAATGCTATTGGTATGCCAAGTCATTTTGGTGGAAAACACCTAAAGACTCTAACTGTTGACTCATAATTTTACCATTATGTTTTTCTGCTCCCCATCCTCCATGTTTTCAAATTTTTGGATGCAGAAAAGCACAATAAACCTACAAGTCAATTATTAAAATCAGGTTTTTAGGTGTTTTCCACCAAGATATGAGTTGGCAGACCAATTGTGTTTTAATATGCAAATTGAGATTTAACCAATCCCAGATTTTCATCTGTGAGCTCAATGAGATGTCTTTGCTGCCATCTCCCAGTCTATTAGCAATTACTCAAACTAAGCAATCTGATTTTTATTAAATAAGAGAGAATACTCTAAAATTGGTCCCATTTAATGTTTATCAAAATTGGTTAAATACATTTTTAGAAATTAAATATTGCAAATAATTTCATTCATCGAAATCCAAATTTCCCTCATTCCGTTTTATTTCAGTGGCTTGCAAATGGCTGAATAAGCTGGATATGAGATATTCATCCCAATACATTCAGATGTGTAAAAGAACTCCAGAAACTCATCTTTATAGTTTTTATCATTGCTATTTGGCAATTTCTCTCTTTTTTTCTATTGTTTATTTTCTAGAATTGCTATAGAGAAAAAAAATGCTTTAATCATTAAAGATTTATGATGTAAATACAGATAAGAAATAAAAATAAAATTTTATGGTTTTTTTTTTTTTTTACGGTGGAGGGATTTGTGCACCAATAATGTGCAAGCCAAAAATACATGGCAAACTTTCAAGGTTTTTTAATTAAAAAGTTTATTGGTGATTTAGCATTTAAAAATTTAACCCAGTCAACTTATTAATATTATTTTTGGTAATTGATTTAATAGAAAACTCAACACAGGCTGCTTGTTCACAAAATATTTTTTTTTTTTTTTTTTTACATAATTTAATAAATGTTTGTCAGATTGTTTCCATAAGAACTCTAAAAAGCGTTTTTATATGAAATATATCATTTGCGTGTAAACATAGTTTGAAATGCTATTAGAAGCTTTACTTTTGTACTAGCTCCAGGCAAGGATTGCTGTGGAAATCAACAAGGTTTTCCCTATTAACAGCAATTTTTAAATTCTAATAAATTTAGGTGTTTAAGAGCCTAATGACGTCAATTACCACTTAAATTTTTATTTTATGTGTATTGATTTACTGGTTTATTAATGAAGTTTAAATTTCATTATACAATATTATTCAGAAATAACTTGTGATCTATTTAGTATATCAATTTTAGTTGTGATTTGTTAATCATTAACTGGACAGATCCCAATTAGCATATTTTTATACATGCTTAAAAATTATTAAAACCATAAATATTAGTAACTTTAATAGTTTTTAAAGAAATTTCATTTTTAATTTATTCAATGGTGTAAATATTTGAAATTGTGCACTGTTTAAAAATATAAAAAATGACAAAAGCAATATTTAATGATCAGGAGTTGCCGCACTAATATGACATCATTATGCATGAAATGTTTTTGCTTCATAATCTATTTATATAACTGCCTACATTCACAATCTTTCTCACCAGGCATCAATTAGTTGAAAATTACAGAAGTTGAGTAAAAGAGTTAGTAGCTGAAAATTAATAGAAGTTGAGAAAAAGAAACAAACCCTGGCGAGAGAGATTAAGAGTAATGAACATTAATGCAAAATGTAACAACCAGAATAAAATAACTTCATTAGATATTAACTTTCTGAGATTTTTTAAAAATCAAAAATATTTTAATTTAAAAATGGGATTTAAAAAATATTTCCCCTTCTGTTTTCAAAAAACCCAAAGTTACCTAACATAGCAAAACATGAGTGAGTAACACTGACATACAAATGATGGTAATATATGACCAATAAATTTTGTTTTTATTTCAAATTTGCAACTACTAAATATTCCACAATCTCAATCATCCCATCAAAAGAACAGAATTTTTTTTTTTTGTTAAAAAACTTTTTTTATGACATCTATATTTCAATTTGCTGATTATTTTTATTGCTTTAAAAATAATTTTAGAGAATTCCCTCTCTCTCCTCTAAATTTACCTATGTTGCAATAATCATATTACAAAAGATTAATTAGTGTAGATACAAAAATCTACAATGTCTGTTCAATAATACACATTAGGTGATACACTTAACATTAATAGCAAGAAAAAATTCTAAGTGCTACTAAATTTCCTTTGGGACATATTTTTTAAGCGAAAAGGCATTAAAGAGACTATAGCATTTGTAAAATGTTAATTGCATTTTAATTGAAATATTTTTAAAAAATATAACTTGTTTAGCATAAGTTTTATTGTTAGGGTTAACATTCATCTGCCTGATAGCATTTGTATTCAGAAATTGTGCAAGTTAAAGACTTAAAACTTAGCATATATTTTCTTAATTTTCTAGGCATTTTTGCCTGGAACTAATGTGAAAATAATGCTCTAATACATTTTCAAACTATGTTCACACAACATGATATGTCAAAAATGTTTTTAGAATTTCTAGGAAACGATTTAAACATTCATTAAAATATACAAAAAAAATCTATCTTTTAAATTAAAAATATTTTCTTTACCTATATTCTGTAAAGGGGACAGTTTGTTAAATTCTCAAAGTACAAATCTAAAGAAATAGATACATTATCAAAAGTTGCTATCTCAAATTTTTAAATACAGTCAAAGATCTATAATCTGCAAAAGCTGGGGCCAAAGGTTGTGCGGATTATGGAATTTTGCAGATTATAGAGTAAATAGGATTATGCGTCATTTTATTATTCTTAGACAGCATTTTAATTTTATAATCAGTATAATATGGAAAGATAAATATGAAATCTAGAAATTAATTTAATAAGTAATCTCAAAAAATGCATTTTAAAGTTATTTTACTTTTATAAAATGATATACATGTGCATTTAAATAAAAATAAATAATTACATATGTTCCGTAATACAGTTTGCTGTTACTGTTAATAAATAAAAGAGTTATATTAAAAAAGTAGATGAGCGATACGTGGGATCTTTTAGCTGCTGAAGAACTTGAAGCATCATTACTACGCTTTCCATTATTCATTTTGCACCTTGCATATGCATTAGAGTAAAAAGTAAAATCAATACTAGATGACACGTGAGCCGTAATTCATAAACATCAACTCATTAACTGTGCTTGTTGCCAAATTAAGAACGCAAATAGAATGAAAAAAAGCTCCCCAGCTAAAGTTTATTTTCCAGAAAGATCAAAACTTAAGAAATCAATCAGAGTTCACCTGTAGTTGAAGGTTCCCGTTTGCCTTTCGTGACCAGAGATGGGCAGTATCGAAAATACATGTATTTGAAATACATTTTCAAAATACATTTGTATTTTGTATTTTAACCTCACTAAACGAAAGTATTTTGGTAATGTATTTTGAGATGAATTTTTTAAGTATTTTGTATTTTGAAAATACATTTCATATTCAAAATACATTTCTGTACGTTTCCAGCTGCTTCCTTGAAACTGCAAATGTAAAATTCATAAAAGAATAATACGAGCCTTCTGCAGTGGCGCAGCCAGAATTCGGTTCTAAGGGGGGTTTTGAGTTTCTAATAAAGGTTATTTGAATCGCCGGTTAATATAATCAGTACTAATTAGAATATTTACTGTATAATACTTAAACTCAAAGAGCGTCTGTGTGGCCGGAAATAATTTTTTTTTAGCATGAAGCATCTAAGAAAAGTAATTTAGTCCAAATAACCAATTTTTACTTAACTGATTCATGTAATATGCACTTTCACAATTTTAAGTAGAATTTTCGTCATTTAACTGAATCACTTTATTAAATGAAATCTGATTCAATAAAGTGGCGGATTCCAAAATGCGCCAAAACATTTAAATATTAAGTTTGGATTTCATTCATATAAGCAGCAATTATAGCGATCTTTCTCAGCTCTGGGAGGGGTTTTAACCCTAAAACCACCCCCTTGGCTGCACCACTGGCCTTCTGTTTTCTTTGTCTTATAGGGTCCGTTTCTGAAAGTTAATGCAAACATGCTTTACAACTACTGAGACGATAAGGATTAGAATCAATCTTCTGTTTTACTTAGGCATTTTTGCTGAACTGTTACAATTCTAAAGTTCTAGATTTTATAATTATAACGTTTCTAAGCGAACGACAAAAACTACTGTGTGATAAACAGGAAAAATTATTTAGATTTTTGCTGTGTCTAGTGTTTTTTAAAGAACCATATAAAAAAAGTAATGTAGTAGTAGAGAAGAAATGTGATTTAATGTTTGTGTACGATTTCTGTACGAAGCCAAAGTTTGATTCTTTTTGAGTTTCGATTGTAAACGGAAGTTTTACAGATGAAAGTTTTTAATATCAATGAGAATGTTAATTTGTTTAATTACAAAATTATCCCCCCTTTTAGAAGAATATTTATGATTTTCAATATGCGGGAATGTGCATATATTTGTTTCGACTAAAATTTACAAAAGATTAATGAAACATTATTTTGTATTTAGTACAGATATATATATAAGCATAGAAATTTACACATTACAAATTGTGAAGTTATTTATGTATCCTGAGTATCCCGAGTATTTATATATCAATTAAGATCAACGTTCATTGTTCAGAGAGCGTGTGTTAGAAATGTTTAACATTTAACTTTTTTAATTAATCAAAAAAAAAAAAAAAAAAAATCTATAAATGATTTTTTTAGAGAAAGCAGTGTTTTCATATTTAAATAGCAATAGGAATTTTTAATTTGCAATCATTATTTCAAGTATAGCATACTTATGTTTAAATACATCTTTACAATAAAACTGAAGGAAAATTACGTTTATGAGTATTTAAAGTATTTTTAACAGCGCCGTGAGAAAGGGGGGGAGAAGGGGACTGTTGTCCCAGACGCGGAAATTAAGGGGGCGCCAAATTTATATTCCGTTATTTTTGGCCTATTACAAGGAGAAGTTTTCGGTAGGAGGGGGGTGCGCCAAATTGAAATTTTGCCTGGGGCGAATTTTTTTTTTTTTCGCACGCCTCTAATTTTTAATGTAATGACTCACTCAAGATTGGAGGGTTTTCAAAACAGACCATGACGAAAAATGATGCATTGATAGAAGACATATTTTATTAAACACAAAAAACATGACTTTAAAAAAATAACTTAATAAACTTATTTGGCATCATAATACCCCAAACATTGTATTTCTACACATTATGATATTCCGAAGATTTAAACGAAAATATTTAACATGTTTATTTAACATTCCTTTTAAAATTATTTCTTATTTATTATTCATGAGAAGCATGATTGTATTTGCGTAGTAGTATTTGAGGCATTATGGAATTGTACTTTTAATAAACCGAATTACGTATTTATTATTATACATATTGGTGGATATTTAACCTACGAAGGAGGCTGTACAATGCTTTTACATATATGTGTTTATGTATACGTCCAAGAATAACTATTGAACTGCCGTTTCGAATTTTACTCACTCACACTTTTTTTTTTTACTTTTCCATATCTTTACAACAAAAAAGTATTGGATTCTTGAAAAAATTCGACTTCAGATTGTCGACGGATTTATATTTTTGAAGGTCCTGAACACTGACGGTTTTTAGGAAATGTCCACTTATGAGTGTATCAGTGTATGATACAAATTTTGTGGGCCCTCTATCTTAAGAATTAATGCACATAATTTAATAAAATTTTAGATTCTGTTAGACATTTACATAAGTTATGTTAGATATTAGATAATGGTGTAACTCTTCCAAAAGGTGCCGCTGATAGGCTTCGTATTTCACAATTTTCGCAAAAACTGTATCTCAAAAACTAATGCACGGATTTTCATCAAATTTCTGATTCAGTTAGACGTTGACATAAGTTGTTGCCGATTAAGTTTCGGCGTGAATTATTCAGCAGATGGGTACCTTGCTATGCTACATTTTTCACGATTTCTGCACTAGTTCTATCTCAAGTAGTAATGCATACATTCTCAACGAATTTCAGATTTTGTTTGATCTTAATATAAATCTTCACTAATTAAGTGTTGCTGCAAATCGTCCAGCAGGTGGCGCTGTTATGCTGCATTTTTCAGGATTTACAGTATTTTAACAAGAACTAATGCACTAAATGTCACCAAATTTCATATTCTGTTATGTATTATTATTAACTATTACTACCAATCACCGAAATTCAGTTTCGGTCTTTAAAACCTGTTCTGTCTATCCTTAATTATAAATTCTCCAAAAAGATATTTATGAAGTAATTTTCAATCTGAGAATTTTTTTTCTTTTGTAGGTCAATTATAATTTCCAAGCATAATTTTGATTTATAGATTGTTTTGATACCACTTTACTCCTATGCTTAAAATGAAGCTGAATTATACCCAAGAAAGATTTTATATTTTTGTATACATTTCAACATTTTATCTGTAAGTATTCTTCGTTTATTTTAGAAAGAATATTTTCAAATAGATTGATTTGTTTTCTTTATCTATCTTTCCTTTTGCTTCTTTACTTTGATAATTTATAATTTCAAAGAATTTAATCGGTGTTGCAAAAACGCCTAACAGTTGCTTTGTGCAAGCACAAATGAGAGGTCTACACAGGCCGTAATTATTATGTCCGGTTTAAACCGAACAAAGACCTTTTTTGTTTGGCCCATTCCGACATAAACCGAACCAGTATAAAGTTTCGATCCGTAGAAAAGAAATATTAACACAGTCTGATACAAAAAGTAAAATCCCGGAATTAGTCCGGCTCGATATAAAAGCTAAAAGTTCGTCCAGGCCCTGTTCGTGAAAAACTTGATTAGCCCGGACCAATTAAATTTCCAGAAAACATAAATTTCTGTGTCGATGTGGTTAAAAATCATCTTGTACGAGGAATTCTAATCAAAAATACATATTTTTTTCCATGTTTTTAAAAGAAAGTCTATAGACTTTCTTTTAAAAAATCACTTTGAACTGCAATATTTAATTTTAAAATGAATATTTATTTTTATATAAATGTTTTTGTTATAATTAAGGCTGTTCTTAGTCAAAAAAGGGCAACTTTATGACACATGTTTTAATTTATTTTTGTTTGGAAATGCATGGAGATAGAAGGTGCAAAAATTATTTTATCGCCACTCATTTTCACATAATTTGCAAATACAATAGATTTTTCAGAAAATAATGTCAAAGTGGGCGTTTTGAATCGAATTTCCTCGCGAAAGAAGAATAACCACTGAACTGGGGTGAAAATCGTGCTTGTCACGTGATCGAAATCATTATAACTCAACAGATAATTTATTGATACAAAAATGGAAAATTCAGTTCTATTCCAAATCACTTCCATAATCACGCCTTCCAATTTTATAACTTTCCGTTAAAAAATGGATTTGTAAATGTATCAAAACATTTGCACTTGTTGAGCAGAACAGATGAGAGCAGTCTTAATATCATTTTATGCCTTGGAAACTTAAAAATCGAAAAATGCTGTACAGTAAAATTTTCTGAGAAGGATTCGCATAGGATAGGAGAAAAAATAGATTATAGACAGGTTTATTTCTTAGCAGGAACGAGGAACGTAGCTTGTTGTAATAGTATCATATTCTTTTTTCTTGTTATAAAATTTATTTTGCATGAATCAATACATTTCCTGTTTAAGACAGAATTTATAGACAGATTCATTTTCAGAGTTCCCTTTGCTGTGCTTTAATTTTATTATCCAGAAATATACTTATTAGTCATAAAGAATAATAATAATTGTAATGGTAAAATTATAGCAATTTAAAAATACGTACATAAAAAAAAAACAACAACAACAAAAAAATGTCGGGTCGGGCCAGATTTTACTGATTTTTCCCATAGCTGACCGAGATGGAATGAGCCAATAGTTTTCATTGGGGCTGGAACGGAATCTATACTAATATTTTTGACTACCACAATTAGTTCTCTAGGAAAAAAAGAAACCCGATCCCGATCCGATCTGGAAGGAATTAGTCAGGCCCGAATCTGCAGAAAAAAGTAAAGCCGGGACCCGAAAAAGTGATGACGAGGCCCATCTGAGTTTACCTTTTTGAAAAAAAAATAAATAAATAAACCCGATACCCGACCCAGACAGGCTTGGAACGACTAAAAAACAGGTCCGGCCAGGCCCGACCCGAGTGTCGGGATTAAAATTGGCCAGCTAACTTTGTCGGACACATCTAATCTAATCTCACATACATCTCATATACAAAACATCTAATCCCATATACATTTTTTTTTCAAATGTATTTTGTATTTTGAATGTATTTTCAAAATACATGTATTTTGTATTTTGAACTTTTTCAATTTGAAAAGTATTTTGTATTTTAGATTCTAAAACTAATGTATTTTGTATTTTGTATCGAAAATGATTTTTCAATGTATTTTGCCCAACTCTGTTCGTGACGTTGTCGAAACCTCGGCAATCTATCGCTATGATTGGTTACATTGATTCGACCTTCCCAACCCATAATATCTAGTTCTCAATTGGTGTTGTGTCACTGCTAGAACATGTGACACACACAAAATAGAGCGTTTTCATTGGTTATTTACTATTCTGAACTTACACAAACTGAAATAGCTACGAATGAAAAGACGGCATTTCGAACGTTCAGTAAGCTTAGGTGTGTTCCATAATACAGTTTAGTTTTTTACTTTTAATAAAATAAAAGAGCAATTTTTTAAAAAATACCTGTTTTATTAAGATTTTTATTACTTTTTTATTATATGTTTAAAAAAAATCATTTTTGGATCACGGATTTGTAAATTTTCTTAACTGTATATTTCATTGTTTACATTCGTAAAGTATTGCGGATTATGGAAAATTGCGGATTATGGGTCCACGGGTTATAGATCCTTGACTGTACTAGATCACAATATAGCATCAAAGTTACAATAATAAGCTTTTTAACAACACAAAGAGACTAATTTAACTCAAAAACTTGCCATGAATTTTTAACAGATCTTTTATTAGGGTACAAATCCCTCAAATGTAAAAATATAAATTTTCAAATGGAGAATACAGCAAACACTTTTTGTAAATTTAAATGCTATACATTTTTTATTTTATTAACTTTTTTTATATTTGCATCATAAATGCCTTTAATGATTTAAACATTGATTTTTGGCTCTCTCTACAGCAATACTAGAAAATAAACCATATAAAAAAAGGAGCAAAATTTCTGGTTGCATACATAAAAACAATGATGAGTTTATAGGGTTCTGTTGCACTTAGTCTCCATTTATCGTTGAATACCTCCATTCATAAGACAAATCTTAAAAATATTGAAAAAATGTTATACCATTTTAATAAATGAAAATTTTATGATATGACATTTTCTGAATAGCATTTCTTTTTCTTTCAAAAAAGGAACCTTAATTTTAGTCTTTTTCTTGCATGCTAAATAGGCATGTGATAACACATTTGCATGCTAAGAAATCTGTATCCAATTCAATACCAGGCTATGGAATTTGAAATTTTTATACCAAAATATCACTATCTAAAATTTAACAGATTTCTTGTAACAATTTTTGCCATTATAAGTCCAAAAGATGTAATTTATTTTATAGATAATCAAAAAAGTAATTAAATTTTTTATTTTATATATTTCACCCCTGAATTTTAACTATGCTGCGTTAGGAATTGTTAGAAGCATTGACTTTAGCATCCCCGGATTCTAATTTGATTGACCTTTTCAAAGTGAAGTTTTGTAATATATCCTTATTGTTAAATTCCATAATTATTTTACTTTGGATTAGGATCCCTTTAGAATGTGTCTAAATAAGCATATCAGATTATAAATAAAAATTTTAGTTACTTATTTAAATTTTATTAATGACTGAAAAGATAAAACTTAAAGTTTAATGATTTATTAAACTTTATCTTATTTTGAGTTTCATTTGTGGATTTACATTTAAATTTGAAAATCAACAGGTGGATAAAATTTTGGTTGATGAAATGAGAATTTTATCTAATCTCATAAGACTAGTTTTTAAATTTCAGAATTTTCGTATAAATTTTAAAAACCATGTCTTAAAATAAAGTAATTTATTACTGCGGATTTCAAAATAGATTTCCCAAAACAATGGTTCTTGAGTCTACAATCATCCTCAAAATATAAACTTAAGAACAGATTTCAAATATCTTAACACTTTTTGCACCACAATTTTTATGCCAATTAAAACACTCATTACTCATTAAAGCATCACAATAATACTTTAAGGAAACAGTAATAAATACTTCCATCGACCATCACTAGATGGCAATAACAGCAACCTGAAAATTGTTTACGAGGCTTTTTTGATGCGTGCAAATGTCAATTTTTTTTCAATTTTCTCGTCTGACATAGTACCCTTAACTTTTGCTAGAAACATTTTAAATTAAAAAAAAGTAAGGCTATCAGAATTTTTTTTCTTGTTTTAAATAGATCACTTGACAACAATATTCTAAAAAAAATTAATTTTCAGTAAATTTTAAAAAGCACTTTTGAAAGCAAAAATTTCGAGAACTGTCAGAACTACCTTTTACAGAATTTTTATTTGGATTTTTATCAATGAATGCATATGGGGATTATAAACATATTTTAACTAGGCTAGTGGGTGCTAGACTATCCATTTTGTTTCCATTTTCTTGTCTGACATGATATTCTTAGCTTTTGCTAGAAGCATTTTAAATTTAAAAGAGGTAAGGCTATCATAATTTTTTTCTTGTTTTAAATAGATCATTTGACAACATTCTAATAAAATGTTTTTCAGTGAATTTAAAAAAGCATTTTGAAAGCAGAAATTTTCAGAACTGCCAGAACTAATTTTAACAGGATTTTTGTCACTGAATGCATATGAGGAATTAAATATATTTACTAGGGCTGGTGGGTGCTAGACTGGTAGATTCTGACAGAATGCAAGGGAAAATATCACATGATTTATGCATGGATTCAATAACTTGCCAGAAAAGCATGATTTAACTAAAATTATTAAGATATATTTACATAAAACAAAATCTTACCTGTCAGAATTCAAACCTTGCTCAGTTGATTTAGACTGGAGATTTAATGAGCAAGTAATACAAATCAGGCTAAGCAATGCATAGAAAAACTATATTTTCAAATTTAATTATTGGAATATTTACTCGCAAAAGATTCTTAATTTCCTAATTATAGTTTCTAATCTGTTGTCTCTTTGCAAAAAAGAACAAGGGTCAGTACAAGGGAATGTTTTGAAAAAGTATACATTATATGCAACTATTTTTTTATATGCTGAATCATAATAGTCCGTGAACTCAAACATACCAGTGACTCCACTATTAATGAATTAACGGCTGCATCAAATAATTTTGTGTTACAGGATAGAAATTGTCCTTTCATTTTTTCCAATGAAGTAAAACTTTGTTAGAATCAACTGTAAGTTGAATACAATTCATAACTTAGGCATTCTAGGAGAAAATATTGGAAAGCCACGAGACTTCAGAAAATGTAGTTAAATTTATTTCCTACAAACTTCTAATTTTATGGACTTTGGAAAATATGAAGTGAAGCCATTTACAATTAATTTTTAAAAGGCTAACAGTTCAAATACCGTATTTTCGGGCGTAAGCGCCGCGGCACATACGAGTTAAAAAGTTAAAATTATGCTTACTGCGGCGCTTCTGCCGGGGCGGCGGATACATTTTTTTCCCTTGCAGGGATATTCATTACAGAGGCGATTCTGACCGGAATTTTTCTGAAAATTGTGAAAAGTCAATCATCAGGAAGAAGAAGCGAAACATAAAAAATATCGCAAATTTCGACAAATGATAGCCTAGTTTCTGTCAATCATTCGCAGAAAAAGCAAGAATTTTATCAAAGGATCGGGAGAAAAAAACACGACTTTTATCAAAGGTTTGCAGGAAAAGCGCGAATATGTAAAAAGAGAAAAATGTGTATTTCATGAAAGGATCACTTGAAAAACTACAATTTTATTATCGTAAAATCCCGTTAATTCACCCGTCCCAATCAAATGCTAGTCCCCATTATAAAAAGAAAAAAAAATCGCTGAAAAAAACGCTAATTTTGCCAAAGAATCACGAAAAATAACTGCAAATTTATTGAAAGGATCGCAAAAAATTATGAATTTCGCCAAAGGATCGCTAAAAAATCCACATTTCAACGAAAGATTGCAGTAAAAACGCGAAATATGTCAAAAAATCTCTAAGAAACACAAATTATGTCAAAAGATTGCAGAAAAATTGTGAATTTCTCAAAGGATCGCCAAAAAGAATTGTCAAAAATATTGTTAGAAAAATTTCAAATATGTCGTATCTATAAATTAACGGTAAAAAAACGTAAATTTAGGCGAAAAAACGCAGAAAAAAGGAGAAATTTGAAAAAAAAGCATGAAATCTTAAATCTCGAAAAAATTAACTTTTCATCAAAGATTCATGAATTTCATCATGATTCATACCATTCTCAAAGACGAAAGAGAACGGCGATTCAAAATAATTGAAATTTGAAAACTAAAATTACTTATATTATTGTACTGGTCAGCCCTTTCCCCCTCCCTGCCTTGGCGTGTCTCTAAAACTCAACTGCTCAAAGACCATCTATCGACAGCACATCATCTGCTCTTCACCACCGCAGCTGCCTGCGAGATGAACATTAGATTCTTTTTATCATCATGATGAACTCTGCTTAGATCGTCTTTAGTTCGATGGAAGTAAACGTGGGCATCACGCCCACATAGGTATTCCAATACCAATCGCCTTTGAGATGAATCATGATAAATTAATGGATCTTGAATTTTTGATGAAATGTGTGTTTTTTCGAGATTTTTTTAATAGATTTCATTCTTTTAATGCTTTTTTTTTTACAAATTTCTCCTTTTTTCTGCGCTTTTCTGACAGAATTTACGTTGTTTAAAAAAAACGCAAATTTTTTCAAGTATTGCTTCAAGAATCAAAATTCAATATTCATTCAAATATTCATGATTCCATCAATTCATCATGATTCATCCCCATAAAAAACAAATTTTTCCAAGTATTGCAAAAGAACTCTGGAAATTTGTCAAATATCGCGATAAAACCCTGCAAACCTCGTTACAAACTACAAAATACATATTGAAAAATTGCGAAAAAAAGGCTGCACAAATTCAAATTTCATTTTATCATAAACAATATACAAAATATATTAAATTTAAAATTGGATTTATATTACAAATATTAAAAAGACGCGAAAAAACACTGAATATAATGCAATTTTTAACATTTTGATGTATTTTCGTAAGTGCGGCGCATACAGCGGTCCGGCACTTCTGATGAATATTTTTTTATTTTAATGCATTTTCGGCGGTGTGGCGCTTACGGTGTGTGTGGCGCATATGCCCGAAAATACGGTAATAGTCTTATAATATGGAATTTATTACAGTAATTATTCAAAAAGGTGTATAAAATAGAGCCATTTTACCATTATCAAATGATGGTAGTGAATTTGTGCCTTCACTCCAGATCATTTTTTCATTTTATCATTTAGATAACTTATGCCAAAGCCTTATGTATTGAGTAAAAGAGAAAATATATATATATATATATATCTAGATAACAAAGATTGATAAAGTTAGCTCAAATCTGAAATTTATATTCTCATTCTTTAAATATTCTAAATGCGAGACAAATGGGTTTTTTAGGTGAATAATGTAAAAACAAATTACCACCTTTTATCTACTATTACCCCATACTATGAATTGTTGAATTCATTTAAAGTTTTTATATAAGTTATTTTGACAAATTTCTAATATGTGTGCAAAATTTTATGTAAAATCACACATATGGAACGTTGATATTCAAAAAAGCTAAACACAAAAATAACATGTCAACCCTCTTTCATTTATGCTTGAAAATGCATAAAAAATCAGTACCCAATGCAATAACCATCATCACAGTATGTACATTAGACCTGTATAGGAATGGAGAGAGTAAAATCTTCCATTTCACTTTCTTTACACTTCAGTTAAAATTATTTTTGAATAATGCCTCATTCTTTTTCTGGCTTTCATGGTTCTGATTTTAAGAAAATTTGTTTTATTCAAATTCAGCCTGTGTTACTCTTTACATTTACTGATATATATTTAGTTTGCCTATTCAGTGCCTGATTTACAGCAAGGCGTTTGAGGCATGGGCCCCAAAATCCCTAACATTCAGGATGCCCAAATGCTGCTGAAAGATTTTCAATTATTGTCAAAAATCAGAGGTAATTTTAACTTATAATGGAATTATGCATTTCATTCTAGATCCTATTATGTTCATATTGTATTAAAATAACATACATTTTGTCTGAAACATCCATAATTAAATACTTTATAGTGAAGATATATATTTTTAAATTTATGATTTAAAAAATATAGCATTTTTAAATTCTCATTTAATCTTATTCCTGTTCTTGTCAGATTATTTGGGTAGCTGGCATACATAGCTCATAGGCTCTATTAATAGTTTAAATGATGGTTTAGAAGATTTAATACTGGTTTATTATTCTAGACATAAATTTACAAAGGAAATAATAATCAGCACCATACAATATGTTTTAAAATGTCTAATCTTTTAAATTTCATAAATGTGAATTATTTATTTTTTTAAATGAAACATTGATTATCAAGTTTATTTTTATAATGGATGTTAAAGCCATTGGATGTTATCTTACTAAATACCTATTTCATAATACACTCTTATAATACATATACCTATTCAAACACACTCAATCCTCATATAAGCACCTCAAATAAGACCCCCCCCCTCCAACCACCCCAATTGAGCATGTGTGCCTAGCATACCAAAACTTGCAAATTGGTCGCTGTGTTTACTAAATGGTAATGCTAGCACCAAGGAAGTTTTTTTTTTTTTTTTTTTTTTTTTTTTTAAAGATTTATTTGGAAAACAATATATGCATTCAAGGGTAGTTGGGCATTCAAAACCAGATCAATTTGAAAAGACTTCCTGGTATGTGCATAGCACACCCTGTACACAGTGCATTAGACAGTGGGGACCGAACCATATATATCTTTTTCGAGATGCACATGAATTTGAAAAAAAATTATTAATTAGAGATTCATTTGAATAGATATTTGAAAATACCACTCAATGTAGTGAACAAAAAATTCTAATTTGTAATATAAAATTTCTTAATAAACAAAAATGCTACTGATAAAGAATATATTTTTTGGTGAAAATCTATTGATAAACAAAAAATACTAAAGTTTTAGAAAATGCACAAAATTTCAAAATCATCTAATCCAAGTATTTGATAAAATAGTTCAAAAATTACAAAGCAAAGCAAAAAAAAAGTTTGTCTAACAAAAGACAAAAACGATATAGAAGTAGCAAGAAAATTGAAAGAGGTTAACAATGAAGGGTTGCCACTCAGATACTTATAAAAAACACCCACTCAAATATGCCAATTAGAATGCAATAAATTAAAGGTACATGTTAATAATTAAAAAATATTTTATTGTAATAATTATGTAGCAAATTAAGTAAAAATTAAAGTGAAAGTGCCACCCCCTGAAAGCATTTTGTATAATTAAACAATGGTTCTCCCTATAAACTGTTGAGATTTATGACTATTTAAAAAGTAAATATTTAAAAGATGTTAAGCAAAACCCAAGAGAATCTAATAATTTACAACCATTGTATTCAGGTCCATAGCTAAGGGGATGATATGGATGCCTCAGCCCCCCCCCCCCCTGGAAAAAAATTCCAAGGTCATTAAATGAATTTCTGTTCTGAAAATCCAAATGAAATTCTTAAAAATCTAATTTAGTTTTGAGAACGTTTCATAGTTTTGCAGAATTACTAAATTGTATCTAAAGTAAGTGTTTCAACACACTCTCATCCTATTTGTACATATGAAGCTAACATGGTGCTTATTTTTGCATCAGTTATACACTCAAAGTTTTCATCATCATATAGTTTTCTTAGCGTAAAATGAAGTTATTACAACAGTTTATTAAGAATCATAGTACCTATAGTGTGAATATGCACTATTTTAACTTACAGCATCAGAGAAAGAGAGAAAAAAATTGAGCCCCCCCCCCCCTATTGTTGACGTCTAGCTACGGCCCTGATTGTATTGTATAACAGCTGCTTTCGAATCACTGTGCTAGTTGCACATGAATTTCCCATTGTCACAAAAGCAGGCAATGTACAAAAAATTAGGGAAGCTAGTCTCTTTTACATTTGCTACTTGGGGATTTTCCTCCTTTACACAATTTTGCTTCTAGGAGAGTTGTAGGAAAAACCAAAAAGCAATGTTTTAATCACTAAAAATTTTACAAAATCAAAATTGAAAGCATTGAAATTTAAAGAAGAATTCAGCAGTACATTCACATTGTTTGAAGCTTACAGTGGGAGCAAAAAATTCTTAACAACTTTAATTTAACATAAAATAATGTAATTTATATCTTTTTGGGAGGGGAGGTGGTGGAAAAGTTCATTACTACAATTGGAGTGATCTTATTTAAAAATCTAATCCAATCAACTTTCAATGACATTCTTATTTCTTTAAATTAGTTCTTCATTTTACATTAGGCAGAAAAAAAAAAAAAAAAAAAGATTTTGAGTACAGAATACGAATAGCCATATCTTAATAAAAATTAAATTTTTTATATATAATAAAATGTTTAATATCTTCTCTACAAAGAACACAAAAAATCATTTTTTATGGAAAAAAAAAGTTTTAAAATTTATTAAAAGCAATACTTTTATATTAGTCGTAGGCCAGGTTTTAATGGATGAAAAAAATTTCAAGTTTTTCTTAAATTACAGAGGCTTTTTTCAATCTAATAATTTATATGCTTATGAGCTTAATTCAATTACATATCACTTAAATTTGCATTTTATTTATATAAAATTAAATTACTAATAAAGTTTAAATTTCGTTATAAAATATAATCTGAAAACAAACTGATATATTTATTTCATTTTTAGATTGGATTTGTTAATTTTTAGTAACTGGGCAGTTCATGAATGATACATTTTAATATGCTTAAAAATTATTTAAAAAACTAAATACAAATTAATTGGGATAATATTTAAACAAATTTCACTTTTAAGAACTGTTTTTCCCCTATTCGTTTTTGTAAAAATTGAAAAAATTACAAGGTTTAAACATTAAAAAAAAAAGTGGTAGATAACTAATATTTTACAGACAAATGTTGCCATAATAACGTGTCATTGATACTCAAGAGTATTTTTCCATTATAATACAGATTTGTAAAATTCAGTACACTTATCTCTCTCGTCGGGTGCATATTAGCTGAAAATTATAGAAGTCGAGTA
Organism: Maratus speculifer; assembly: GCA_964019185.1. Lineage (NCBI taxonomy): Eukaryota > Metazoa > Arthropoda > Arachnida > Araneae > Salticidae > Maratus > Maratus speculifer. Next base: position 17,154,857 of record CAXHSM010001376.1, on the reverse strand, counting down.
ACAGAATTAGCTGAAAATTAAAAGAAGTCTAGAAAAGGAAAAAAAACCTGACGAGAAAGATTAGAGTAATGAATATGTATTCATAATGTGACAATTCAGAATATATTCCATTCATTTTATCTAAATTATAGGGAGATGCAGTAATGTTTCGATAATTTAATCATGATTCGAGTTAAATTTGCTATAATTTGTCTATATATAAAATTTGACCTTTTTTTTGTATGTGTGTGTGTGTGGGGGGGTTATAAGAAAGTGGTATGAAGAATTCAAAAATATATTTCCTCACCTGCCATCAAAAAGAACTTTTAAATCTATACCATACAACAAAACGTGACTGACACATTGATACTGGCAACACTTGTCCAGTAATTATTTTTTTAATTCAAAAAATTCTTAAGCCTTTAAACATAAAACTATTTTACTTTTCCCACTATCGAATTAAAGAAAAAATTCTTTTAAAAAGTGATTTCTTTAAAATTTGCATTTTAGATTATTTTTTAAAAATTAATTTTAAGCACTTAAAAAATTTGTATGTATATCGCAAGCTGCTAGAATGCAAGAAGATTATTTTGTTTGCATTTAAACCAATATAAATAATCCACCTTTTTATTTTTTGGCTATTTTCCCATTAAAGAAGTTCATCAGTTAATAAAATAATATAAATAAATTTAACATGTATGTAAAATGATTTAAAAATGTTTAAATAAATTAACAAAGATGGCTTAGTGACTAAAACATTATTGATTGTTCGGCCTATTTAATCATCACATGCAACTAGCTTAAAAATACTGCTATTAAAAAAAGTTAATTGAATACATGGACATTTTTCATGTAAAAATACTATTGGTGCTGTTAAGTTACAGAATAATTAATATATATATATTATAGTTTCTAATAAAGAAATGATTTTTAAGTATTTTCTATAACCTAACAAAATTCGAGGTTAGAACCATAGTATACGAACTATTTAGAACAGTTATCTCATGACATTGTAAAACCTAACTTTCAACTTATCTTCTGATAATCTTATGTAGCATTAATTTTATTCCAAGAAATAACTTATTTTTGATTCTAGATATGAAATTGTTATAAGAAATTAATTTTCATATTTGAAACCCAGTCAACTTTTACTAAAAAACACCTCTGTTGTGATCCAGCACTCTAAATAAACATGTTTTTTGTAGAGAAAAAAGGCTCTACATAAAACTTAATTTTTAATCTTGAAACGAACACCCCAATGTATAAATTTAAATAATAGATGAATGTATTTCCAATTCTTGTTTTATTAATCTGCTGAATGCCTCCAAAATAAACAGCTGAGAAAATGCGAGATGTGTATGTCATGTCGAATAAGACTTGATTCGAAATCATCGCTTTCTACTTTATCATTTATTATCTACTTTGTCAATGTAACAATCAACTAGATGACGAGAAAAGACACTCAAAGGAAGGCCTTTAAATAGTAAGGAGTGATAATTCTTAATTTAAAAGTGTATTATGATCCTTTTTGTGACAACCCTTCATTTATATCCACATTGAAATTACATCCACTACTGCCAACACAACTGGCATTTCAAGTGTCATAAAAAATTCAACAGGCAAAGTTAAAAATGGACTATGCAGACTATAGTTGACCTCTGACCATCATGTGGAGAAACTGTCTGAAATACAGGGTGTATATTCCAGATAAACAAAATTTCATGACCTTTTTCAAGCATTGAGATTTTGTGATCTCCCTTACAAAGTTGGGAATTTGAGAGTGGAACTATCACAACTTATTCTGAAGTAAAAACTACTAAATTGTTAAAATTTCTGCAAAATTTATAAATTTTATATTTTACATGTTAAATATTTTCTCCAATCAGGATGAAATTCTTTATTACAATCAAGTACAGATTGTTTCAGTACATTTTAATCCAAATAAACATTCAATAAATTAAGATAATAAATGTTCAGTTAAGAAAAGGTAAGTAACTGATTGAAATACAATCATACAACATTCAGTACTAAGTTTCAATGAAGGTGGAGTCTAAAATCTAACAAGTAATACAAGCAAGGGTTAAAAGAGGGTAGGCAAAATTATTTTCACAGCAGGTTGAATTATTCTTTACAGTACTTATAAAAAATAAAATCCGATTTTCTTGCTGCTGTAATTTCAAATCTTTATTTTATAATTTAAAAAAAAATCTTTTTCTTGGAAGTTTAAAATTTGTTTACTTTTCTAGATTATGAAAGCTTTCCAGGTAGCTACATACCCTAAAAATAACCGGCTTCCATTAAACAGTGTAAAAAGTTTCCTGTTGTAAAATCATAGAGGCAAGAGACAAATGGAGATGAATTGTAGTATCTGACCATGATGCCAAAAATGCAACTCTAGTCAAACTTAAACCTAAGTACTTGCAGTTCTACAAAGTGTATGCAGATGCGTTGAATAAGGGTATTTCAATTTGAGTGATAACCACCTTCAAATTACAAACTATTTTTATAGCATATCGCATCTCTTATATTACTTAAAACTTTATGTTGAAAAATGACATCTTGTGATTAGTAAACAAGATTCAGTTTATAAATGAAATTAAGCTACTTACCAACTTTTTGCAAAGAAAATCCACTTATTCAGTTCACTACAGTCTAATAAAAACAAATTTAAGAACTACTTGTTAATACAAAAGTATCTATTGAGGACAAACAAAACATATAAAAATGTTAATCACACTTACATCATGCTTCTTTGCATTAAATGAAAAATATTTTTACCCTGTTCTCTTGCAGTTTTGTGACCCACTTGAAGATTTCATTGATAGATTGGTACTATTGAGGTGAAAAGAGGTTCGGATATTTTGTGCCTATTACCAAATTGGCAGATGCTTTATATCTGTTCATCACTGCCACTGATTATCACTTGATCTCTGAATATCTAAACTTGTGTTAAATTTGCTTTTGTAGAATTATTGTACAAAACAAATTTACTGTATGCCTGAGTATACCAATTGAGTAATATGCACTATTCAATATTCTTAATATTACACTAATAAAAGAAAGCTTCACTAGGTGTGTGTCTGCAATGGCTACCAAAATCTAGAACACATGAGACTGAAAATGTTGGTGAAGAGAGTTCAAGACCTCTTTTAGGAGAGGGCATTAGGGCACCTGATAATCAGAATTTTGAATTTCTAATAATTTGTTGAAATCTAATAAAAAATGGAAAGGTTATTATTCAAAAAACAAAAAAAAAAACCAGATTTTTATCAAGCTGCAGGCAATTTCTTTGAACAACTGGAAGAGAGACTGAACGTTTGCTAAAGATTAAAAATGTACTTTGTCTTTTTAAAGCTGGCTGTATTTTAAAATCTATCGGGCCTAAAAACTAAAACTGCACAGCCAGAAGTAAAATAATAATAATAAAAGTAAATTAGAAAAAAAAAGATGGTTTAGAAATTATTTCAGCATTGTTGCAAAAAGTAAAAAGAATTACTTTTATTTCATTCAATAGAAATGCAGATTTTGAAGAAATACATAAGTGCAGATGTTTGTAATGCAAATGAGTGTAACCTTTGTCAATTAAATTTTTGAAAGCTTAAAATTTTAAAATGTTCAATTTATAGGCTAATTTTTATGTACTTTTATATAATTTTGGTCTCTCAAACAATGAATATCTAAATTACGATACAAATGGTTAATTGAAAGCTTGTGAATTAACTGAATAATTCTTTTTAAAGTCTCATTTTAGAAGTTGGACATGATATGGAATAAAAACCAGATAATTTTTAGATTCTTTTTAAGTGCATTAAATTAAAAAATACAATATTTTGATATTTTAAACCTAACCATCTGTGCTTTTTTTTTTTTTTTTAAATGCTGATTATGAATACAGTAGACTTCCTCAAATCCGAACAGCTTGGGACCAGAGGTTTTGCGGATTTTAGAAATTTGCAGATTTCTGGTCATTGCTTTGTTTACATTTTTTAAAAAGTAATTTGAATGTAAATAATGAAATCTAAAGTATAACGAATGCTTACAATATGCTAAAATATTAAAATAAGTAATAAACTAAAATAATAAAAAATTAGAGAGTTTTTAAAATGATAAAAATACTAAAAGCAAAGGTCAAATTAATAATCAATAATGTACAATTAAATATTCATTATAGAGATGAAATGTGTTTTTCCTAAATTATTCAATGAAACTTGCCTCATAAAGGTACATTACTAATTCACATCAAGATCATAAAATAATGAAGCTTTATTTCAAGTTTAGTCAGATTTAATAACTAAAAAAGCTTGATTAATACATAAATATATTTGGTAAGATTGTAATTACCAATGAAATCAGCAATATATTTTTTCAGAAATAAGTTATTCTTTCTTCATGAAAAAATATGAATTCAATAACCTTAGCAAAAATTACAAATGAAAAAATATATGGAATTGATATAAAACTAAAAAAGTCAAATTTTGCACCTACATCTGAACTGAATGTTTCATTGTTTACATCCTTAAAATATGTGCGAATTTTAGAGAGTTGCGGATTTGAGGGAGTCTACTGTATATTATTTGCTTAATATCTGATAGTAACTTTTTATTTTACCAAAATACGATTTTTAAAATGAAAAATTTAGCAAGTAGTGTTTACTCAAAGCTGTTTTAGCAGTGGGTAGCACCCAGTGTAGTTAGAACCCACTTTGTTTTTTTAATGCACCTGGCAGCTCTTTTAAACCCTTCCGATGCTCCCATGGCCCCTTTTAACACTTCCAATTCAATTGATCCAGGGAAAATTTTACAAATTCTAAAGGATTCTAAAATAAAACCATTTGAAAATATTTTTGAAAACCAAGGTCAAATGTACTTTTTTTTAAAGAAACGTGTTCCTTTTTTTAAGTACTTTTTTCAGAATAGCATTCTCTCTTTTTTAAAGTTTTTGTAGGAGAAAATCTTTTTACAAAAAATTTCCATCTGACTTGCAAGATTCTTTTCCAGAGTCAACACTAGCAAGGCATATTATTTAAATCTATGATTCTCCAATAATTATCTTTATCTTACTTGCAATTTTTAGATGTTTTAAAATATCGGAAATTTGATAACACTTAAACTTAATGAAAGATGCGGAGTTGAGCGTGATTTCGGAAGGGACTGAAATATATATATATATATATATATATATATATATTTTTAATGTACAGTTTTGTAGAGAAGTGTGTCTTCTAATTATTTTTACATTTGATGTTTTAGATCAATTTCAACATTTGAGATGCTTGATAACACTTTAAAATTTAACAGAAGGTGAGAGAGTTTAATTTCTAAAGAGGGAGGGCAGTATTTTTCATACAGTTTTCTGCAATAAGTATCCTTTACCGTAAAATGTTGTTAATCCGCCCCCCCAAACGTGACGAAAAATCTTACAATAGTTAAAGGGGGCGCTTACACGGGATTTTTCCGCGATCGTTCAACAAAATTTACAGGAATGAATCATGGTGAAATGAATGAATCAGTGAATGAATCACGAATTTTGATACTTGAAAAAATTTGGGTTAAAAAAAACGTAAATTCTGCTGAAAAATCGCAAAAAAAAGTAGAAATTTGTAAAAAAAAGCCAAAACAAGCATGAAATCAATTAAAAAATCCCCCAAAAACGCACATTTCATCAAAGATTCATGATTCATTTATTTCATAATGATCCATCCTATTCTCAATCACCTTTGAGAATGGGGAGAAAGGGCGCTTTCTCGGGATTTTTTGAAAATTTCAAATTCTTTATAAAGTGGGGAGGTGGCGTTTAATTGGGAAGGACGGATTAACGGGATTTTACGGTATATGTTATATGACAGACACCTCCAATAAATATTGTTTACTAAATATAAAAATTTTAAAGAGAAAAATGAGTAAATTCCAAGTGGTCCCAAGTAAAGGCAAGTTCAAACTTTTTATGTGACGCATCACTAGAAAGACTGTGGATCATTCTTCATACTATGAACCTTTCTTTATCCCTCACACTTCCATAATTCAACTCTTAATTAAGCTACAGCAAGATTCAACCTCATTTGAAGACTTGAATAAAGGTAAAATTCATCACAGTTCTATGACGGCGATATCCATTTTTGACCCCATATTATTAGGGAATATTCCTTCTATGGAGTGGAGGGGGGGACGAAATTGATATTTTTCATGTGAAATATTTTAAAGCCATTGCAAATCACCCATTCACCTCATTTTTTTTTAATCAGTAGAGAGGGAACAATAAAACTACATGATCATTATTACCCCTATAATTTAATAAATCTCAAGAATTAGCAGCTTCTTTTTTATTAATTTAAGACAAAATCGAGTTCAAGATATAAAATCACACAAATTTAAGGTTCATTTAAGAAAATTACCATTCCAGGTGGGTTAGCTAGTAGTAGAAAATATAAGGGTATGGATAATATGAAAGTTTCCTCAATGATGGGGAGTATTTGTTAAGCAGAAACACATTTACAAAAATTTACTGCATTTTAAAAATAAAACAGTTTTAGCTTAAATTCCAAAAATTTATTTTTAGGGTTTCATTCATCTCATGAAAACCAATTCATCTCCTCTGCCTGTCTGTCACATGTTTCATCCTAGGAAACTGCAAGTTAGACGCTTGAAATTTTGATTACTTATAGCTGAATATATCTAATCATATGATAGATCATAAAAATTAAAAAAGTTTCAATTAAATGAATTAACTGAATCATCCACCATTCTTTATATTCCGATTTTAAAACAAACTTAATTTTTGCACAGACTACATAATTATACAGTAACACATGTTAATCTAAAAGAGATTCCCATTTTGATGTTAAGCTTAAGAGTTAAAATTTCCACCAATATTGATTTCATAATTTAACCAGATTGTTTTACAAAATTTTTCCCACACATTTTTTGCCATTTTAGAGCCAAAGTTTATTGAAAATTATAAGTCTTTTTAATTAAAAAATTGTTTTAAGAAATTGCAAAATTTTAAATTAATTATATTTCATGGTCCAGAAGATTTAATGAAAAGAATTTTCTCCATTTGTTCTTTCTCTTTAAGCTGAAATTAAATCAGGCAGTTAAATGTTCTTTAGAGGTATACATACATATGCTGTTGCAATTATTTGAAAAGCATTCTAGGAAATTTTTAATTAAAAGAATATAACTAAAATAATAATTTGAAAATTAAATTTAATGGTGCTGCAATCTATGTTCATATTTAAGAAAATATGATTTAATAATTAAATTAATGTTTTGAATTTATTAATTTAAGGATAAAGTCATTTGAAAGGAATATTAAAGTAAATCTGTTCAAAAATTTATTAGATTTACTCACTTCTTTTTAAATTTCATTTCTTAAGGTTAACACAAATATTAGATGTATTAATATTAGAATGGACATTCAGATAAATTTCTGATTTTCCAAAATGGATATAAAAATTTCTGAAAACATAGGAAAGTTAATTGAGAGAAAATTGTTCTGATTACATGAATTAAAAGCTGATCTATTTAGTTTGATAAAAATGGCAAATTGATATTTGAAATGAATTCTGAGGTTGCCATTTGAGAATAAGAATTTTTTTAAAACATCTCTCAGATACCAATCTAGCCATTTACAGAGATTTGTTCCGATTTTTATAGATGTTATAATCTAGTTGTATGGAGTATATTCAAGTATCATGTATATTTATCAATTTTAGTAATTATTTTTAATGGGGTTATTACATGTAGCTCTCAACCATGCTTATAAATACAGTGGCTTATTTATGTAGTTTAACAGATTCATTTTGATTAAGATATTATCAATGAGTGAATAGCGAATTTGTCTATAGAATTTGCTTTCAAACTATGTTCTTTTGAAAATACCACTTTTTTAAAATCATGAAGCATGCTATTTGATTTGTGAAATAAATTCCTAAATTATAATAAAACATTTCATTTTTCCTCTATTCAAGTAACTGAAAGCAATAAAGCACACATTTATTATTTCAATATAAAATTAAACACAAGAGATTAAGAATATGTAATGAATTCTTTTGGGAGAAAAGTTGTAATAGGCTTACAGAAAATTTATATTTCATTGGTTCATTGGTTTTTGATGGCATTCCGATGAATTGAATCCATCGCATGATTCTCCGAATTCTCCATGTATTTGAAGAGTAAGAATAATGGAAAAAAAGGAAGAATTCTAAAAAAAGCTCATATAGCGTTATGTAAAACTTTTTTGTGTTTGTTTTCATTTTAAAAAATTATGCTACTTTGTGTTTAGTATTGTTAATTATTTCTATTGTGATTAGAAGAAGCTTCAACACTATTCTAAAGTTCACTGTGCTATAGAATCTGAATCAAAAATAGTTTAAAACCATACTCTATTATTCTAAATATTACCAATATTTAGAGCACAAAAATTACATTCGACACACAGATTATAAAAAAGTAAAATAAATCAAATGAAATTTTGTAATTCTATTAAAGATATTTAAACCCATTTTATAAGGAGATAAAACATTCTCCCTGGATTTACAAAAATTAAATTGTTACAAATCTTAAGTATCCATAATAAAAGTTTCCCTCAAGCCTTTATAAATAAAAGCTTAGGTTAATGAAACGCAGGGAAAATGAAAAATCAATTTTTATAACAAGTATGTTTTAAACATAATTACCTATTGTTAATATTACAAGTATAATAACATAATTACAAGTTGTTTCTATTCTGAGGTTAATTTATAGCCAGGTATTTATGTTTTGTATGTTTTACTTTTCTTTTTTTTCTGATGTGTGCTAACAAGTTAGCACAATTAAGATTTGAAATATAAAATTGATTGAAATTACCCAAGTCATAATCAGGATTCAAATATTCACACTTCAGAGACAAAATTACTATAAAAACAGTTATTTTCTAAAACTTCAAAATGTTATGGTAGCAAAGAGAAATTTTGTATGATATTGATATTAAAAAGAAAAAGGCATTGTTCATGAATTGTATTTAGGATGAATGTTTTATAGACATTCATAAAGCAAAGAAAATAAAAACCCTTAAGGTATAAACTATTTTTGTTATGGAAACATCCAAATTAATCAGAATAAAACATTTAAAATAACACTGATTGATGAATTTGTTTTAATGCTTTCCGATCTCCTGTTAGTTAACTATACACGTCTTATCTGTGGGTATCTTTTCAAATTCTAAGTTACATGTACTGTCTTTAATCACAATCTTACCCGTTTTTTTTTAATTACAAGATTTAAACAATTAGACCCACAAAATTGAGTAGAATTTAAATTATTTAACATTGATTACAAATTTTACAAAAACCTCAAAATTTGAACGCAGCACTTCAGATACCACTATGCAAAGAATTAAACAGTTAGGAACAGAAATTCTATAAAAAGATTTTAAACTAGTCGTTGGGGGCCACTGTAATACTTACCCATCATGGATATGAATATGAAAATAGAACATGTGTAAACTATAAAATGCACTGCAATTTCAAAATAAAGTTTAAACATTTAAATATTTTTAATATACATAGTAATGCTCTATTAATGAATTGCTGATGAACCAATTTTGACAAATTATATAAAATGCCAAACTACTCAAGTAGTAATGAATTACATGAAAAAAACATCCTTATAGCTCTAAAAAGTAATAATCATATTAACTAACTGCTTACTGCTTCAGATTAAGCATCTCATTTCCAATTAAAATATATCTTTGAATTGAAATCTGAATAAAACAGGATCATGGAAAATTAAAGAAAGTGGAAAACAGGATAAATATTGTGGCAGCTAATAATCCAATTGACCTTGTTCTTGGTGCAAAATTGGCTTTATTTTATTGCCTATTATGTTCAATTCCTTAAAATGAAAAATTCAAAAGTTTTTATATACCTTTCATAAGAATGAATTTTTCAAGAGTCCGAAAAAAAATAAATATAGTTTTAAATAATCGAAGTTACTGATATTAAATAGGCTTTGTCCCATTCTTACATTACAAAGTGAATAGAAAATTTCAAGTCTATATCTCATTTTTTGAGAGAGAGAGAGAGAGCATTTACAGACATTTTTTTTCTAAAAATGTTTTTTAGAACCTCCAGTATCTGAAATGTGTACATCCGTCAATTTTTTTTTATTTTCAAAACAATTGCAAGATTTACCCTATACTATGTATGATGGGTAAAAATGATTTTTTTTAAAGCTTCAATTACAAAGTTAGCAATTTTTTAACCGATGAAGACTTATTTCTCTTCTATCACAGACTTGCTTCGCAATTCAGAAACAAAAATAACAAGAAATTTAGTTATTTTGTAATGCTTTGAAACATACTAGTAAAGAAAAATTTCATATGATGCCTATAACTTTGAAATATCATTTAGAGGAAGGTTTGCATTCTGAAGTGTGATTTCAGACGGGAGTTTTTCCCTTACAGAGGTGTTGATATAATAAAAATTTAAAATCTTAAGAAGGTATATACAGTTGAACCTCGAAAATCCGAAACCGTCGGGACCATGGCGATTCCGGATTTTCGAATTTTCCGGATTTTGGAGGTTTATTAAAAAATCTTTTTTTTTTATGGCTATATAACAACAAACAAAAAATGCAATTTTTTCTCCCAGTGCAAACAAATAACGATTCTTCCGATACTACATTTTTTAAAGTTTTAGTGACTTTTATTTTTATTTATTTATTTGAAATTTTACTATATCATTTCATAAATAAGCCACGGTAATATATATATACCGTAAAATACCGTTAATCTGCCCCCCCCCCCCCTAAACGTGATGAAAAATTGTACAATAGTTAGAGGAGGGCGCTTACACGGGATTTTTCCGCGATCGTTCAACAAACTTTACAGAAATGAGTCATGATGAAATGAATGAATCATGAATTTTGATACTTGAAAAAATGTGGGGTTTAAAAAAAACGTAAATTCTGTCGAAAAAACGCAGAAAAAAGGAGAAATTTGTAAAAAAAAAAAAAAAAAAAAAGCCAAAATAAGCATGAAATTAATTAAAAAATCTCGAAAAATCGCACATTTCATCAAAGATTCATGATTCATTCATTTCAGTATGATTCGTCCGTTTTCAGCGATTTTTTTTAGAAGGAGGGCGTTTTCTCGGGATATTTGAAAACTTCAAATTTTTTATAAAGTGGGGAGGGGGCGTTTGATCGGGAAGGACGGATTAACAGGATTTTACTGTAGTTATCAGAATTTAACAGCAACTGATGAAAATTACAGCTATGTCTTATTTTAAAAATTAATAAAACTGAAATCGGAAAAATGTCCGGATTTTAGAGATTTCCGGAATTTGGAGGTCCGGATTTTCGAGGTTCAACTGTACTGCACTTCTGGATGGAAAACACTCACAAGATAAAACTACAAACATAAGCAAAACAAGAGTAAAATTATTAACTTTCAATTTGACATTTTATCCTTTTTTTTTTTTTTTTTTTTTTTTTTTTACAACTGCTTTAAATAGTTTACAATTTAAGTTTTTTTTTTTTTTTTTTTTTTTTTTTTTTAGGATTTTTAAATGAAATTTCTTCTCTAAATTGATCACGTTTATTTTGTAAAAAAAAGGAGCAACAACTAAAAAGAAAAAGATAACACTTTTTTTCTTGACATTTAGCAATTTGCCTTCCAAGGTTTATATTAAATTTAAAATGAAATATTGTAACTTTTTAAGAAAGAATTATTACACAAAATTATACATTTGCTGTCAAGACAAAAAAAGTCTAAAATGGCTTAATTTTCATACTGCTAAAGTAGTCTTAGAATTTCAATTTAAAAATAATGTCATGAGTTAGAATTTTACTAATACCATGTCATTTGCTTGGAGTAAATTTATTAACTTGTTTAAAACTCAACTTTTTGAACTTTTCAAAAGGACATGGAATAATTTGGTTTTACAATTTTTTTTCTTTTTTTTTTTTTGATTTTGTAAGGCAAATTATTCCTATTGTTACTCCCTAGAAACAAGAATTTAAAAAAAAAATACACTTTTTTTTGGGGGGGGGGGCATTAAGTGACGTTTTTTTCTATAATTTATACTAAATTAAAAAACAAGAAACTCATTAAAGACCTATTCTTGATCTTTTTGCACAAACAATACATGATTAGTGTCAAGATATAAAGATTATAAAAATTGTTTCTAAGAATGAAAATTCATATTTCATTTTTTAAATAATGCAACACCAGTCAGTTTCATTAATTCTATGCCATTTACTCAGAAATTTGGCATTTTATTATATTATTGCCAGATAAGTAATTTTTTGTTGCACTCACCATAAAAAAGCTGCATTCTTATGTATAAGATTGAGAGATCAATATGGTTAAGTTAGAAAGAAAAAAAAATGGAAAGGGGGAGATGTGACTTAAAGAATGAATACACAGATCTTTGCTATGTTAGACACCACTCACATTATTGAATTTTATGTGTTATATCCCCATATTTAAAGCAGGTGATGTTACTGACATTAGAAATCAATTGGAGTGTGTAAAAAGGGCTTGTCCTTAAAAACAAAGTACTATCTTGGCAAAACATAAGACATATTGCAAAGATTTATTTAAATAAACAATATAACATGCTTAACAATAAAGGTTACTGCTTTTGTCTGTCTTTAAATAACAAAAAAAAAAAAAAAAAAAAAAAAAAAAAAAAAAAAAAATTGGTTTAATTCTGTGCAGGTTTCACTACTCAAATTTATTTTAAATCTTACATTTATGCTCTTTTATACACATCAGATGAAACAGGTTCATTAAAATCTTTCAACTAATTGTTTGCCAATGATTTAGATGTTTTGGGATTTTTTTTTAAAATTATTATTATTATTTAGAAAAAATATCATTTTACAGAAATATTTCTATGAAAAATATAATTAAGTATATTTCTTTTTGACAGAAATGCATTACATTTCATATTTGAGGTTCAAAAATATCAGAGTTGAACTAATTTGGAATTTGAATACAGAATGGATGCTTTGTTACTTTCTTTAAAAATCACTAATTAAAAGTATCTTATTTATTAAACTGTCAGATATGCATTGCACTTCAGATTCATAATTAACTATATCTTTGGCATTTAAATTAACTAGTACACCGAACCCGAGGTTCCCCGGTCACAGAGTAAAGGTGAAAAACTTTTTTAAAAATTAAAATTGAAAAGTCTAATAAATTTTTCCTACGTAATATGCTTTTTAAACTGCCAACTAATTCCAAACAGTAATTTTATGTGAAAAATATTAATTATGTTATCATATAAAGCTTTGAAAATTATCGGTACTTCCGTATTAGACGCAAGATAGAATTTATTAGCCAAAGATCTTGCCAAAGAATAAAATTGCATTATTTCAGTTTATAAAATCAACTAAGAAAATATGATACACAGATATTCTTTAAAATACATTTTTGTAAAGATTAATTGATGTATTTTTTGTAAATTAAGTTTGCAACTAACTAAAAGTTATTAAATTGATAGGAAAAAACGAAATAAAACCAACAACATTTACTGGGTTTTATAGCCGACGATATTTTGACATAACACGTTTTTAATTACTATTTTTTTTCGGTTGCTATGAAAAAATGGCAACTAAAATACACAATGATGTGTTATTTTTCACGCAGAAAAGAGATAAATGGATGTGAAGTATGCAATTAAAACGGTTTCATGGGCGTTGTCCTTCCAATTTAAGTCTCTTATTCGGGCCAAACAAAACAATCTCTAAGAACAGAGACCGAATCCTTTAACATCATTTTTTCTCTAAATGAAAAAAAAATAATAGTAATTATATTTTAGCATTCTAAAATAGCATTTCATTGTATTATGAATTAAAACTGTATCGCTAAAAGGTTTCCTTTTTTGCGAAAGCACGTGGTTGTGTTTGATGCAATGCAGCGAATTTTAGAGATGATTTTTTAGCGTCACCTGCAGCCACCAAACTGCATCTCTATTCATCTTCCTTTTTTTTTTTACTCTATGGATATTTTTCTTTTTTTCCCACATAAATGCTATACTTAAGTTGCCACCATTAGAGAAAATGAACTAAAAACTATAAAAAAATTAATATCTCAAAAACAAATTGAGATACAGTTTTCTAACAAACTGCATTTAAACGTGCATATTTTTCTGTATACGATGGTATAAATGTCGAAAACGTGCTATGTCTAGAAGTTTAAAATTTTACAATAGCGAAAATTGCAAAATTAAAATTTCATCGAAAAATGTTGCCATTCAAAACATGACGTATGCGTTACGCACAGATACGTTTGGCCTTTATTATATAGATATATCAGATAATGCAGAAGAAAATATTATGGTGACTTAACATATTAAATTTGTTTGGAAACATCCCATGAAGTAGCATTTTTGTAATTGGGAGAAAAGAAGTAACCACATTTAGATATCATTTCCATTTTTTAACCATTTATCCGGAAACCAGTTAACCGGAAAACCAGTTATCCAGAATGACATTTCTAATGGACTGATGTTAGAATCTTTGTAGAAAAAAATGTCATATACTGCCAATTTGACATATACACTGATTGAAACAATTGTGTAGTTTGATAACAGCATCTAGTATTTGAAATAGAAACCTACATAGTTATTAAAGATTTTTTCATTTTTATGCGGAGAAAACAGAAGAATTTTTGTCCCCATAAATGACCTTCTTTCAAACTAACATTTGATCTTACTTGTATCCGATTCTCAGTTCAAGTAACTGAAGAATTAATTTAAAATCGGAAGCAATACCATAGCCACATATATTCCATAAAATTATCAAATGGATGCTGTTTTAATGCCCAACAAATTAACTGGAAAAAAAAACAGTTATATCTGACCCCAACCATTCTGGATAAATGGTTCTGTACTGTATACAAAAAAATTTAACCCTTTCGGCTCCGAACTTTTTTCCCCATTTTTAGAAAAAATTACTTATACATTAACAACATTAACACTAGCTATCCAAATAGATTAATTAATGTTTAATGAATATTTCATTGTCTGGAAGATAATGAATGTTGTTGCTTTGAGTACTATTCAAATAATATTTATATGACAATAGGATAAGAATAATTTTTGAAGATGTTTAGAAAAATATTGTATCACAATAAGATTTAACTTAAACTGCAACTTTCTAACACTTTTTATGCTTTATTACAGATGATTCTTTCAAGAAACTAATTTTTAATTTAAATTTATAGAGTGAAATATATGTTTAAAATAAAAGAATCGCAAACACACAGAGAGAATGAAGCAAATAGTTATTATTGTTACTAAATGCGTAAACATAAATGAAGTCATATAGTAAATGCATAGACAAACTAACATTACTACATGTGAATGGTAGCAAAAGTATTTCTTAAAATAAAACAATTCTCCATTAAAAGACATGTACTATTAATAGTACACCAGACAAGAAAGGATTAAACACAAAAACTCAAAGTTTCAGGGCATGTAAAGCATCGTTATGCAATGTGATTTATTATTTTTAGACATATTGAATACAGAAAGTATACTCAATATATCTTTTAACACTGATAGTCATGTGGGTATTCAACTGAAGTCCCAAATATATTTAAAAGTTTTTCCTCAAACAGTTAATTTTTTGTTTATACCAAATTTGGATGAAATATTAAGCCTTGTTTCTATAGTCATCTGTTCTCAGAATGCTTTGTTTTATGAAAATAGTCTGAAATGAACCATGCATAAGTTCATATTCATAAGAGAAGAAGTGTAAATGGATACACATGCAAAACGTTATCGTACAGTAACTTCACCAACCATAAGGAATTTTTACATTTAAATTGATCAAAGAGATTTTTTTCCAGGACAGCACATCTTAATTGCTTGGACAATATTAATTTTCATGTTATCCGCATAATTCACTCATCCATATCTTATTTTGTGAAAATTTATTTGAAATGACAATGTAGAAGTTACATTTTTTAGCGAAGACATGCATGAAAGCGTGTATTTGAGAATTACTATCTGACAATGTATGAATTTAGAAATCAATACAGGCAAAACAGAGAACACAACAGAAAACACATGCCAAGTAAAAAATATAAATACAATCAAAGATCTATAATCCGCAAAAGCTGGGGCCAAAGGTTGTGTGGATTATGGAATTTTGCGGATTATAGAGTAAATAGGATTAAATGAGTAAATAGGATTTTATTATTCTTAGACAGCATTTTAATTTTATAATCAGTATAATATGGAAAAATGAATATGAAATCTAGAAATTAATTTAAGTAATCTCAAAAAATGCATTTTAAAGTTATTTTACTTTTATAAAATGATATACATGTGCATTTAAATAAAAATAAATAATTACATATGTTCCGTAATACAGTTTGCTGTTACTGTTAATAAATAAAAGAGTTATATTAAAAAAGTAGATGAGCGATACGTGGGATCTTTTAGCTGCTGAAGAACTTGAAGCATCATTACTACGCTCTCCGTTACTCATTTTGCACCTTGCATATGCATTAGAGTAAAAAGTAAAATCAATACTAGATGACACGTGAGCCGTAATTCATAAACATCAACTCATTAACTGTGCTTGTTGCCAAATTAAGAACGCAAGTAGAATGAAAAAAAGCTCCCCAGCTAAAGTTTATTTTCCAGAAAGATCAAAACTTAAGAAATCAATCAGAGTTCACCTGTAGTTGAAGGTTCCTGTTTGCCTTTCGTGACGTTGTCGAAACCTCGGCACTCTATCACTATGATTGGTTACATTGATTCGACCTTCCCAACCCATAATATCTAGTTCTCAATTGGTGTTGTGTCACTGCTAGAACATGTGACACACACAAAATAGAGCGTTTTCATTGGTTATTTACTATTCTGAACTTACACAAACTGAAATAGCTACGAATGAAAAGACGGCATTTCGAACGTTCAGTAAGCTTAGGTGTGTTCCATAATACAGTTTAGTTTTTTACTTTTAATAAAATAAAAGAGCAATTTTTTAAAAAATACCTGTTTTATTAAGATTTTTATTATTTTTTTATTATATGTTTAAAAAAAAATCATTTTTGGATCACAGATTTGTAAATTTTCTTAACTGTATATTTCATTGTTTATAATTCGTAAAGTAATGTGGATTATGGAAAATTGCGGATTATAGATCCTTGACTGTATCTATCTCCAAATCCAAGATATTTCCATATTTAAAAGTGTATGCATGTAATTATGTTTTACAGTTTACCTGTATCTTAGAAAGTGGACAGATATTTTCATTGTACTGCATTACATTCTTTACTGAACAATTTTAAAAGGTTTAATAAGTTTTCAAAAAGCAAACAATTTTATACCATCTTTACTAGACTACATTGTTCAATTTACTTTGAATGGGTAAAATCTTGATCATTCCCCAAATTAATCAAACATCCAATTCTGAAAGACTTCTCTGATTTTAAGCTTTTTAAAAATTATATTAAGTACTATAAATTATATGAATAATAAATTATAATATAAATTATATTAAAACTATTATAAATTTCATTAAAAAACAGTAGCAGATATTAAGTAAATGAGTTCTACTTTTGTTTTATATATAAATTCATAAATTTCTTTGGAATTTTGACAGCGGAAGTGAATGACATCAACTCTTCATAAATGAAAACTGCAAATCTTTATTGTTCTTTACTATAGATTTTATAAAAAATAGTTTCACAGAATAACAATGGTCATATGTCCTTGGTAATTGCAGCTTGGAGGAAGAAGCAGAGACAATTTCAATTAACTTTCGACAGCTGTTAGAGGCCCAACAGCTCTCTTTCTTCAAATGTCAAGTACCAGGTCACAGAGTTCAGAGGAAGATTACCACAAATACTCAAGGAGTTTTTAACAAGTGACAGGTAGATCAATGCTTCTGCTAGTGATGATTTTCTTGAATAAGTTAGGTGGTGTTTCTGATGATAATTATGAATGATAATGATATTGATAATTATGAATGACAATGACGATGATAGAGATTAGTAATGTTAATAAGGATTATGAATGATGATGGGGATTAGTAATAATGATAAATGATGATATGAAATATTATGACTAAGTATGAATGATGATAATTAATAATGAACGATGATTATGACGAATACTGAATGACAATTGATGCTAAATCATCATTAATCATCATACTTCGGATGATTATTAATGATGATTGATAACGACGTCAGATTTGAATGTTTATTTTAAGTGATATTATGGATTGTGCAAATAAGTACAGAATATTATAAAACTATCAAAACTAAATATAATTTATTATCCTAGTATATCACTATTTGTTTTATAAAAAGTATGCAAAATTAAAAAAATTAAAGAAGCCATCCAGGAGTAGATGTTTGATCACGTTTAATATCATCTAAGTTTTTAAAGTTTATTAAACGTTTTAGTAGCAAGATGCAACAAACATATTTGCATCTTAAAAGTATATTGTTAAATGATTAAAATTGTTTAGCACACAAACACAAGATGAAATTTCTGTCATCATTCTGATGGCACTCCTTGAAAAAATTACATGCACACAATTTTAAACATAAAAAGTTCTTACTTAAATCATGCATATTTGTATATGTCATTTTGTGCATTGTTATTTGGCCCCTTTTATTAATTCTGTTTTGTCCATTTAGGTGTCTTTATTCAAACTTCAAATTGAATTAAGTCTTAAGTTTAGTGCAAGAATAAGATGAAAGATTACAACACTGAAGAGGGCAAAAAGTTTAATAATTAATTAAAACACTGATATTGAAGAAAAAAATTCAAAAAGAGTAAAAAATGAAAACATTTATAAATAAAGTTAAATTGCTTTTTTTAGGAAAGAAAAGATACTGCAGGTCACTAAAATCAATCTAAATCAAAATTAATGATTACCGTATTTAAGGGTGTATAGCCCGCAATCCTAAATTCAGCAGCGCAATAAAAAAAGTTCGTGTATAACCCGCGGAGATGCATCGACGTATAGTCCGAGGGCTATACACAATTTACGAACGTATATTTCGATCAGGATTCGAAATTAGAAGCTATTAGTCATGATTTTTAACACAAATTTACCAAATTTTTTCGTGATGCATAATACCTAAAGTAATTCGGCCAAAAAAAGTAAGATTATCAGTACCGTAATTTTCAGAAGAAACACCGCGGCGTTTATGTGTTTTAAGATAAAATTTGAAGCGATGCGGCGTTTAAGCGCATTTTTTTTTCAAACAAGCATGATATTTTTTCTGAAATTTTCCGGAAAAAAAAAAAAAAAAAACGGCGATAAATTCAAAATTTAAGGCATAAAATGTATATGTATCTTAGGTCATTGGTTCCCAAAAGGATCGATTCCTCGGACTCAATATGAAATGAAACAACACCAGAAAAGCTCGATTCCTTTAACTCGATCCAAAATGAAACGACTCTGTAAAGGAACGATTCTTCGGAATAGTTTCGAAAATGAGCCACTGCTCTGAATCGTTCTGAATTGACATATATCTCGCTCTTTTTTTTTTTTTGTTCTTTGCAACAGGGTAGGGTACCAACTCCGAAAAGGAACAATTCTTCGGACATTCTGAAATGAAGCGACTCCGGAAAAATTTGATTCCTTGTACTCGTTCTGAAATGAAACAACTCTGTAAAGGAACGATTCCTTGGAGTCGTTTCAGAAAAGAGCGACTGCTCTGAATCGTTTCGAAATGACATAAATCGCACATTTTTTTTTTTTTTTCCCCCAACAGGGAGGAAAGATTACGTATTTTTTGGAAAAATAAACTAAATCTTAAATGATCATAAATTCAGAATCGTCGAGGTTGGAAGGGTTTCTGATTTTGTACTCTACAAACACAATGCGGTGCAGCAGCACTGATTCGCTAGCAAATTATTTTCTGATATTTTATTTATAGATTTTTTTTTAAGGTCTTGCGTATAAGTCAACCCCCTACTTTGAAGTTCTCTTTTGTCTAAAATTTCACGACTTATAAACGCAAGTACAGTAGACTCCCTCAAATCCGCACAGCTTGGGACCAGAGGTTTTGCGGATTTCTGGTCATTGCTTTTTTTTACATTTTTTAAAAAAGTAATTTGAATGTAATTAATAATGGAATCATAAGTATAATGAGTGCTTACAATATGTTAAAATATTAAAATAAGTGATAAACTAAAATAACAAAAATTTAGATAGTTTTTAAAATGATAAACATATTAAAAGCAAAGGTCAAATTAATAATCAATAATGTACAATTAAATATTCATTATAAAGATGAAATGTTTTTTTTCCCTAAATTATTCAATGAAACTTGCCTCAGAAAGGGCACATTACTAATTCACATCAAGATCATAAATTATTGAAGCTTTATTTCAGGTTTAGCCAGACTTAATAACTAAAAAAGCTTGATTAATATATATATTAATTTGGTAAAATTGTGATTACCAATAATATTAGCAATATCTTTAATTTTTCAGAAATAAATTATTCTTTCTTCATGAAAAATCATGAATTCAATAACCTTAACAAAAATTACAATTACACAAATTAAAAAATGTATGGAATTGATATAAAACTGAAAAAGTCAAATTTTGCACCTACATCTGAACTGAATGTTTCATTGTTTACATCCATAAAATATGTGCGGATTTTAGAGAGTTGTGGATTTTAGGAGTGCAGATTTGAGGGAGTCTACTGTATATACGGCAGCTATTATAGATCTATCAGTGCAATACTAGGCGATAGTTGTGACAGTTCTTCCAAACCCAGAAATAACTGAATTTAAGTAGTAAAAAAAGCCTTTTCAGACATGGGAGAGACTCTAAATTTCATGGCATAGCGAAATTCAAATTTTTCAAGGTTTAAAAGTTGTAGAAAAATATCACGATTTCCAATAAAAAAAAAAAAAACCTTTGTATAACCTGCACTGTGTATAAGCCACAGTGGCTTTTTAGAAGGTTTTTTTCTTGTATAAGCCGCAGACTATACACCCGAAAATACGGTATATTATGTATCGTAAAATACCGTTAATCCGCCCCCCCAAACGAAAAGAAAAATCCTACAATAGTTAGGGGAGGGCGCTTACACGGGATTTTTTTCGCGAT
The DNA here is from genome assembly GCA_964019185.1 of Maratus speculifer. Classification (NCBI taxonomy): domain Eukaryota; kingdom Metazoa; phylum Arthropoda; class Arachnida; order Araneae; family Salticidae; genus Maratus; species Maratus speculifer. The sequence goes on along the minus strand of CAXHSM010001376.1, from coordinate 17,133,790 downwards.
CCTTCAACAAAATTTATAGGAATGAATCATCATGAAATGAATGAATCGTTGAATGAATAATGAATTTTTATACTTGAAAAAATTTGGGTTCTTTTTAAAAAAACGTAAATTCTGTCGAAAAAACGCAGAAAAAAGGAGAAATTAGCAAAAAAAAATCCAAAACAAGCATGAAATCAATTAGAAAATCTTGAAAAAACGCGCATTTCATAAAAGATTCACGATTCATTCATTTCAAAATGATTGAACCTACTCTCAATCGCCTTTGAGAATCAGGAGGGAGGGCGCTTTCTCGGGATTTTTTGAAAATTTCAAATTCTTTATAAAGTGGGGAGGGGGCGTTTGATCGGGAAGGGCGGATTAACGGGATTTTACGGTATATATATAAGCACTCTCTCACTGAAATTTCACATATTAGCATCTTCACAGTTAGAAAAAAATATGAAAACTAACTACAAACAATTAAGACATGCTATTCAGTGAAATTACAGTATGATTACATTTTGTATATTCATCAGTTCATGCTTTATCAGATAGTGGTTCTCAAATACACCCCTTGATGTCCGTTTGCTAAAAAATATAGTTCACTTCCACATCCTCCTTTCAAATAAAATTTTCAAAACATGAAGTAGTGATGAGTGAATTACATGGATAACATGAAAATTAACATTGCACAAAAAATTAAGATGTGCTGTTCTACAAAATTTCTCTTTGACCAACTTAAATGCAAAAGTTCCACATGGTTGGTGAAGTTACCATACAATAACTTTTTGCATATGCATGAGTTCACATTTGTTCTCTTATGAATATAAATTCGAACATGCTTATTTCAGACTATTCTCACAGAACAAAGCATGCAGTGTGAATTGTACAGATGACTATAGATAACAAAGCTTAATATTTCATTCAAATTTGGCATAAATGAAAACTGAAAACTTTACAGAATAACTTTTGAATGTATAGATGACTTCAGTTGAATACCCACATGACTATCAGTACTAAAAGATTTAAGTGTACTTTTTCTATTGTTTAATTTTTATAAAAATAAATCACATTGCATAATAATGCTTAAAATTTCTTTAAAATGTTGAGTTTTTGTTTGATTTTTTTTTTTTTTTTTTGGTATAAATGATACACAAATTTGGATAATTTTTTTTTTATCCGATTACCATAAATGCTACTTCACGGGATTTTTCCCAAACAAAATTAAAATGTTATAATCACCATAATATTTTCTTCTTTATTATCAAATATATTAATTTAAATGCCATAGATATAGTTAATTATGAGTGAAGTGTAATGCATATCTTACGATTTAAAAAATAATGAGATACTCTGATTAGAGAATTTAAAGCATCCTCTCTGCATTCAAATTCCAAGTTCATTCAGCTCTGATATTTTTAAACCTCAAATATAAAATGCAATGCATTTCTGTCCAATAGAAACCAATTTACGAATATATATATTGTTAACAAAAAAATGTACTTCTGAAAAATGTATGCACACTTTCTATAAATTAAAAAAAAAATCCAAAATGTCTAAATTAAAAGAAAAAGCATAAGTTGCAAGATGTAATGAGTAATATTTTCACCTTTGTAAATAAAATAAAAAAAATTGAAAAATTAATAAAAATAATTTTCTTTTGCATCCATTCATAGTCAAATCTCCAGTCTGATACATAGGAATGTAGTTTCTCTATGGTGTGTGTGTGTGTGCAGAAAGTTAAATTACTTATTTGGCAATAATAAATAAAATGCAAAAATTTTAAGTAAATGATACAGAATTAAACCTTCACTGTATGATTTTCAACATTTTTTTGAAAGAAATTTAAAACATACCCAGGCACAGAATTGGCACAATACACATTGCACTCTCCTGAAAAGGTCTGTAGTCTATGTTTCAGCTATATTAAAATTTAGAAATAAAAATGCTAGAAATTATTTGCAATGTGCCATAGTAATGTGGTCTGTACCATATGCTATTGCCGAAGCTCTGATTTTCATCAAACTATAAATCAGGAATGATTCTGTTCTGAAAAATTAAGGCAATTATTTACAAAAATTTAAAGAAATTGATCACAAATTGGAAAATTTGCACATAAAATGTATCATGAATTTTGACAAATGGTCGCAAAAATTCATCAATTGTTCGAAGGAAAATAATTTCATCATAGATCGTGTAAGAATCGCAAATTTTGTCAAAGGAACGTGAATTTAATTAGAAGATTGCAAGAAAAAAAAATCTTACATTTTATCAAATGTTAGCCCCCCCCCCCCCAAAAAAAAAATCAAATTTCAAGTATTTTTTTCTTTTAAATCACAAATACTTGGAAAGTTTGAGAGTATGTAATGAGAGCAATTGGAAAGAGGGCATTAGTCCTGAAGTTCGGCAGACTGTTTGGTAAGATTCAAATTGTGTTGCAGACTGTAGAAAAAAAATCTGCAGCTGGGGAAATCTATGTATCGTCTATGTATAATATATAATCGTATTTATAATCTATGTATGCCTAATAGGAAAAATAGCAAAAAAAAAAAAAAAAAAAAATTCAGCTAAAAATTTGATATTTTATGTTGTGTATCCTACATACACAATTTGAGTTTTTAAATATTGTATTGCTCAATTTTGTAAATTAAATAGATTTAAATTAATCAAATTTATGTGATTTACACTTTGCAATTTTCTTCATTTTAATATTTTTAAGAATTCAGCAAAATTAAATATTGCCTTTAGTTTTTAAAATGATGCTTACTTGCTGTATATCATCTGGCTGAATGCAAAGTGCTGTTTCTCTATATATTTTTGCAATGAAAGCAGATTGAAGCAATTTGCCAAAATGCTATTAAAAAAAAAATAGCAAATCAGAAGCAACTTGACTAGCACATTCATATCATATGTGAACTCATTACGAGCAAGTCTGCATATAATTGGTAGCAGATAATTGTTGGGAGTTGTTTTCATTTTTATTTTATGATGCCGGGAGGAACTGAATATCTGACATGAACTTCTGCTTAAAAAGAGTTTCAGCAGGTAATTTGCAGCAATAGACAATCCACACTTAAAATTTTAAAAAAGAAAAAAAAAAAAAAAAAAAACAGATATTCCATGGATTATATGCACGAAAATACAGTACCTAATAATTTTATTACAAAAAATTAGTACATTAGTAAAATTCTAACTCTGGCATTATTTTTAAATTCATAAATTTTAGCATAAGAAAAATTTAATCGTTAAAAAAAAGTTGCAAAAGTTCATTCAAGTTTAACATAAATCTTTGAAAATAAACTACTCAATGACTGAAAGAAAAAAAAAAATGTATGATAATTTTCTTAATATGCTCTGTTTTTATAAAAAACATTATTTAAGAAAACAGTTCAGACAGAAAAATAGATGGACATTCCTGACGTTACAAATACCAAAATGAAGTGAAATACTTTATAATATGCATTAGCTTTAGTTTGTTGCATTTTTTTTAAAATGATGAATAATTATTCCTTTGGAATAATAATCAATTTTTAAACCAAAATACAGCATTTTTCTGCTAGCTGCTACCAGAGCCATGAAGTAAAAGATTGTTCTAGTTCTGTTACAGTAAAACAAGAATTGTCTGATTCTGCCATCTGGTGGCAAATTCTGAAACAAAAGAATTCTCTTACAATTATTCTAAGATGGAGATTCTTAAGACTAAGTTATTTGAAAGCAGATATAAAAAAGGGTAAAATTAAAGTTAATAATTTTACTCTTATTCTAAAATGCATATGTATTGAGTTTTTTTCAAATATGTACAAAAAGTTTAAGGAAGGTCACATATACCGTATTTTCCGGGAATAACGCCGCACCGAGTATAACGCCGCACTTGGTTAAAAATAAAAAAAACTAGTTTAACGCCGCACCGGGTATAAGGCCGCACCGGGTATAACGCCGCGCCGGGTATATTCCCACATTCATTATTAGAGCAATGAAATAAAATTATTAACTGATATAAAGTAAAACATTTTGATCTTAAATAAATAACTTATCTTTTTTTGTTGTACAGTTATTTCAATGAAGCCGGAATCTCATCCCTTCGCTGCGCCACGAACTTTTGCTAAATTGATAACATTCAGCTAAAATTTTGCAGGGTAACTGCGGCGCTTACAACTCACATCTGAAGACATATTTAAGATAAAACTTACCGTAAAATATTGTTAATCCACACACCCCCCCCCCCAAACGTGACGAAAAATCGTAAAATAATTAGAGGGGGGCGCTTACACGGGATTTTACCGCAATCGTTTCACAAAATTTGCATGATGAATCATGATAATTTGAATGAATCGTGAATCTTTGGATGAATCATGAATTTCGATACTTAAAAAAATTTGTTTTTTTCCTTTAACGTAAATTTTGTCGAAAAAACGCAGAAAAAAAAGAAGAAATTTGTCAAAACCACCCCAAAAAAGCATGAAATCAATTAAAAAATCTCGAAAATAGCACATTTCTAAAGACTCATGATTTATTCATTTCATCATGATTCATTCCTTTCTCAACTGTTCTTTTGATATAATTTGTACTTTCTTTAGAGATTTTTTGAAGTAATTCGTGTTTTTACTGCAATCTTTCGTCGAAATGTGGGTTTTTTGGCGATACTTCGGCGAAATTTATGATTTTTTCTCGATCCTTTAAAGGAATTTGCGGTTATTTTTCATGATTGTTTTCATGTCAACGCGTTTTTTCAGCGATTTTTTTGGAAGGGAGGCGCTTTCTCGAGATTTTTTGAAAATTTCAATTTTTTTATAAAGTGGGGAGGGGGCGGATTAACGGGATTTTACGGTATATCAGTAAATTAAAATCAATTTTAAGCATCAGATTCTTTAACCTTAAAAATATAATTCCACGTGCATGTGTATAATTACAGTGAAAGCAACGAAAGTTTAGATTTGCCGATCTGTTTTCAAAAATTTTAAATTAATTAGTCCTATTTACAAGCCGCACCTAGATATTGGCCGCACTTTTGTTTACAAAACAAAAAAATCTAGTTTAACGCCGCGGCGTTATTCCCGGAAAATACGGTAGTCTTTTTTCATATATTGATTACATTACGTGAAAATCAATAGCCAGGAAATAACTCTAAACTCTCAGATGAATTGTTTTTCTAACCCTTTCAAAACTTTTGTACATATGTTTGATAATTTAATTTGATAATATGACCAAATCTTATGTCTGTCGAATGTGTGTACTATATATGCAAATTTAATCTTAAAAATGGCTCTAACAGTTTTGACTGAAATTTATTTTTCTGTATTTTGGGAATGAGAAGACCATTGGGATACATCGGATGTTCGATAAAATTCAGCAATTAGCGGGTCATTTTGTGGTCACTATGGGTTAATGCATTTCAATTGAGATTAAGATTTTAACAATTATTACACTGTTGAATAACTGGCAAAAAACAAAACTGCAAAGTTTGAAGCGTTTTACTAAACTAGTTTTTGTTTAAATTTATAAAAAAAAATTCTTTATGGAAGATTACATACACTTTTTATATACAGATTAAATAATGTGAAAACTAATGAGCAAGTGTCTTTTAATGTTAAATCTTTGGCATGTACATTTCATAATTATTCTTAAAGGATAATTTTTTTTCCAGATTTTTAACAGACCTATCTAATCTATTACTATGAAAAATAAGTCCTAACTCAGGAGAAATATTCACAAAAAGGTATGTTTAAAAGCATAACAAGCCAAAAACAAAAAAGTATATTTATGATATGAAATAATAAATTGATAGCTAAAATTGTTAAACAATTCATTAACCCTTTGAAATTTTAAATATTTAATTTTGAAATTATGAAAAAACTTTTGCTCTTGGAAATCAAAACATAATTATTATTAAGTTAATGGCTCTTAAATGGAAACTTTCTTCCAAAATTGCACCCAAGAAAGGCAAGTACTTCTCTAAAATAAGATTTTAATTTCATAATTTTTAGTTGTTATGATAAATTTTCGAAATATTTCTGTTCCTAATTATCAGATTATTTGTTAACTAGCATCGAAGGAAGAAGTGCTGCATTCAAATTTTCAGGTATTTATAAAATTTGAAATCAAAATTAAATTTAAAAATTACTTATTTATATGAGACAATTTTTTAATCTTTTATAACTAAAGGAATACAAAAACACAAATACAAAACAGTACACATAACATACAATTTGAAAAGATTTTCACAGGTGAGATACTATGCATACTTACCTAACAGGAGATAAAGATGTATTAAAACAATGCATCACAGCCAAACTTATTTTTATTTATTTATGCATTATTCAAGCAGATGTTTTTTTTATAGAAATGCAGTAATGTGATATCTATGTCTCTGCAAGGAATTCTCCCATCTGAAATACAACTTCAGAATACAAATCATCCTCTTAAAAAAATTTCAAAGCCGACATGTAAATTTCCACTCTGTTAGTAAAGAAATTTGAAGTATTATAAAATAACTAAACCTCTAATTGTTTTATTTCTAAACTATGAAGTTTTGAATCCACAGAGGTAAAATATAGATCAAGTGTGGTGGCTGGATTGATACCACAAACACAACCTTGAAAAACTGGTTAAAATAAGTCAAAAATAAGCCCGAATATTTGTAGTTTCAAGAAGTTTATATGCAGCTGGGCATTTAAATTTGAGTGGAAACAACTTCATATTACAAAGCATTTGGCACACTGCATCTCTATTAAAAATCTGGTTTGAATATTTGTAGTCAACATTAAATCTAAACGTGTTTAGCACACATCAGTAAAATTAACTATGGAGTGCATAAATACCTGGTTATAAATGAATTAGCCTCAAACTAGAAATCTGAAATAATTTTAAAATGTTACAAAGTTGTCATTTGAAACATTTAATAAGTAATTATATTTGCTGCAATTTTTCTGCGTACCTGTTCTTCATTAATCTAAAGATTTTGTTTTAAAGGTTTGAATAAAATTTCTTAAAGGATACTTAAGATTTTTAAGAGTATCATCTGAAAACAAAGGGACAACTTTCTAATCTAATCTAATATCATGAAATGGTTTTAAATATTTCCAGTGGGATAATAAAATTATTTGCTTTATTATTTTATATTTCAGAGTTTCAAGATATCACAAAATTAAATTTTTAGTCCTTTTGTTTCTGAATTGTAAAGATTTGAATCCCTGTAAGACTTGGGTATTTGTAATGCTCACAATCAATATCAAACATCAAATTTAAATTTGTTTAGTACACAATAGTAAATATTAACTGTATAGTGCATAAACACCTGGCTATGAATGAGTTGACCTCAGAATATAAGCAACCTGGAAGTTCTTTAACTTGTCTAATTGCGTATACCGTAAAATAAAGTTAATCCGCCAATCCAAACATGACGAAAAATCTTAAAATGATTAGAGGGGGGCGCTTACATGGGATTTTTTCCGCGATCGTTTTATGGGGATGAGCATGAGGTGAATCAGATGAAATGAATGAATCACGAATCTTTGAATAAATCATGAATTTTGATACTTGAAGTTATACTTGAAAAATTTGCTTTTTCCTTTTAAAAAAATGTAAAATCTGTTGAAAATATGCAGAAAAAAGCCAGAAAAGCATGAAATCTATAAAAAAAATCTCGAAAAAAATGCCAATTTCATCAAAGATTCATGATTCATTCATTTCATCATGATTCGTCTTTGATTCAGCGATTTTTTTGCGGGGGGGGGGGCGTTTTCTCAGGATTTTTTGAAAATTTCAAATTTTTTATAAAGTGGGGAGGGGGCGTTTGATCGGGAAAGGCGGATTAACGGGACTTTACGGTAGTTGTCACCTGAAACATTTGGTAGGCAGTATAGTATTTACAGGATACTTTTTGAGAAAGTTTTTTCCATTGCCCTGCCTTTCATTAATGTAAGATTTCATTCTAATAAAATTTTTGTAATGGATATTTATTAAGATTAATAAGATGCAAGGATATGAAGCCAGAGATACAAGGATAACATAAGCTAATAGCTTATTATATGATTTCCCATATGTTTAATGAAACAGATTTTTAGCGATTTACTTTACTTTTTATGCATATTAAATGGCTGGATGCAAATCTTTTAGTGTGCCTGAATATTATTAATATTTACAATTAAATAGAGTAAAGTTTAAAATCATATTTTCTATTCAGATTCCATAGCACTGTGAATTTTAGTATTGAACTTCTAATGATTAAATCATTGTATGACACATCATAATACAAATAATTATATGCAACACAAAAACATAATTAAAATTTTTTAAATAAAAGTAGTTATTTTTACATACAGTACTCTGCATCAATTTTTGAAATTATCTTCTTATTTCTCCATTTCTATTCTCAATCAAATTTCCAAGAATTAGTAAAATTTTGAAATCAACAAATTTCAATATTTGCATCTTTTTAATTAGAAGAATTCAGAAACATCAAAAACAGTGCAAATAACATGCAATTTTTATATAGTTAACAATATTCTACATTATTATTATCAACATTTTAATGCTATTATCTATACTATTAAAATCAGACTGTTGTATGGATGTGATGGTATCTCTTCTGTTCCCGAAAATGGAGAAACTTAGCGTTCATTTTGAGTTGAAGGGGAAAAAAAAATCCCAGGATCCTGAGTTGCCCATACACATCCCGAAATTTCAATTAGTTGGTATGTTATTAATTAAAAATGTTAAAAATTTTAATTATTTTGACCCTGTATGTTTGCACAGTATTCTCCCAGGTCGAAAAGATCCCTCCCGAAGTCAAATGACAATGAATCACAAAAGGAGATTATTATTTCTCTTATCTAAATTGCCATCGCAAGTGTTCTAACAGATTGTTCTTAAATAGATTGTTCTTTTCTTCAACTAACGGTCTATTTTTTTTATTATTATTATTTACAATTTTTTTCAAATTTTTTATGAAACATTGATTTTTAGTACTTTTGAGAGTTTCGTTCATCTGACGAAACGCTATTTGTTTCTGTCTGTCACCGTGTCCACACACAAGAAATTATATATGCCAGAGAGTTCAAATTGTGTACTTACAGCTGAATACCTCATCACACAAATCATAAAATTTTGAAAAAGACTATCATTTTAATTAAAATATTTTTTTAAACAACAGTTCATTTTGTTGTTGTTTTTTTATCTTCTAATTGTTGCCACGCAAGTTTAAATAGATATAAAAATTTCATTTTTTCCCCTTTACTTTTAAAAAAGATGAATAACTTCTGTTGCCACAATTACAAAATTGGTATTACAAACTACAAAAAAATTAATGTCTCAAAAATAAATTGAGATACAGCTTTTAAACAAAATGCATTTAAAAGTATTTTTTTCCCTATACGATGGTATAAAAAATGAAAATGTGCTATATTTAGAAGCTTAAAAATTTGCAATCACGTAAATTTCAAAATTTAAATTTAATTTGTAATTGTTGCGAACAAGTTTAAATTAAATGATTCAGTATGTAACAAATTAATGGATTAAATAGATCACATAAAAACATGCTTATTTGTTTCTATTTAATTATATTAAATCATAATTATCTACTCTGACATGCAAAATGAAATATTTTTTATATTTATTAAATTATTATTCATTTAAATTAAGAGCTGCCTCTGGCGACCAGTTTGGTCTTCCTTAAATTTATGATAAGCTTTGCAATATTCTAGTTTTATTCATAATTTTGTTTACTTGTGTTCCTTCACTAGATTTGCAAATTCTGGCATAGAAATCAACAAATCTGTGCAATCAAGGCAACATTTAGGGGAAGATTCTGTTAATAATCTGTTCTGTTTGGCACGATTGGCGAAGAAATACAAAAATAATGCTGGAAAACCATTTTTCATTTGTTAATTTAATGAAAAAATCTGTTTTGAAGGAGATATTAAACAAAACCCTCTGTGCGACTCCGCTCACACTTACCCACTTGTTTTTCAATATTTTTGAGGAATGCACTTTTGAGTTAAAATCCTGAGAGTTCTAATAAAATCCACAATAAACAATGCCAGATTCTAAATTCTTATTTTTTTCTCCCGAGTGACTTTTTTTTTTTTTTTGTTATTATGCAGTTTCCATAAGAAAATATTTATATCTCCCAAAGTTGTTGCACTATCGACTTGTTTTTTTTTTTTTTAAACGTGTGTCTAAACATTGGCAAACTATTTGTAGAAGAAAAAAAATTATTACTTTAAAAAATAATTACTTTTAAAGTCATCACCCAATTCACAGATATATTTTGTGTTCTTTAAGTTTTCTTTAGATAAACCGACCAGCGTAGCGGGCGAAGGCCACTAGTTAAATTCAAAGACTATTAAAAAAAAAAAGTTAAAATCAAAGCCTGATTAATAAATCACAAGCCTTTTGGTCCATTGATTTCTCAAAATATCAATTATTTAGGCTTTTTTTTTTAAAAAGAAAGTAATACAGTCAAAGATTGCAGATTATCCGTGCTCCCATAATCTGCAATTTTCTATAATTCGCGTTACTCGAATGTAAACAATGAAATAAACAGTTAAGAAAATTTACAAATTTGTGATCCAAAAGTGATTTTTAAAACCAATAATAAAAAAAATTGGAAAACAAATCATAATAAAACATTTTTTGTTAATATAACTCTTATTTTATTAACATTAAAAAATGGATTACTGCATTACAAAAGATATGTAGTAATTATTTTTATTTAAATGCACTTATACATAAATTTTTGTAATAAAATAACTTTAAAAAGGATTTTTTTCAGATAGCATATTTAATTAATTATTAGATTCCATATTTATCTTTTCATATTGTACTGATTAAAGGATTAAAATGCTGTCTAGGTATAATAAAATGATGTATAATATGCATAATACTCTATAATCCATAATATTCCATAATCCGCACAACCGTTGGCCGCAGCGTGTGTGGATTATAGAACTTCGACTGTATCTTTTAATCAGTTTTTGACCCTGTTGACAGATTTTGATCTATATTTTGGATTTTTAGAATGGGAAGGTGGTTTAAAAAAAAAAAAAAAAAAAGGTGTATAACTATGCATTATTTGTTTATTCCCACATGTATTCTAATTCATCAAATTTTAAGCTTGGTAATGGCATAAGAAGGCCTTACATAGTTCCAGACTGCCATTTGTCTTAATCAGTCTCCCATGGATATTGATATTCATATTGTGAAAAAAATAATCATTCAAGATTTTGAAGCGAAAAAGAAAAAAAATGATTACACAAGTCAATGATTTTAACCGATAATTATCAATATTTTAACAAAAAATTACATAGACGTTGTCTGATTCCCCCCCCCCCCTCACACACCAGTTTTTTGTCTCCTGTGGCAGTTATCGAGCCATTTTACTCTTAAATACTTTGCTGCAATACACACACATACATAGAACCATCAGATAATACTACAAATCAACATCAAAATATGGGTATATACATATATTAAGAGATTTTTCTCATGGACAGGGGGTACACATGAGACAAAATTGAGTTAAAAATATAAAATACTAATTTAACCCTTTAATACAGGTAGGTGTTTCGATAAAAATGAAAAGTTTTGGTTTCTCTGAATTAATAGGATCATATCCAATTTGAATAAATACCTGATAGAAGGTTATGCCGAGGAAGAATACATGCAATTTTGTAGACTTAACGCTGAACAGCACAAAAAATAAAATGTTTTTCACTTTCTTTAGAATCATTTACACAATTGTTTAGGTCAGGTTTTATTATTTTATTTTTCATTTAAAAATAGTGTCACAGGCTCAGGCAAAGCCAAGCAGTTTAGCTAGTATGTGATAAATTTTAACATCAAGATATTAGGTTAAAAAAAAAAAAAGGAAATAAAAAAGGAAGTGCTAGCCGATCTGTATTTATGGAAAATCACAAAATAGCAGCTGGAATTAGAAAATAGTCTTTTTTTCCTCCTAAATAGTCACTTTAGAAAAATTTAGGGTTAAAATAGTAGCTGTAGTAGCCTAATGCTGAAAATAACCCCTTTTAGTAGCAAATGACAACTCTGTTATTGACATTGGGTTTATTGAAAACAAATTTTTAGTTTGTGAACATTAAAGAAATTTATTAAAATTTAAACATGATAAACCTGAAAAGCTGATTGATAAGATTGATTGTGATTTTGTAACCCCTTCGTGAATGAAGTTTTTTGCCATCAATTTTTAAAAACTAATTTAATCATAAAATGCTTCAATTAAAAAAGGAAATTTTCCAGTCCAAATTTTACTAGTGGCAAAAAATAAAGATTCTGAGTGATTTCTGTGGCACATATACTGGTCATTCATCCTCAAATGTTTAATGGAATCATTAAAAATGAAAAAGGGATATATGAAAAGGAAACTACTTCAAGAATTTGATTCTGAAATAACTTATCCAGAAATAAATATTATAGTATATATAGAGTGAAAATCGGCAGAAGATTCATACGACGTTTAAATTTTTTGAAATTGAGAGTAAATCAAAAGTTTAAACAAGTGAACCATTACTTTGAAATGAGTAATAGTTGAAAAATTAGTAAACCAGTGTCATCAGTGATGCTGCTTAAATTAAACAGAAAATTTTTCTAGCGATGCAAACCATTTTTTGGAATTTTTCAATTTATTTACTAATGCAATGGATGTAAATGAATATCAAAATTTGAAAAGTTCTAATACCTTAAACCTTTGTTGTCAGTGCATGTATATAATATTTTAGATGGCTTCGAATTGATAGATCAAATTATTTATGTTTAAAGTTGTTAGAAGAAAGGTATGGTAAACATAAAAAGATATGGTATTCTAAACTGTTAAATGAATAAAATTTTAAGTCTTTAACCAGTAAAATCTACTAACAATGTCACGTTGCTGAGAAAATATAATGTTTAAACCAGTGTTAGAAATCTTGAAGCGTTAGGAGTAACATCAGATTCTTATAGGCATTTATTACTATCCATATTAAGTTTAGATTATTAACAGAAAACTTAATACTAGTTTTCCATAGAAAGCAAAATCTTGATAAAGACTATGAAGAAACAGATTTAGTAATAAATTTATTTTATTAAAACTGAATTGAGATGTGAAGTTATTAATTTAATAAATAATTCCCAGTTTATGGTTTATAAATTTTTTAAAACCAAATATGAAATTATCAAAGTAAATATAAATTTTTTTCTAAAAGAAGAAATATACCTTCAGCTGTTGCTTTAAATGTATCTACAAAACAGTTTTGCATATTTTCAAGTCTTCCGGTCATGTAGATCTAAATTATTCAAATCACAGATGAGAAAAAGGTAGTCACTGTTACAAATGTTTTCAAAAATACCTTCTATAAGTTAATTGTAAACCAAAAATTAACTTTTTGTTCAAAATGTGATAAAAATAGCCATAAATATTTGTTTTGTCTTAAAGAAACAAAGGAAAATCCTAAAAATTAAGTGAAAGGTGTCAGAACAAAAAGATAGACAAAACAAAGCAACATATGTCTGCTGGTAAACTGCTTGTTGGCTGATGTGAATGCGATTCTGATAAGTATTTTGTGAAAAAAATTTCTAGTGCAAAAATTAAAACTGAAGCCATTGCAAAGAGAAAATTTATTAGTTTATCCTTCCTCCTATATTGACCTCCTTATAAATCATATAACAAAATTGTTCTTTAATTAACCAGTGTTATGCAACCAATCAACTTGATAAAGATCAAAACTCTTGTAGTTTACAATTGTAAAAACACTAGAATCAAAATCACTAGAGATAATGAGAACAAGAGACTATAAGCCTGCTGATACACATTTTTAACAGGAAATATATATTTTTGCTAGGGTCAGACTTTTTCTGAAAATGATAAGGATAAAATTAGGAAAATTGACAAAAGAGCTATGAGTTGTAGAAACAATTTTCATACAGTGCAAGGGCAGATATAGTTGAATAAAAAAAGGAGGTAGGTTGTTTGTGTTTCAGATGAAAATAAGAATACGAATAGTCAGTTGAAAGCATTTTGGGATCCTGAATCAACTCGCATTGCTGAAGACAATGAGAAAACATTGATCTTCAGGCAATAAATTAATTTAAAGAAAATTCAAAAATGGTTGTTATGAAACTAGATTATGGAAAAAAAATCTCATGATGTTGCTTAGAAATAGTCTTTAAATAGTGAATTTTTAATTAAGAATATAAATTCTTGGAAAATAATTCTTTACTTAAAGAATATAATTCCATTTTGCTTGAGGAACTAGATGAGGATTGTGCCCGAGTGAGTTTCCAATAACTCTTATTATATGCTAGACAGACTTTTCGGTAAAACTACAACAAAAAATATGCATAGTCTATTATGCTTTTCTGAACAACGTCATTCTCTACCATTATATGAATGTTTGAATCAAGGTCCTAATCTGAATGTAATAATTTAAGTATAATTTTAAACTTTACTTTTTTTTTTTTTTTTTTGAATAAAACTTTCTTCAAATACTTATTGCCAAAGAAGATAGTAATTATCTAATTGTTTATATTATGAAGCTTTTTATAAGAATAAAACATAATATTGTATAAAATGATCAGAGCTACGTTTGATGCAACTTGCAGACATTTTATCGTCGCTTGCATTAACACCATATTAGTTCACACATAAAACTTTAAATCCTTCTCTGTTGATTTGTTTTCCAGCAAAAATATTCTAGAAAGTATCTAAAGAAGTGGTTGACAATCTGAAAGAAAGTTGATAAAAATTTAAAGTGGAACTTGGGTTAAGAAAGATGGATGAAAACTATTTGATTCAGATCCACTAAATACCTCCCAAAAAATTAGAATTGAGTTTGAACTATGAAGAAGAAAATTTGGATCTAGAACTAAGACCATTGTTAGCAAAATTAAACAATGATTTTTGTACAAAATATGTTTTGAAAATTGCAGCTATATTGTATTTCTTCTTTTATTATTTACACCAAAATCATTTTACAAAATTACAGAAAATGGGTACATCATGGGACAAAAATTTTTCTGGAGAGCTAAGAAATGATTGACTAATTAGCTTTACTCATAATAAATTACCTCTTCTACATCTCAAACTCCTAGAAACATTTCTTGATGCCAGAATGAATAATTATATCACAAACAGTATCCCTAAAAATATTTCTCTCATTCAAAAAATGTTCTGAATTAGATAAAAAGCTTGTAAGAAAAATGAAAACAATGAGGCTAATTGAATTTCTGAAAGTCAGGATTTGTCTGATTCTTGTTTAAGGAGACACTGTAATAGCAAACTTAAATCAGCTAATTTGATAACGAGTGGTTTTTGGTAAACATTTAATAGATTCTCAGAACTGGTGGTATGATACTGATTTTTTTTTTTTTTTTTTTCCGCCAGGCAAATACCAGTGGTTTAGGATTAACTGAACACAATAAGGTGTTCATGAAGAGAAGCCACAAAAATCAGCAACCATTGCTTAAATTGTTCAAACAGATAATTATGATAAAATTGCAATTTTTACTGTGGCAAAGTAAAGTTCTCTAAAGGATGTTATCTTGTATGTATATGAATGTATCTATCAAGTAACTGCATGGGTATTTAGATTTATTTCTAATATTAAAATACAGGCTTAAATAAAGATTTTTCAGAATTATTGGACGAGGAAATGTTACATGCCAAAAATTTTTGTTAAAACTAACACAGGAAGATTGTTTTCCTCATGTTATAAAATATAAGTTTGAAGTATAACAAAAGTATCCTAAAGAGGCAAATATTCTACAGTTAAATCCTATATTGTTAGAGAAAGATTTGCTGTGGGTATGAAGATAAAAGACTAATTCCCCATTTCATGAAAAGTATCCTATGGAACAAACTTACAGAATTAATTATGAAAGATGAACATGAAAAAAATTTTTCATTCAGAATTGTCAAGTACATACTAATAGTAAAATGTTTTCAGTTTTAAGATCTAGAATGTGAATAAAATCAATTCAAGACAAACGTAAAATTTAACATATGTTCTGGTCAACAAGTTAAAAGTATCTCCAACAGGTGACTGCATTTATGAAGCTCTACTATTTTCAGTTACAAGCTTTAATTACAGGGGCCCCTTATGTATGAAAGGGAATGAAAATGAATTTTATTCTGTATTATTATTATTATTATTATTGTGTCTTATCACAAGAGCATTTCATTTGAAACAGGGATCATATACTTTACAACAAAATTCATTTCAGAAGTTTTCCCCAGGAGTCTCGAATCTCTCCCCCCCACCCCCAGGAGGTTTACTTTGTGTTTAAATATGACCTGGTTATCTTTTTACAAGATGATTTAACACTATGATGCATACAGAGATGGGGTTACATTTATTCAAAAGTGAATCTTGAAAAATCTTAACAATTTTAAGTTTTAAAATAATTAAAAAAGAAAGAAACTTTGAAAGCATGGCACTCAAGAAAATGTTAACTTTTCGTTTGTATTTATAATGCAGAAGTTGATACATATCAGAAGAAAAAAGTTTTACATTCCTACAATAATTCAATTTCACTGCTTTGTAATAGAAGCTCCCAGTTTAATTTGCATCTGTGTACAAAGAGGATTGAAAAACAAAAATATAAACCAATAAAAATTCAATTAAAATTTTGATTTATCATACGTGATCTATGAAAGTAATTAAAAATAATTAAACTTTCATTTAATCTTAACTATGATTGTAATCTACAATTAGAGAAAAATTAATCCAATTCCAGAAAATATCAGAACTTCAGATTTAAGTTATAATTTTAAGTTTTATTAACATGCTTTGAAATGTGAAATTTATGTTCTCGCATGATTTGTAAGGTTAATTACTTAAAACATTTTATAGTTAACACTGCTTCATGACAAAATAATTACATTTAATGAGATTTTCCTTCAAAAATCATTAAAATTTTCAAATGGTTAAATTCTAAAAATTATAGACAGTGAAAAAAAAAATAATAAAATATTGTAGTTTTAAGGGTCCTTGAAGAAAAAATGGAAATCCATGAGTTTAAGGATTTCAAGGAGTATGAACCCTACTAGAATTAGGGAAAGACACACCAACAATACAATTCCTGTTAGCATTTCATATGTTTATATTTGGAAGAGGTTTGTAAACTACTGAAATTTATCCAGTCAATGCCAAAACTTTTAAAAGAGCTAATCTAGAACTAAAAGAAATATGAAAAGTAATTCGCCAACCTGAATTTTTTTTCTTTTTTCACTACTCACAGGATTTCTTGGAGGTATAGTGTAGAGCATGCAGCCTAGTGGAATGACCTCTATGAGCAAATTGTTTACTCTATGAAAACTATTTTATGTAAAGTTATCAAAAGATCTTTAACATTGAGTGAACTGGAAATGCTTCTAATTGAAGTGAAGCTATCAAAACTCTTGCCCATTGACTTTCACTCATTCCACATTAGACGCATCTCCTCTTTCACCTGATCCTTTTTTTAACTCAGAAAACATACCTTGTGATTACAAAATATAAAAGTGAATTTCATCAGAAACCAAATATATTTTTAGTGAAACACTTCCTTTCATGAGAGAGAGACTGCCAAACCATTTTTGGAAGCACAGAAAAATGAATATCTTCTCAACTCAAAATCTTCTCACTACAAAGGCCAGAATAAAACTTCCAACTTCAAAATAGATGTTTACTTGTGTATGATGAACATTAACAAAAAAATTTTGAAAGTTTGGTAAGATTACAAAAACATTTACAGGCAAAGATGAAAAACATCTTATTGATGGGAAAACAAATAATTCAATCATTAAAAGACCTATAAACTTGTTACATAACCTGTAACTGAAATGACTCTGAACAAAAAAACTTATTTCTTTTGTTTATATTTTTTTTTTCTTTGCTTGGTTATGATTATAATTTTTATTTAAATTTTTGAGTTGAACTATTTTACAATAATTATTAAATAGATTTAAAGTATTCTGTTTTAAGCAAGAGAAACTCAACAAATCTTTTAGATTGTTTTAATTTAGTCATTCTTTTTATTTAAGTCCAGTATGCAAATATATATTTTGATTTGTTTTGTATTTATGTGTTATTAATGTTGTGCTAGAATATTTTTTTCAACTTTATTTTCAACCTTTTTTTGAGGAACATTTGTTCATCAAGTAGAAAAGGGGGGGGGGGAATTCTGGAATATTTCTCATCTCCCAAGGCAAGCTTCTTTGAGCTAGAGTGAAAGCACCAGTGGTCGCATGTTCTACTGAAGAATCTGTATTAATTTTTTTTTTTTTTTTTTTTTTTTTCCTGAATGATGTAAATTAGATTATAGCAAGCAAATCATAGTTCTTTCTTGGTATTCCAAAATGAAAGAAAATAAATCTTTAGAATTTATAAAAATATTAGATTTAGTTTCCCAAACAGGAACAAAATGTTTATACAATCAAATATTTATTTGTAAATATGATGCACAAATGTAAATTATGCTTATAGTCTGAATAATAATCTATAAAATGTTTCCTTGTTGTTGATTATTCCTAACTAATAAACAAATCAAATTTTATTTGCTTCACAACTATGAAAATATGCTGTTTTCATTCCTCAAAAAAATGTTAATTCGTGATATCAAAGAACATTTTGTTCTCCCTCAACAATGATTATTGTGAATTAATAAATTAGGTTGCTTGGATTATTCTTCAATTCCCAGTCATTTTTCAATAATCTATAAAAGAAGTATTCACTTCAAAAATTCCACTCATGTGCACAAATTCTGTTTAAAAAACTAAACATAGGCATCTTGAAGAATTAATTTTTGCTTAACAGATTATGGCTACAAATAATTAATCTGTATGCAATTTTTTTTCTAATTGTTTATGTTATACATTACAAAATAGAAGTGAAAATTCAAACAGAGATTCAGCCTACAATATTTGTAATTGACAGTAGCAGTTCTGAACGTTAAATTTTAGTTTGTTTACAATTCATAAAAAACCCCTACCTATTACATTAACACACACTAATGTACAAACTAGCATTATTAAAGTAAATCAACATTAAATCCGAAAATTCTTTCCCTTCATACTGTTAAAATGTAAAAGTTTGTTTAAAGAGACATTTAATATGAGATTATATTAGTAGTATACTTTCAGAAAAAATTTAGCTCAATGTTCCTGCTTTTCTTTAAATCTTACATTGTGATAATGATTTTAATAAAATTTTGAAATTCATTTTTATTAGGTTTGATAAGAATATTGCTTTTTAATTACTGAAATTCATGAAGCATATTAAAACAACTGCGTTTTGAATAACATATAGCTTTTAAAAAAGAAAAGTTTTCTTAAAATTAAATACCTTTCTTTTTTTCTTTACTTCTTACATTACATATATACTTTAACAGCATTAAAAAAAGTGTTTTAAAGCAGCATTTATTTTTTTTTAACTTTTTCTTTTTGAAACAGAATTGCGGGAATCTAATAAACCATATATATTTTAATTTTTACCCAAATAAATCAATACGGCAAGCCACTCATTTTGTAACGAAAGATTTTTTTACATCAGTTGTAAAAATTACAATAGTTTTTTTTCTTTTAACTTGGCTTTGTATCTTTATATTAAAATAACATTCTAATGAGATTCTAAGAACAATTAGGATTATTAAAATGTAAATTTCCTACTTAAATTTATTTTAAATATAGGGGAAAAATTTAACAGTAAATATATTAAGTCAACAACTGAACAAACTGTATGCTATAGGAAATAAGGGGCATGAATTTCAAGAATTTCAGTTTGATATATTACATATTTTATAAATAAAATGTTATTTTTTTTTAATATGAGTAAGATGGTGCAAGTACACAGGTGTTGATACTGAGAATATTTTTGGGATAATTTTGAAATTCATTTTATCCCAAACTTGTTTTAATATAATTATACACAAAATTAAAATGATAAAGTATTAACTTATTTCATTATAAAAAGTTACGCATTAAGAAAGAACAGGCTTTGCACAGCACACTGAAATATTTGTTTAAATAAACACATTCAAAAATTCTAAATACCTCTTGCTATTCAAGACTAGGTTTCTGAATAAGGTTTATGCAGTACTAAATAAAGATAAAATCGAATCAGTAATTTTCCCTGTTATGGGTCTAATTTAGGAGAAAAAGATAATTTTGACAGGCTAGCTAATTAAGTAAAAAGTAAAATTCAACTTCTATATAAACTCTTAAGGACCAAGCACATAGCACTAACTTCTTGCTGTTAGGCTTCGCTATTTTTTATCTTTTGTGTCGGCATTTTGATGTACAAATTGCACTTCTAGTGCACTGAATCTGAACTTCAAGAGAGAAATCAAACTCTAAATCAGTTGACAGCTTTACGACTGAAGATGGGGGGAGATAAACTTTCCCTTCCTTTCTCAATTCGGTAGGGTCAGTCCCTCAAAAATCATTTAAAGAGGTTTCATCTTTGTTCCGTTCGAAAACAAAGATAGATTCATTGCTCTTTTAGTGTCATAAAAAGTAGTGCTGTTTGCTCGCAGCCTTACTGTATGGAATTAAATTTAATACAAATAATCATGAACCGTTTTCATAAGCAATAGTGTTAAATGAGGAAAAGAACAGATCTAAGCTTATAGTACCCAGAGCTGGAGGTTCTGCTAATTTACTCTAGAGTATTCCTTGTGAATGAAAATATTGCTGGGCCCCAATTGCCCAAGGATTTTTCAGAAGATAAATACACTTGAAGTTGTGCTGGAACAAAGTCACTCAGCAAAGTAATAAAAACCTCATGTTTGATAGCTTTTAGCAAAAGAGAAATATAATGTTAACATAGATAACAAGTAGGGAAGGAGAAGTTTTCTTATGAGGAAATAACTTTTGAATGTGATACACTATCAGCAAATTAATTCCTAATTTCTTACTCATATTGCTGAAAACAATGGAGAACTTGTCCCACTTTATCTTGACATGTTTTATAATAACTTAAAACAGATTTATATTAACAAAACTGACTGATATTAACAAAACTGACTAATATTAACAAAACTGACTAATATTAACAAAACTGATTCATATATATTGATGCAAAAAGTTAGAAAACACAGGTACGGCCACTTCGTTGAGCCACTCAATTCAAATACTGCTTTGAGAATGAAATCGTACCTAAGAAAGAAATCATTAAAAATAATTTAAATTTTGAGTCAAATTCTAACATTTTAAATAAAGTTTTCAAAAATAATCTTAAGCTCAAAATAATTAGTATTTCAAATTATTCAAGTTTGCATTCTGAAAAACCAATAGCATAATATCAAGTGCATGTGAAAAGAATGAGCAACTCAAAAAGAAAACTATAGTAATAATTTTAGGTCATAGTTTATTAAATCTCCAAGTCTCTCTAAAAGTTGCATTGAAAAGAGTACCTGCACATTTTAGTAATCTTATTAAAATAAATGCAAACTCCTAATTTTGTAAGAAAAAACCCACTTTCGACTTTAATAAATTTTAATTGCATAAAACATTTGCAAATATTTCAGCTTCACCTCAAAATTTTTGGTGCCTTTACTAATCTGGTGCATGTGTGCACTTTGGAAACAGGGTCGGCATACTCCTGCCCCGACTGATCCCCAGACATTGGGTATTGCACTGTATGCACACACATACATTTAAGACTCCCTCAAATATGCACAGCTTGGAGCTAGAAATTCTGCAAAAAAATGCAGAATCTTGTAAAATGCAGAATCTCTGAATTATGGCAACCTCCAAAGTACGGCCATGAGATTGCAAGTGGTGGCCACAAATCAAAGGTTTTACTGTACATCATATCAAAGCAAAATTACCCAATACAAAGAAGCACTTTATCATATACTTACCAGCAGGTCGTAAACTATGAGAAGTAAAAAATCTGTTGAGTTTTGTCTACAACGAGCTTCCAGTTCCCTTCTCATAACATGAGCTTCAGATTCAATTCCAGAGGGGAGTAAAAGAACAAGAAGACTATCATCCATATAAACCAAAGATTCGAACTGAACTCCAGGAGGTAAAACAGCAAGAAGACTATCATCCATAGCAGCCATAATATATATTTTTTAACTGCAAAAATAAAAGAATTTTGGCTTTGATTGAAAAGAATTTTGATTTTCATGTAAATAATATTCAAACTTGTAAAATGTAGAACCTCTGAATTACGGCAACCTCCAATATACGGCCATAAGGTTCCAAGTGGTTGCCACAATTTAGAGGGTTTATTGTACATCATATCGGAGCAAAATTATTCAATACAAAGAAGCACTTTATCATATACTTACCAGCAGGTCGTAAACTATGAGAAGTAAAAAATCTGTTGAGTTTTGTCTACGACGAGCTTCCAGTTCCCTTCTCATAACATGAGCTTCAGATTCAATTCCAGAGGGGAGTAAAAGAACAAGAAGACTATCATCTGTATAAACCAGAGTTCCAGACCCAACTCCAAGGGATAAAGAAGCAAGAAGACTATCATCCATATAAACCAAAGATTCGAACTGAACTCCAGGAGATAAAACAGCAAGAAGACTATCACCCATAGCAGCCATAATATGTATTTTTTAACTGCAAAAATAAAAGAATTTTGGCTTTGATTGAAAAGAATTTTGATTTTCATGTAAATAATATTTAAACTTGTAAAATGTAGAACCTCTGAATTACGGCAACCTCCAAAGTACGGCCATAAGGTTCCAAGTGGTGGCCACAATTCAGAGGGTTTATTGTACATCATATCGGAGCAAAATTATTCAATACAAAGAAGCACTTTATCATATACTTACCAGCAGGTCGTAAACTATGAGAAGTAAAAAATCTGTTGAGTTTTGTCTACAACGAGCTTCCAGTTGCCTTCTCATAACATGAGCTTCAGACCCAACTCCAAGGGATAAAGAAGCAAGAAGATTCATCTGTATCAACCAAAGATTCGAATGCAACTTCAGCAGATAAAAGAGCAAGAGGACTATTTAAAATCAGCCAGAACTTCAAATGCAACTTCAGGGTGTAAAAGAGCAAGAAGACTATCATCCATATCAGCCGAAACCTAAGAATATATTAATTATAAGAATGTGGAGTGGAGAACAGATTATCCTCAATAAAAAATAATCACAGCATTTCACAAAATATTCAATAAATGAGTTATAATGTATTGCATTACAATATCAGTGAGAATTTGCTTAGAGCATATTTTAATAAACTTGCCATTAAAAATTTTCTTTCAACAAACAAATGCTATGCTATTTCATTTAAGAGACAACAAACCAGATTTAAAGCATTATTTAAAAATGTGCACAGATATTAGACATATATAGGTTTTAACCTATCCTAAATCTATTCTAAATTTTCTATACAATATATTTCCTGTTGAAATATTTTATTCTATTCTGTAATGTGTATCATTTTTTATTTTTTCCTCCCTACAGTTCCCTTTGGTAAATTTCCTTCAGCTCTACATCATGTTTTCTTTTTCAGTTTGAATTCATTCAAATTCAGAATATTCTTTTTTGATCTTTGACCTTTGTAGGAGTATTTGAAGGAAAGTTTCATGTTTTGGAGGGAACCAAATTACACTCATTTGACACATCCAACAGCTTTTTGGAATTGTCTTTACATTTGACCAGGCCCCTGAGGAATTTTCATATCTCTACAGCATAATAAAATACTTTACATTGAGACAATGGGAACTCATTTGTTATTTCTCTCATCTCAAAATATGTGGCTGCCGTTGTTATGGATTTTGATGCTGCATTGTATACAGCTGATATACTACAATTCAATTTTTTATAGTTAGTATCACCGGTAAGATTGATAATCCATAGGAAGGAACTCTTATATGTTCGTCTTTATTATCGGGTTCTTAAATTTCCTTTTCAAGAAACGTAAAACTTTCATACACATTTTTAAATTAAAAAAAAGGTACAAAATTGGCAGCCTTGCTTATTGAAGTGATTTGAAATCTAATTGTGTTGTCTATTTTTTGATAAATTGCTTATCAAGTTATATGCGATTTTTGTTATGTGATGACAGGTTTTTCTCTTTCATTTCACTAACATGCTCAAAAATTGAATTCAAAACACAAACTCTGACAGTATTTTCTGAAAGATTTTTTATGTTTACTAAGAAATGAAAAATATTTTTCAATTTTCAAAGAAGAACACCTGCCAATTTCATGTGTTTCTGAACAACAAAAGAATTTAAAACAGTATAAGGAAGTAGTCTTTTCTTGGATTTAAGAACAGCCTTTAATAAAAAACATGTTTGATTTTCTTTGGAAAAGCAGGATTTATTTCAGCCATTTTCATCTTTAACCATTTTTTACACATAAGCTTTGGTATTATATCCCTCCTGACTTTATACCCAAAGTAATGTATGTCAATGATATCTTAAAATAATCGATGACAAAATCTTAGACATTAGATCATCAAGCAGTATTATGATTGAAAGACCTTACTACCTATATAGTATGCTCATTTCACGTGTTATTAGCAGATCTTGTTCACTCTTCTAAACTATAATCTTATCTACATCACTAAATTTTTGTCATACATATATAAAAGGGTAATAAATTAAAACCTTTAACTTTTTCCAATTCTTTTTATTTTTCTTTATTTTTAAAATTTACCTAATGTACAATGCTAAATTTTGCTATTTAAAAGAAAAAAAAGTCATTAACATTTATTACTTCTACATTATGTTCAAAAAAAGATAAAAAGTAATAAAATGATTCCTCATTACATATTTTAGATTTAATTAGTAAATCATTAACTATTCAAGTTAATTGTATTTTAAAAAATTATTTAGTATGTTATTTAACCATTTAAAGATTAATATAGTCTTAACATTTATTTCACATTTAATGTATGCTTTAATTTTATTTATGTGTTTTTCATCAGTACCTTGCAGCGACATACATGAGAAATTACCCCAAGACTTGTGCTATAACAATCTACAGTAGTAACACAAACAAAAAATACAGAAAGGTTATAAACCTTTAAAAAAATGTGCACGAGAATTTTTCTCAGGAATATTCTATTAAAATTTTCAAATTTTATCTTATAAATAAAATCATGCAAATTCATCAGATTTTATTTTAAAAGAACAACTACAAAAACAATAAATTGTAAAGTTACAAATTCTTGTATTGCAAACCAATTTTCTTGCAAATGTTATATGCTTATCATAATACCTAAGTACAACAGGATTTGTTCATTACATTTTAGAGAATTTATTACTTATAGATTTTTGCTTATTTAAATGTAACCCAACTTGCATCGTTTTCAACTTTACTTGCTAGCCTTGGGACTAATACTGACATAAGTCGAGGTATTATTCTGCATGTCTATCATAAACAAAACTTGTGTGGAACAAATTATGATGATTTATAATTAGTTACAGCAGAAAATAAATATATCCTCAGTTTACCGTATTTTCCGAGAATAACGCCGCACCGAGTATAACGCCGCACTTGGTTAAAAATAAAAAAACTAGTTTAACGCCGCACCGGGTATAACGCCGCTCCGGGTATATTCCCACATTTATTATTAGAGCAATGAAATAAAATTATTAACTGATATAAAGTAAAACATTTTGATCTTAAATAAATAACTTATCTATTTTTTGTTGTACAGTTATTTCAATGAAATCAGAACCTCATCCATTCGCTGCGCCACGATTCCCGTTAACTTTTGCTAAATTGATAACATTCAGCTTAAATTTTGCAGGGTAACTGCGGCACTTTCAACTCACATCTGAAGACATATTTAAGATAAAACTTACCGCAAAATACCATTAATCCTTCCCCCAAACGTGACGAAAAATCATAAAATAATTAGAGGAGGGCGCTTACACGGGGTTTTTCCGCGATCGTTTCACAAAATTTGCAGGATGAATCATGATAAATTGAATGAATCGTGAATCTTTGGATGAATCATGAATTTTGATACTTGAAGTAATACTTGAAAAAATTTGCGTTTTTTTTAAAACGTAAACTCTGTCGAAAAAACGCAGAAAAGAGACAAAATTTGTAAAAAAAAACCAAAAAAGCATGAAATTAAAAAATCTCGAAAAAACGCACATTTCTAAAGATTCGGGATTTATTCATTTCATCATGATTCATTCCTTTCTCAACCGTTCTTTTGACATAATTTGTACTTTTTTAGAGATTTTTTGACATAATTCGCGTTTTTATTGCAATCTTTCGTCGAAATGTGGGTTTTCTGGCGATACTTCGGTGAAATTCATGATTTTTTCGCGATCCTTTAAAGAAATTTGCGGTTATTTTTCATGATTGTTTGGTGAAATTGGCGTTTTTCCAGCGATTGTTTTGGAAGGGAGGGCGCTTTCTCGGGATTTTTTAAAAATTTCAAATTTTTTATAAAGTGGGGAGGGGGCGGATTAACGGGATTTTACGGTATATCAGTAAATTAAAATCAATTTTAAACATCAGATTCTTTAACCTTAAAAATATAATTCCACGTGCATGTGTATAATTACAGCGAAAGCAACGAAAGTTTAGATTTGCCGATGTGTTTTCAAAAATTTTAAATTAATTAGTCCTATTTACAAGCCGCACCCAGTTATTGGCCGCACTTTTGTTTACAAAACAAAAAAATCTAGTTTAACGCCGCGGCGTTATTCCCGGAAATTACGGTAATTGGGAAGAAGAGTTATGTTCAAGTTCTACACAAACTATTTCATATAAGGAAACATTTTACAGAACATCAAGGACAGTTGGACACAAAAAGTGCCAGAAACTATTTAGAATATGTTTAAACCAATTTTTAAAAATAATCAACTAACTTCTATAAAAGTATTTATACAGGGTGTCCACTCTGAACTGTGGCCAAAGGTTAATTCCTAAACTGATAGTCATAGAGTTCCAATTACAAAAATGTTTTAATTGAGATATAGAAATATTTTAAAAGCGATTTGGATATATATATATATATTATTTTTTTAATTATGAAATTATACAGTCCTTCGTCTATAAGTTACATTTAGTAAATTTTTCCAATTACAATAATAAGCAAGGCAAAATAAAAAGTCCCATTCATATAACACTAAAATTGACATAGTTGTGAAATTTTAAAAATACATGATTTATACCACTTTCCAGCATGGAAAACTAATAAGTTTGACCTCAAAATGAAGAATCGTGTGCCAAATGCTTACTGTATTCGAAGAACTTAATTGTAATATATGCTTTTTTTTTTCAAAGCACAGATACACTTTAAGGTATCTGCCTACATCAAATTGGTTGTTTTGGTGAAAATTTGAGATTTTTTTTATTGTTTTATATGAAAGAGCAATCTTTTACGATTCCAAATCTGTTTTAATTTTATTTCTACTAATATTAGAAGAAAAGTTATGGCAGTTTTAATAAACATCAAAATGCCATTTTTGTGAAAATTTTCAATTTTTTAAAATTGTTTTTTTAAGAAAGAACAATCTATTACGATTCTAAATCACTTTAATTTATCAGTTTTAATTTATAATTCAGGATATTTAGGTCTTTTACCTGTATTCTAACAATTAGGAGTATCAGTTGAACAAAATATGATCACAAACCATTTTAAAATTGATGATGAGCGAATAAAAAATTCAAAAGTCACTCTCTAAGTCTCTGCAAAACTTACCAGGAGAGCAAAAGAGCTACTAAGAAGTTAAAAATGGGTTTGAATATAAATGTGGTGCATTTTAAGTGTATAAATTAAATATATTAGATTATTACATGAATATACATGTATGCGATTTCTGGAAAATTATTTTTTTCGTTATATCTATGTTCAATAAGCTTCATTACATAAAAAGTTCTAAAGATATTTCAGTAAAATTTTGTAAGTATGCTTTCACAGTGTCACTCACTTTGCTCTGAACTCGGATCTAAGCTATATTTGAAAATTTAATTATTTTATAGGCACTCAAATATGAAAAAATGGTAATTTTTACTGAAAAAAAATGTACTTTTTTACATATTTTGAAAAATTTCAGCTATTTTTGAAGATATTGTAAAAATCCTAGTTCAGTGCACAGATAAGAAAAATAGAAGTGTGCAGTAGGGTGGGCCGAAAAAAACTTTTTTTCGATTTTCGATTATGGCGGGTGCGGAAAAGTGGCCATTGGTGGCACTCAGTTCATACAAAAAATTTGAGATTTTTTGGACATTTTCTTACCCTGCCGCAAACGGCTTGAAATTATGCAAAAATGTTCATTTTTGAACTTTTTTCGAAAAAAGTTAAAAAATGTTAAATTAAATTTATTTTGGTTGTATTTACTTGAAAAGGCATATTTAATGTACCAAATGTTTAAATAAGATCTGATCATGCATTAATTAATATCTATGTGCATTATAACTTAGGCTATTTTTATAGCTTTTTCGTGTATAACAGGCAAAAGTTGTATTTCTTTAATTCGATCGTTAGTTTCTATATTATTTATGTCCTTTGGTCTTCTTTATATTTTTTCTATGTGTCAAACGTCATATATTTGGGGAAAAGACAGCAGTATACTTCAAAAACAAATCTGGAAGGTGAGAAAGTGGTGAAGCAGCACTCTGAGCGAGCGCAATGACTCGGCGTAATACTCAGAGAGTGAAGGACGAAATAGTTGAGAGCCAAAATGCGATAAAGGATTCTTATTATTCATCCTTGCTCAGTTACCTGCGACATTTGTTCAGTGTTAACGTGAAACCCTTTTGTTGTGATTATACAGTGCTTTTTGGGTCGTTTAATGTGCCATTATAGTGTTTTGTGCGTTTTATTACGACGAGCTTAGAAATGGCTAGTATAAAGGGCCATGGCAATGCAAAGACACGAGATACCGTGAAAAGTAACTTTTTGGGAGCATCATGCATATTGAAAGAATTGCAATTGCCAAGTTATGCTGATAATCATGCGCCACTACTACTGGTTGCCTCACCATGTAGAAGTTGTGACAGCAGAGGATACGAATCTCGGCATCGATAAAAACAAAGTCAAAAGAGAGAAATAGAAACTTGGAAAGAAGATACAGGCAGAAGTTATTGAAAGAAGGAAAATTAAAAGCATATTTTTTGAAGGTAGAAAGGATAAAAGTATATTAAGAGAAAGAAAAATAACAAGCAGCACTGTCGAGAGAAAGGCGAGGAACACATCATCGTGTTGTTTGAACCTGGTTAGGAATACTCGGGTCACTTGATACCTCGTTCCGTTACCTTGATACCTCGTCAGTTCAGAAAATTCTAACTTGTGGTGACTTGGAAGATTGTATAATGATTTTGCTATTTCTTTTCCGTGACCGGAACGCGGTGATGTGTTCCTCGCCTTTTTCTCGACGGTGCCGCTTGCTATTTTTCTTCCTCTTAATATACTTTTATCCTTTCTACCATCAAAAAATATGCTTTAATTTTCCTTCTTTCAATAACTTCTTCTGCCTGTATCTTCTTTCCAAGTTTCTATTTCTCTCTTCTGACTTTGTTTTTATCGATGACGAGATACGTATCCTCTGCTGTCACAACTTCTACATGATGAAGCAACCAGTAGTAGTGGCATATGACTATCAGCATAATTTGGCAATTGCAATTCTTTCAATATGCATGACGCCCCCAAAAAGTTACTTTTCACGCTATTGAGTGTCTTTGCATTGTCATGGCCCTTTATACTAGCTATTTTTAAACTCGATGTAATAAAACGCACAAAACACTATAATGGCACATTAAACGACTCAAAAAGCACTGCATAATCACTACAAAAAAGTTTCACGTTAACACTGAACAAATGTCGCAGGTTACTGAGCAAGGATAAATAATAAGAATCCTTTATCGCATTTTGGCTCTCAGCTATTTCGTCCTTCACTCCCTGAGTACTACGACGAGTCATTGCGCTCGCTTAGAGTCCTTCTTCACGACTTTCTGACCTTCCAGATTTGTTTTTGAAGTATGCTGCTGTCTTTTCCCCAAATATATTACGTTTGACACATAGAAAAAATATAAAGAAGACCAAGGGACATAAATAATATAGAAACTAACGATCGAATCAAACAGATACAACTTTTGCCTGTTATACGCGAAAAAGCTATAAAAATAGCCTAAGTTATAATACACATAGATATTAAATAATGCATGATCAGATCTTATTTAAACATTTGGTACATTAAATATGCCTTTTCAACTAAATACAACCAAAATAAATTTAACATTTTTTAATTTTTTTCGAAAAAAGTTCAAAAATGAACATTTTTGCAAAACTTCAAGCCGTTTGCGGCAGGGTAAGGAAATGTCCAAAAAATCTCAAATTTTTTGTATGAACTGAGTGCCACCAGTGGCCACTTTTCCGCACCCGCCATAATCGAAAATCGAAAAAAAGTTTTTTTCGGCCCACCCTAGTGTGCAGCATAAAGGAAATTTAAATATATTTATTTGAATTGCATATATGCTGTCTGGCGTAAACGTGAAATTTTGCTAAAAAACAGTAAAAAAAACCAATTTTTTAAAATATTAAAAAAATATTGCTAGGATTTTATGTTTTCTAATCATTCTGTAATACAATAGAACAAAAAATTATATTTTTTGAAAATTGTCTTTTTTTAAAAAGCGCTCTGCACGTAGGCGGATACCTTAAATAACTTTTGCCAAGTTTCAGAATGTTCAAAATAGTTTTTTTAATGTGTTTTTTATTTTGTAAGAATTTGAGACTGCTGTTTTTCATGATTACTTTTATCAAATAAGTTATTTTCAGAAATTTTTATTTAACTTCAATAATATATTTTTTTTTTTGGGGGGGGGGGGTAAAATTTGCACATTAAATCACTTTTAAATATTCAAATGAGATTAAATTGTACATACTGCCGTAAATCTGATGACAGTCTAATATTATGATTTTCAGTGGTTCCTATTTATGCTTATTTTACAAGATAAAACAAAACAAAAAATTGGATAGATTACAACCAAGAGGTTAAAGAAAAAGTTTTAGAATAAATAACTCAACATAAACATGTTTTAGTTTAAATCATTTAAACTCTCAGAAATTAAAAATTACCAAAAATTTTAATCATGTAAGGAATTTTCATAAATCAAACTTTCATAGTTTAAAAAAATAACAGAACTCCGATACCATAAAGAGAAGAGATGACTATATATTTTAAGTTCTAATATTTGATTTTTGAGTAATATTTAGCATTGAATCTCACCGACCTTCATTTTTAGGTCATGTCAGAATTTGAGAAATCAAACGTCAAAGTTAAAATGTAACAAAAATTTAATACTCAAAAAAGAAGATTTAAAATTTTTATTAACCGTTTACAGGCCGAATTAATATCTCAAAGTAATTATGTTGTTTTTCTTATATTAGAGCTTCAAATGTTTTAATTTATGCATGCAAATTTAGAAAACATCAAAACATTCTGCAGTTTTTTTGGCTGTTTTCATTTCTGTGTAAGCATTTTAGAACATGATTATTGATTGACAACCTATGCAAAAAATAAAGCAAATCATTTTCGCTATATGCTATTGTATATTGTTCTTGAGTATTTTCTCAAATTTCAAAAATATTTTGATTCCTAGCAGTCAAATGTAAGTAATATAGAGAAAACGATAAAAGCAAATAATATTTTTTTATGCAAATTAATGAATTTACATATTCTTTATACTATGATAAATGCTTAAACATAAATATATTTCTTTCAAAAGTTTAAATCAACCTTATATTTTATAGGAAAAATAAGGATATCATTATTATGTTGGAAAATATGTTTTGTATTAGAAATATTGTTCCCAATGTTCCCAAATGGGAACATTGGGGTTTAAACAGTTAAATTGAATTTTGTTTAATTCAATATTTTATACAATTTACTAGCTTATACTGGTACTCTTGCATCAAAACAGCTGTAAAGTCGGAGGATGTTTAATTTTAACTTTGAAATTTATAATTTGCCAAAAATCCTGATGCGATGGTTAAGAATGAAGGTCATTTTCGGTTTCATCAGTAAAAAATTCACACACACAAAAAAAGTTGTTAAAAGTTAAAAACATATCTTTCATTATAAAATCAAATTTTGTCTATTTCTTTCTTCTTTTATAAAAAACTAATTTATGATTTGCTAAAAAATTCTTTATGTGGTGGTAAAAAATAAAGGCTAATGCCAGATTCAGCAATCCTGAAGATATAAGATTCAATAATCAAAAGCTAAAAATCATGGCAAAACCCAATTTTTGATGGCTAGTGTTATCTAGTAACATTTTAGAACATGGATGATTTTGCAAACAGTTAATTTTTATCATTTTAACAAAAATTCTGTTTCTTTTTCTTTATATGTTCATTACAAATTGTATATTTTGTTAGATGATATGTCAGAATGATGAATGATTTCAAATTAGCATTGAAAAGTTACTTTACTCTGAATTATTTAATATATCAGATGAAATTATATTTCTATTAAATTTGTGAATACCCTCTAATTAACAACAAAAACTTTGTTCCAATTTTAAACAGCCATTACTTTGTCAATTTTAATCTTAGAATAATAGGACTTTTTTTCGTCTTATTTGTCAATACAACAAGACAATTTTACTAAATATAACTTATAGGACCAAAGAACCAAATGTGTATATTTTTTTAAATAATGTTTTTACAGGCAAAAATCACTTTTAAAATATTTTTTTTACCTCTAATACATTTTTGTAATTGGAACTGTAAGTCAGATGAATGGCTAAGAAATTAGCCCTTGGCCACCAATTAGAGTGGTCACACAGTAAATGGTCTAAGAATAATAACTGAACTTACCCAAGGCTATTGGAAACACTGAAATTTATGAGCATTTTTCATGGCTTTTTATTTTTGCTCTTCCGCCTAAAATGTAAAAAAAAAAAAAAAAAAAAAAAATAAGAAATTTACTACAAAAAAGGCGTTTTAGTTATCTGTTACAAAAACGGGTATTTCAGTTATATAGACTGACTTATAAATAACTAGCAGACATCGCCCGCTATGCTGGTCCTCTCTTATAGACGAACTTTTGATTTTTTACAATGAGTTATCATAGAATGACAGAACCATATGCAATTTACAGAGACTATTTCTTGAAAAATCATCTAACTAATAATATAATTTTCATTAAAATCCGTCCATTAGTAGTTTTTATAAAGACTAATCTTTCATAGTCATTTTTAGGCGATTATAGAAATTTAATCCAACATAATTGAGCATTGCAGAGCAATAAGAAATATATTAAAAACAACCCTGAAAATTATCTAACTTACAATGCAAGTTTCAACAAAATGCGGCTAGTAGAAATGTTTAAAATTAATAGTATTCCATAATTAAGTTCTCCTGATTTTAAAACTTTCTCCCATAATTCGTTACATAAGTAACATAAAACAATGTGAAACATGTTAAACGCCCCCCCCCCCTCCCCCCCCCAAAAAAAAAGTTGAATGTAGATTCTGCCATTGCAGAATTCAGTTTCGCCATCAATTTAAAAAAAAAGATAGTGGTCTTTTAGAAGGGCGACCCCATTTAAAATGCAATGAACTAACTTCATTTTTTTTGTGTTTATCAATGTAATAGCAAACAGAAAGGCGTGAAATACCCAATTGATTAGCAATTTCTCTCTGATACATTGTAATTGCGGAATAATAAAGAGATACAATTTGACATGCTACTTCTTCATTGACTAGATTCATCAAAAACGGATTATTATTATTTTTTTTTTTTAGTTTAAACGTTTTTTTATAAACTGAAAAAGGAAATGCATTTTAACAATAAAATTGTCTCATTTTAACAGACAGATTACGAAACTAGTCGTTGGGGGACACCGTAACATTTACCCATCATGGATAAGCATTATATAATATATGAAAATAAAATATGTGAAAATTATTTATAAAATGCATTGCAATTCCAAAACAAAATTTAAACGTATATTTAAATATTCTTAATATACCAAGTAACACTCCATTAATGAATTGCAGATGGACCCATTTCGACAAATTATGTAAAATACCAAACTACACAAGTAGTACCGAATTACGGAAAAGAAACATCCTTATAACTCCAAAAACAATAATAATGTTAACTAACAAAATAACTAAATAAATAGACAATGTTAAAGAGCACAAATGTCGCAAAATTAAGGATGTTAAAAGCATACAGCTGTTTCGGGACTTCTAAAGTCCCATCATCAGTGCTATAAAAGTGTAAAGTGTGAAGGAAGTCACATCGTTAATTAAAATAAAATAAAACCGTGCATCAGAGCTCACCGCTAAAGCGAACTGATCATGAAACGTCGCAAAGCAACCGTAAAAAGTAAACTGGCACGTGCACCCAGAGGAGACCAATCATATTACTTCTCGCTGGACGAGTCCAATTCAAGGAGAAATGGAGGGGGGAAGGGGGAGTGACATCACAGGAATGGAAACCAGACATCAGAAAATCTTGGAGTACTGGACATGTCATTGACCAAATTAGTAGAGTTTTTCCATATATGAAAAGCTTCCCAAAAGTCCAAATCATAAACAGATGAACAATATTGTATTATTGAGGCTTCGGAGAATTTAAAATTGTGACTATTTGACCAGCAATGGTTGGCGATAGCAGAACATTTTATTTCACAATTTTTAACGTTAGCACTGTGTTCTCCCACACGTCTTTTCAAGGTACGCTTCGTCTGACCGATGTACATTTTATCGCATTCACAAGAAATCTTATAAACACCCCAATGTGAAAAATCATCAATTGGATCTTTGAGATCTGAGAATTTTATTTTATTGAAAGGAGTAAAGGTTATTTTAAAGTCAAATTTTGACAAAATTCTAGAAATCTGATGACTGATTTTTGGAAAATAAGGAAGAATAATTAAATTAACATTGCGGTCTGAGTTGAAGTTCGAAGGAGTACGTTTTCTTAATTTGTTATGAAAAATCAGTCATCAGATTTCTAGAATTTTGTCAAAATTTGACTTTAAAATAACCTTTACTCCTTTCAATAAAATAAAATTCTCAAATCTCAAAGATCCAATTGATGATTTTTCACATTGGGGTATTTATAAGATTTCTTGTGAATGCGATAAAATGTACATCGGTCGGACGAAGCGTACCTTGAAAAGACGTGTGGGAGAACACAGTGCTAACGTTAAAAATTGTGAAATAAAACGTTCTGCTATCGCCAACCATTGCTGGTCAAATAGTCACAATTTTAAATTCTCCAAAGCCTCAATAATACAATATTGTTCATCTGTTTATGATTTGGACTTTTGAGAAGCTTTTCATATATGGAAAAACTCTACTAATTTGTCAATGACATGTCCAGTACTCCAAGATTTTCTGATGTCTGGTTTCCATTCCTGTGATGTCATTCCCCCTTCCCCCCTCCTTTTCTCCTTGAATTGGACTCGTCCAGCGAGAAGTAACATGATTGGTCTCCTCTGGGTGCGCATGCCTGTTTACTTTTTACAGTTGCTTTGCGACGTTTCCTGATCAGTTCGCCTTAGCGGTGAGCTCTGATGCACGGTTTTATTTTATTTTAATTAACGATGTGACTTCCTTCGCATTTTACACTTTTATAGCACTGATGATGGGACTTTAGAAGTCCCGAAACAGCTGTATGCTTTTAACATCCTTAATTTTGCGACATTTGTGCTCTTTAACGTTGTCTATTTATTTAGTTATATATAAGCACAAAGTACAATCCTCCCCCCTTCTTATATTAACTAACAGTTTACTGCATCAGATTAAGCATCTCATTTCCAATTAAAACATATCTTTGAATTGAAGTTTGAAGAAAATACAGGGTCATGAAAAATCTAAGAATGTGGAAAACAGGATTACAAATATCTCGGCAATTATTAATCCAACCGACTTCATTCTTGATGGTAAATTTGTGTTATTTTATTGCCTTTTACGTCCTTTCTTAAAAAAAAAAAGAATCTAAAATTTTTATGTACATTTCATCAGAACGAATTTTTCGAGAGTCCAAAAAAAATAGTTCCGGATAATCGAGGTTACTGGTATTAAATATTCTTTGTCCTATTCTTACTTACTAAATACATACAAAATTTTAAGTCTATCTCCATTTGTTCGTGAGATAGAGCAAACAAACAGACAGACGGCATTTTTTTTTCTTAAAATACGTTTCTTGGAATCTCCTGTATCCGAAACGTTTAAATCCGTCAAATTTTTTTTTCCGATTTTCAAAACGATTGCAAGACTTACCCTATACTACATATGATAGGTGAGTATGCCACGATTTTTGACACGATACATTTTAGCTTGTCTGAAGAAATAGCAACAGAGGCTAAAAAAAAAAAAATTGGTAGTGCAGATTTTATGAAAATGTTTTCAATAAGACTCAGCTTATCAACTGTTAACTAAATATGAATTTGCATTTTATGTGTAAAGTAGATAGATGTAACTTATGTTAAACTGTAAATGTAACTTATAATAGCATGTTATATTTTATTATTTCTGCTGAATAAATATTGTGATTACATAAAATGAAGTAATTGTAAAGAGTTTACAATGCATGAATATTGATTACAACATGCTACTATCATGGTTACAATAACTGATTTTATCTTTTTAAAATAATAGAACATAATTTTTACAAAAATATATACCGTAAAATACCGTTAATCTGCCCCCCAAAACGAAACAAAAAATCATACAATAGTTTGAGGGGGGCGCTTACACGGGATTTTTTCGTGATCGTTCAACAAAATTTACAGGAATGAATCACGAAATGAATGAATCGTTGAATGAATCATAAATTTTGATACTTGAAAAAATTTATTTTTTTTTTTAATTTAAAAACGTAAATTCTGTCGAAAAAACGCACATTTCAAAGATTCATGATTCATTCATTTCAAAATGATTCATCCCACTCTCAATCGTCTTTGAGAATCAGGAGGGAGGGCGCTTTCTCGGGATTATTTGAAAATTTCAAATTCTTTATAAAGTGGGGAGGGGGTGTTTGATCGGGAAGGGCGGATTAACGGGATTTTACGGTATGGTAACTGTATTTGTAAAATAAAATTTTGCCATATTGCAGTCAGAAAAATATTGCACCAATGTGATGCCTGTATGACATCTGTGCCAAAAAATGTATATGTAATTGGTATTTGAAAATGAAATTTTTGCCATGTTAACCTGAGAAAAAGATCGTGTCATTGTGGTGTGTACATGACTTCTGTGCTACACGACTTGCACACATTTCATTAAAAATACAAAACAATAGGAAAAGAGTTCTGTATCCTACACTAATTCACACAATTGACAAAAAAAAAAAAATATCCAAAATGGAGGTAAAATACCATTTTAGCACCTTGACAAATTTTCCCATGTGTCACAAAAACATCCTTTTTAAATATTTATAAACATGTATTTTTATGTTATAATCTTTACATTTGTATTCAGTTAAAAAAAGAAAATAAAGGGAAATAAACAATTTATTAATAAATTAAGAGTAATATCCAGGTTACAATGTTAGTTAAAATGACGCCATTTCTCTAATTAGTTACCCTGGTCGTACATGACATGTGTTCATAAATCTCCATATGAATAACAGTAAGTTCCCTTAAATTGTTTTTACTTAATTATATTTAAATAAAATTATTAATTTTTTTTTTCTGTTCATATTTTTTCTAAATTAATATAGATGTTTCAAATATATAATCAACAATAACACAATATATAGTTGCGCAGCTGATAAATATTTTCTGTTCTACTTTATTAACCCATCAACCTAAAAATTATCACCAAAGTATAGGATTAAATGCCATTAACATTAAATTCATTAATGCATGTATATCACATTCAATGACATTAAATATGATAGATGTGTTTACAACGTCATTAAGTGATTTTTATTTGGACTTTTCATTTGTATTTTTATTAATATTCTACTAATTATTTGATTTTTCATTATTTAAAATAAAAGTTACATCAATATGTATAATTTGGCTATAAGTTTGGCGATTTCTATAATTTGGCCAAATTGGTCAAAGGGATAACTGAGTAGTACCATATTTACAAATAGCAATCTTTGCAACTGAAAAGGAAGAAAAAAATTTCAATTTGTTTAAAAAAAAAAATAGATGTATTGTTATATTATGAATACACTGTAAACCTAAACAATGATGCAAATAATTTTTTTAAATACATCTGGTAGTTTATGTATATATATATATATATATATATATATATATATATATATATATAAATTTTAGTTCTGACATATTTAAAAAATTCTTCACTATTTGATTATCCCATCGACCAAAACAGTCGCCAAATTATAAGATAAAATGGCAATAATGGTCGATAATAAATGCCACATTATCCTGATATTAAACACATTACACTTGTTTTTTAAGTCATCAAAATATTTTTTGCTATTTTTTGTTTGTATTTGCATTAATGATTTATTAATTTATTTTTTCGTCATTTATGTAAAAATTATGTTTATTTGTATAATTTGGCAAACAGTTTGGAGAATCTTGTTTGGAGAATTGGTCAACGGGATAACCAAGTAGTACCAAATATTTTATTACAAAAATGGCATCATTTATATATTATTTGATTTTAATTTCAGGTACATGTTTTGTTATTTTGGAGACAAATGTATAGGCAAAAAAAGTAATAAATCGGCAATTATTGATTTACGGATTGACTTTGACAACGAATATTTCTTTTATGCCATTCAAAGATTGATCCCATATTTAAATTATATATTTTTATCTTATATTATTTCTAATTGATTTTTTTCCTTATTTTTATTTGAAATATAATAAAATCAATGATAGTTTTTTTTAATTTTTTTTTTTGGCATGTTTGTATTTTTTTCATTTCAATTAACATTAATGTTTCAATTCCTTAATAAAGATAGTAATATGTTGTTTCCAAATGAAAAACAATAGCCTAATGGTAACCCCTTTCGTACAAAAAAACTGCCATAACTTTATAACTAATCTACGTACAAACAATGATGTACTATATACGAAAACCTTCTTTGAAATAATAGCTATTTAACAGTATAAGTTTCATCAAAATATCTTCAGTAGAACCAAAGGAATGATTGGAAAACCGGAAATTTCCCTTTGTATTTTATATACATAAGTAGATGACTATATGATAAGACTGCATGACACCTAGTCCAATTTATGTATTTTGTGTTAGAGCTTCAGGAAATGGTAGTTAGATGATGTTGGCACACAGACCACGAAAATGTCAATTTGGCAATGCAGTTCGTTTTCGTACCATATCAGAGAGAGCGGGACATTCAGAATAAGAAAACTAGACTAGGTGTCACAAAGTAACCCCATTTTACGGTGCTTTAAGTCTTCGAAAAAAATTCATGTGAGTGTCTCCTAATGACGAGTTTGGTCTCTTCTTTCAGAACCTGGGTGTGACAGTTTGTAATGCGAGCAGAAAATTTGTCATCAGACTGAATCGAAAGCTTGCAATAAAAAATTTAATATTTAAAAATTGTTTCAAGAGTAATACATTTATGTACATCTTGCATAGAAATAAGTATTAAATCTTAATATTCATTTTTTCAAAATAATGTACAACTACCTCAGGAAGACATGAGTTACATTTTCGGTAAGTCTTGAAAAAAAGACAACAAAAAGCTAGGATGGACAAGAAAAAATTCAATGGCCACTGTGTTTTTAACCTTGACAGTGAAAAGACTTCACAGTCAGACCATTTCTTCTTATATTCCATTGATAACATTTTAATTCCCTTTCAAACCAATTTTTTAAGATACACTTTAAGAGGTATCTATAAAGAAACATTACATTACAACAACGAATATAACAAAATACTTTTTAAAAATCCCCATAAGATAAAAACAGCGCAGGACAGGTCTCAAGATAAAAATAAGAGCTTGTCATTAGCTGAAGTACGTCCATTAGGAAACGATGTAAAATATGAACTGAAAGATAGAGTATTGAGATTGCAAAGAGTGCAACAGGTGGCACTAACAGCACCATGCAGCAGATTATATACTTAATGCTAAATTTAAAAAGAGCTAAATGTTCACTAATGAGTTATTGATACATTTTTTCACAGCAGATGAATCTTTGAATTATATCTACATGATAAATCAATTAAAAATATTCTGTATAGTTGATTATTTAGCATATAAATTGTTTCATACTGTATTCTATATACAGGGTGATTAAAAAAAATGGACAAAATGATATGACAAATCAAGCATACAACAAGAATTAAAAATCACAAACTACTTATTGAGTCACAAATATGATGTTTCATTCCAGCTACATCCAGTTTGAAAGTAATAATTTCGAGGAAAATAAAAATATTGTTATGAAAATGGAACAATATGTACCTTATTTTGTGTGAAATATGATAACATTACGAAAAGATCTGGAAAAACAGATTGCTCAAGCAATCAATAATACCGCATAAACCGATTATGACAGTCCAAAATGTGAGGTGCTAAGTGCATATTGCTAATGCAAACTTCTACCACTTTTGTTTTGTGTAATCACATTTAAAACAAAGCTGAAAATGTCTGTTAAATGCTTTATTATAATACACTTAAGTTTTCTGAGATTTATTACCGCCAACCCAAATTGAGTTAGGATGAAACACCCTGTATTTGTGGTTCAATAAGAGGTTTGCGACCCTATGTTACTATGTGATTTTTTATCCTTGTCGTATGCTTGATTTGTCATATCAATTTGTCCACGTTTTTTTTAATCACCCTGTAGTATATAACCCTATTATTACATGCATTCAATTTTAATTCACTATTTTTAAAAGGACAGATAAAAATTAACATGTGTCACAATTTAATGATCTTAAAGAAAAAAAGATTACCTTCTATTTACTCTAAAATATTGCGTGTAATCGTGTTTCTTTCTTTTTCTTAAGATCATTGTTCCGCACCCTAATAAAAAAGAGAAAATTATATACAACAAAATTGTAATTTAACAAATTACAAGAAAATGATATTTTCAAAGACTAAAGTTATAAAGACTTACAAATTAATTCTATGCTTAAATTAGTAATAATAAACATTTTTTGGATGATTATAATGAGTTATATTAAGTATGCCGTGCATTGAACATTAATATTCCTAGGCCAATGATAAAAAAAAAAAAAAAAACAGTATTTTATAGATAGACAATTTTAACTGTTTAATACGTGCATTTTTATCTAATGGAGTTCTTCAGACTGACTTCTGAACGCCTTATATTATGTATGACATGTATTTAACATTAATATTACTAGGGTCATCACAAACAAATTTTAAATGAAACTTCAGATTTACAATTTCTGGAATGGCAAAATTTCAAACTTCTAAACATCACACGTTTAATTTTTATAGCGCTGCATAGAGAAAAAGATGCACTTTTTAATGAAATTTGTTTGAAATCTATCACAACTTGCTTTCAAATTATTAATTTTTTAAAAGCTTTTATTACTCTTTGACATTGTGGTAACAGATTTATTCCATTTTTAAACATTAAACTTGACCAATCAGAAAAAAAGTAAGTTGTGGAATTCAACCAATAAAATGATTCAGATATACTTCAGATTTTCCAGTTCTTTACCGAGGACAACAACTATTTTCCAAGTAGTTAAAAAAAAAAAAAAAAGAATTTTGGAATATAACCATATGTATTTACATATATAAAACAATAGGAATTATGTAATCTACTTATAGACTGCATATAAAATAGGAGTGTCAGTGTTCTGGCTGCTTTTAACTAGAGTTCTGTTGAGTGGGCTTTAATGGATCTAACACTATTCGATAAGATTTCAGGGAAAAATTTTGTATTTAACCCTTTCTATTACTGTTTTGTAGGTATGCAACATACCCAAAAAATCAATGTTATTTCAACAATAAACTTCAAAAAGACAATTTTGTTGATATTCGATTACATATTTATTAACAATTATTTTATTAAATCTGCAACAGATGATGGTACCATTCTTTTTTCTCCCATTAAAGTTTGATTTATTAATTTTTTTACTATACATGATTTTTACTGAATAAAGCTTTAAAATAGCAGAATTAAAGTCTTCAGATGTCTAATATATTGTTTACAAAGGTAAGTTTATTTAAAGGCCTTTTTCAAGATAAGAAATTTATAATATGAATGAGCAGACATTTATAAAACCCAAAAACTTTATGCAAACAAATAATACTTGAAACATTTGCATAAATTTAATTCAATGTTTAATAAAATTATGCAGTATTGTAGATTCCCTCCAATCTGCAACCCTAAAATCAGCACATAATTTACAGATTTAAACAATGAAACATTTAGTTTAAAAAAAATGACTTGTTTAGTTTTACATCAATTCCATTGATATTTTAATTTGTAATTTTAGTTAATATTACACAATTCATGTTTTTTTCCCCCATGGATGAAGAATAAATTTATTTCTGAAAAAAATTGCAGATAATGCTGATATCACTGATAATTGCAATCTTCTTACCAAATATATTTGTATATTAGTCAAGTTTTTAGGCTATTAAATCTGACTAAACCTGAAATAAAACTTCCTTATTTTATGATTTTCATATGAATTAGTAATGTACCTTTAAGAGGCAAATTTCACTGAATAATTTGGGAAAAATA
Source organism: Maratus speculifer (assembly GCA_964019185.1). Classification (NCBI taxonomy): domain Eukaryota; kingdom Metazoa; phylum Arthropoda; class Arachnida; order Araneae; family Salticidae; genus Maratus; species Maratus speculifer. Next base: position 17,091,255 of record CAXHSM010001376.1, on the reverse strand, counting down.
CATATCTTTATAATATTTCATCATACATTGATTATTAATTCGACAGTTGCTGTTAATATTTTAATCATTTAAAAAATTATCTGAAATTTTATTATTTTAGTTTATTACATATTTTAATTTTATTATGTTGTAAGCATTCATTACAGTTTGAATTGCATTAATTATATTCAAATGATTGATTAAAAAATGCAAACAAAGCAATGACCAGATATCTGCAAAATTCTATAATCTGCACAACCTCTGGTCCCAAGCTGTGCGTATTTGAGGGAGTGTACTGTATATTATTTTGGCAATGTGAATTAAAAACCATAGTTCAAATCAATTACTATTTAAATTGAATAATAATTACTAAAGGCAAATATTTTAATTGAAAAATAATAAAGCAAAACTCCATGACATGAAAGGGTGATTCTTTTCAATTATTTTGTCAATACTAACAGCCCAATTCTTGATATTGAGATCTCCCACAAAATGCCAGTCACTCTTATAACTCTATGAAGTTATTTTATTTAACTGCCATCACCAAGGTAAAAAGAAATGCAGCCGACAATGGAAAACCAATTGACCAGTTTTAATCTGCAGAAAATAAAAAGGTCTGTACCCTTCTTTATATATATATATATGACATTTTGAAGTTTGGAGCTAGATGCATCATCACCGGTTTCCCCTTTAAGCACAGAGTTATGGCAAGCGAGGAAAAAAAATATAGACACTTCATTGAACTATACAGTGGCTGCTGCAACATACTTTATTAATCTGTAGTCATATACAGTGGGAAATGCTTTCTTGCAAACCGTCTTCAACAGAATAAAAAAAAAAAAAACAATGTTCCATCATAAAAACATTATTCCGCAATTCGTTTTAACCAAATCATTGGAAGAAAAATGAAAGAATATCTCTCATCTCTCAGCTTCCTACTTAAATCTAAAACCATAAATTTCCAGAATATTCTATATTCTCTAACCATCATTTTCTCATGTTAACAGAATTTCATCTCCAGCATTGAGATTAAATATTTTATTCAAACAATAATTTCTCTTTTAAAAGATTATTTAACTAATTTATAATCGAAATCAGAATTCGAATATCCTGCAGATGATATTCAATTACTGGCAATTCATTTTAAAACAAAAAAGAAAAGAAATGAATTTATTGATACACAACAAATATCAAACACGGAAAAAAAATAAAAAAAAAAATAAAAGGAATGAAATTTTTGAAAGGTATGGATTTGGAATAAATTTAACAAAAATTTCTTAAAAGGGTTGATAAAAACATTGAAAAAAAAAACGAGTTTATTTGAGAATTTTAAGAGAAAGTTTAATTAACAATATTTTTAATTTAAAGTATTTTTTAAATTTATGCATATTGGAATAAATGTTTTTTTAAGGCGAATTAAGAATTTATATAGTTTCTATAAAGGTTAATAGGTTGGATCTAGTAACAGGATTTTAATTTAATAAATTGTAATAAATATGGAATATTGTTAAAAGAAAAATTATTGATATATATATATTAACATATGCACATTTATTTTCCAGCAGCTCCTCCCTACCTGCATAATCTAACATCTACTTACACAGCCAACCTATAGATTGTTTTCTTACATTTTATAGTTATATTTTTTTTGTTATTTTTATGTTATATATATATATATATATATATATATATATATATATATATATATATATATATATATATATATATATATATATATATTTATGCACAAAACACTAAAAGTAACTGACAATAAACATCCTACTGAAAGTTATAAGTGATAAAAGTATTAATTGTATATTAAAAAGTAAATTTCTTAGGAAAACCATGATTTATCACATCAAATATTAATTGTTTGTAAAATCCCGTTAATCCACCCTTCTTAATCAAATGCCCCCTCCCTATTTTATAAAAAATTTGAAATTCTCAAAAAATCCCTAGAAAGCACCCCACCTCCCTCCCTCCCAAAAAAATCTGCTGAAAAACACAGGAATTACTTTGAAAAATCATGAAAAGGAAATTTTATATAATGATCGCTGAAAAAAAAAACTAATTTCGCCAAAGTATCGTCAAAAAACCCACATTTTGTCGAAAGATTGCAGTAAAAACGCAAATTATGTCAAATCTTAAAAAATGCAAAGGACCATTTAAAAAATGCGAAATATGTTAAAAAATCCCGGAAAATCGTGAATTTCTCAAAGGATCATCAAAAAGAACGCACATTTTGGATAAATTGCAATAAAAACTGAAATATGTTGTATCAACAAATAGACAGTCAAAAAATCGTGAAACACTTAAATTCTGTTAAAAAAACACAGAAAAAGGCGAAATTAAAAAAAAAAAAAAAAATGCCAGAAAAGCATGAATTCATTTAAAAAATAGAATAGGAATGGACCTAGCTAACACAAAAGTACCCATGTTAGTTTACTTCTAAAATTTAAAAGGAAGAAAATACAATAAAAACCCTATAGCACCAACTTTATTTCACCAACTACCTTGGTCATCCTATGTAGTAGGAATCTATACATTTCCAATCTCTCTCTTTAATGAACACCCTCATAACCTGAACATTTAATTTAAGTAGGGTGCTTTGCTTGTTACTATATGCTCTGGCTGCAGGGTTGGAAAAAAAAATCAAAAAAAAAACCCCAAGAAAATCCGATTTATTTGATTTAAAATCTTTTTTTTTTTTTATTTAAATCTGATTTGATTTTTTTAGAATTCTATTTTTACTTGTCGTGTTTTTCATAATAAATAACTAAGAAAGAATAAATAATATTTATAATTTATACAAATATTATTAGTAGTGATTATACAATTGAGAAAATACTATATTCTAGTTATTGATTGGTACTAAAAAATAAACGACTAGGATTTAATCAAAAGTCATTATATTATCTTGTAATTGAATTATACACACTAAATAAGAAATAAACTGAAATATATTGTAAATAAATAAAAAATGGTAAAATTAAAAAAACGAATTAAATATTAATTTAATGCAAGCTATTTATTAAAGGATAAAAATAACAATTCAATATTTTTTAAGCAAATATAAATAAATCAGGGATTTAATTGTTTGAACAAAAACACTAATTTAGAAGCATTGTCCGCTCCCAATTTTTTACGAGGGCTTGAATGAACTAGTCCAAAAGAAGAAAATTGTCTTTCTATTCTAGCAGATGTAGCCACGGCTGTTATTTGGTAACTAAATTCAATTTTAATTTCGCTGATTCTCTCTTTACCTCTTATTACATAAAAGAACTTCCACCAATCATATTGTGTCGTAATAACTGAAACTTTTTCTCAAGCAATGGTAATTTTTCGAATGGGTCATATTTTGCTTGAAAATGCGCTACAGTGGTGAGAAGATTTGGACAATTTTCTTTAATAAATGCCAAACCTTCATTATTTTCCTCTACACTAAGTGAAATTTTATTTTGATTTAAAACAGAACATTTAAAACATTATTAAAATCTTTCTTTTCTAATTCATTTCGCATTATAGCCATGTTGGCAGCATTATCAGTGACAAAACTACATACTTTGAATTAAAATTTGTTTTCTGTTAAAGGAATCATTTTAGTCACAAGTTCAGTCAAATATTCACCTGTGTGTGAAGATCTTGGTGTATCGATTGTGTCACCAAAGTAGACTTTACCTCTATTTACCATATATGCACATACGATTGGTTCATTTCGTATGTTTGACCATCCATCAAATGTCCTACACACAATTTTGACACTTAAAACATCTATGCTTTTTTTTTTTTTTATCTCATCATTGTATATTTTTTCCAATAAAGTTCCAGTAATAACTTTATGAATTAATTGGATATTTAGTAGTTATTTTGGTTTTGGAATGCTTTTTAAAAATTCGTTAGCTTTGATTGAAATTTGACAGTGTAATATGGCAAGTTTTAAAACTTGTTCCTTGCATGTAGTATCCAATTTTAAGGTGAACATTAATGAATTTGTTTAATTATTACCTTGTGAAACAAATAAGATTCAAATCATTTAGTTGCCAAGATTGGCAAACGAAATATAATCTAAAAAGTTTATGTGATTCGCCTCATCATCTAAAGTTTATTACAAAAGAACAAAGAATTAAAGGATTAGGAGGAGATGGGGGTCACTTGGACTTAACCTGCACAAATGCCCCCCCCCCCCCATTCTTTCTGATAGCAATCCAGGAAATACCAGAAAAAACACCTGCTACTTATTTACCCCCTATTTCTTACTTCTCTGTTGACGGATTTCCAGTATAAGAATTTAAATCAAGTGATTTTTTTTATAAAAATCAGCTGATTTAAATCGCGCCAACACTGTCTGGCTGTGATGTGTTTTTGGATAAAGAAATTATTACAACTAACTAAAGTAGCTTTAAATAATTTAATTTTAGGTTTAACAGTTATACTAATTTAAATATTTAGATAAACTTACTTTAAATCCCTTTATTCAGAATTACAATACACATACGATAATGAAAAGGTACAGAAAATACTAATACATACGACGTTTCTGCGATTCTGGAGTCGATGAACCAGATGATCTACTCCTACTCCTCCTTACCAATGGACGCATTATTCTTGCTACTTCTTCATCAGTATCAGAACATTCATCTAAAATTAAGAAGTAAATTTAATTATGTTATTCATTATTTTATAATAATCACAAAGTGAAAGTGAATGCGAGAGAAGCTGCTAGACTCACAGTACACTAACCATTGAACAACAGACTAATTTTAAATAGAAGTGTAATATGACTATATGCAAACAAACTGTTTTGAAAACAAAGAACTGGGCTGATTAAAATCATTAAAAATTCCTATTTAGAACCATTATTCACAGTAATAATGAACTGATTTCCACATTTTTGAATAAAGAAAATAGGATAGCAGTTTTAATTAGTTGTGGAGATGCAGAACAGTTAATGGGAGTTCCTCAAATTGAAAATAGCACTGAAATCAATCAGGCAAGAGCTATATTTTCAGCAGTTGAAGAGTGGCAAGAAATTCGTCAATACCAAGCAATGTGTTCTGATATCACTGCAGTTCCCTCAGTGAACCTGCATTTTGTTACAGTTGTTATTAAAGAAAATATTTTCTGCATTTCCCATATCGCCACAATAATTTAGAAATTATCCTAAAACCTACTTTTGATTGTAAACTGCGCATAGTCACTAAACCATCAGCCACATAAAAAAATCATATTTGGTGGTCTAACAAGGAAGATCTCTACAGCGGCATACCCCGAAAAATTAGAAAAAGTTACAGAGTATTCTTGTGTGAATATTTCCTTTCCATTTACGTTCCTTTCCATGAACGATTCTTTAAAATGGACGATTTTGCCCATCTCCATTTTTTAGTATTGGAAATGTGTTCTTGACATAAATCATACACTTTTTCTTTTGTTTTTGCAGCAGGGTAGGGTAGATTGTTTTTTTGAAAAATAAACTAAAAATGATATTAAATACAGAATCGTCAAGGTTGGAACTGTTTTGGATTTTATGATCTACAAACAATGGGTTGCTGCAGCATGATTCTGTAGCAAACTATTTTCAGATATTTTATTTATAGATTTTTTTTTAGGTCTCGCGTATAAGTCGACCCCCCTACTTTCAAGTTCTTTTTTCATCTAAAATTTCTCGACTTATACGCGAGTATATATGGTACATATAAAAAAGGGAAATGGTTTTTGTCAATAACACAACTGAGAGAATAAAATTCAAAATTTTAATTCTTATTTAAAAAGAGGAAAAAGAAAAACTTTTAAAAATTGTATCTGTAGATAAACTTTTCAAGAATCTTAAAAAGCCACCTTATCCAACTCATTATCATATTACGGAGAAAATTGTAAGGGATAATAATTTTTTTTTTGCTCCACTTTTTCTAAGGAAACTTTATAAAATGCATTTGAACATTATTTTATTTTTTATGCTTTCTTTGTTCTTTTTCCTTTTAATCTTTTCAGTTCAAATTATTTTTATTTACTTTTTTTTTTTTTTTTGAAGAATTATACCCTTTATCAAGTGCAAAATGAAAACAAAGATTAAAGGAACATGAAATGAAATCAATCTTATTTTCGTTTTTCCATAAAAAACAATTTTTAGGATTCATACCAAGTTTGGTCCTTAAAAATGTGCATGTGTATAGTTCTATAGTTATTTTACGGGAGGAAAAAAGTGTGGGTTTTTCAGAGCAAAGCTATTGTTTATGAAATGAGAACAACATTATGTTTCTAATTTCAGCTGTATTTATTTCATCAAAAACCAGCATTTTTTTGCGAAATTTCATGTTTTTCTCAAACTTTGAGTTCAATGAGGCACGGGTTAACACTAACAAAATAAGCTGAAACTTTGGCAACCTCATTTTCTAGCAAATGGGCACCTTTCTGCACCCCCTCCCCTAAAATAATCAAAAATTGTTTTGTTGCGACTATCCTAGACATTAATAAAATAAAGTTAAAATGTACACCATTATTATAAAGAAGTAAAATATAAGTGTTTATTTGTAGGAAGACCGTAGACAAAAAATTTTAAAATTAAAGGTATCAAAATAATGTTGGTCCTTGTTCCAACATACACTACATCTTATATGGATACCACTAATCAAAGGTGGATGTAGAAGCAAAAAACATTCCAATACTGTGATTTTTGTGTCACAAAGCCTCGAAACATGAAATTAGACATGAAAGTTGTTTATAAAATAATTATTCTCTAAAAAATTTAAAACATTCAAATTTTTAAAAAAAGAGTTGAAAATGTGTGCAAAGCTTTCTAAAAATAATCAAAATTTCAATTTCTAAGCAATCTCAGGAAGTACTGAAGAGATTCTAAAAATGAGTGGAAATTGATGGCAACAGCCTTTGCTCCAACATAGGCGCTCTATTATATGCTACAACTACCTGGAGGTTGCAGAAACAAAATTGTTTTAAATTGTTATTTTTATGCTAATCTAGGGAATAACAACCTGAAATTAGGCATGGTAGTTACTTATAAGATGTAAATCATCTCAAAAGATCAATTGTTTAAACATTTGAAATTTAAAAAGAGGGAGGTGGAGTGAATATTTGAAAAGCATACTAATAACATTCTAACAGTGATTTCCATGCAATATTTTTTTTTCTAAAATAAAATTTTATAATTAAAAATTTTAAAAATAAGGGTTGCAAACTGATGGCATTAGTCATCGCTATATTATAGACTGCATTATACATTGTTCTCTTTACAATGTGGGGATTACAGAAACAAAAAATGTTCTAAACTGTGTTGGTAATACTGTAGGATCCATCCGAGGGTTGCAAGAGCAAGAAACATACTTAATTCTGATTACTCTTATACTTAAGAGAATAAAAACTTGTAGGAATGGCAGTTAATTGTAAAATATAAATGCCCTCCAAGAACAGCATGGGTGCAAGAAGTTCATTTAAACCAAGACTGAAAACATTTCTGTGTATAACCAAAGGAAAATGGGCTAGCATATCTCTATGTCTTACATTATAGCTAAAAATTGATCTGTTACAATAAAAGATGTAGTTAAAAGTTTTTAACAGCAGAATTGCTATAATTTAAGTATATAAAGAGTTTATTATCACTCAAAAATCTCCAAGACTGAAATCAGTCCTGAGACTGAAGGTCTTGCACCCATGAAGAACAGTCAAATATAAATTCGAAACTTTAAAAAGAGTAAAGTTGAGGAGCAAAAATCAATTGTAAAGAATCCGAAATTATGATTTCAATACAATCTCATGGAGTAATAAACTGACTGCGAAAGTAATGATTGCAAATGAATGGTGACAGTTTCTGATCCTTAACAGACTATATTTTATGCCAATGCCAAGTTGGGACAGCAGAACAACAGACATTCTAAAAGAAACTGATTTTTTTCTTTTTAATGGAATATCAAGAAATATCAAACAAAGTTTTAAATTAATGGGAAATTCTTGAAAGAAGTATCAATTCATTTCTGAAAAAAATCAAATATTGCTGATATCACTAGTAACTAATCTTTTTACCAAATATATTTTTATATTAAAATAGATTTTTTAGTTATTAAGACTCGCTAAATACAAAATAAAGCTTCCTTACTTTATGATTTCAATGTGCATTAACAGGGTATCTTTAAGAGGAAAGTTTATGTATCTCATCTATAATTCACATTTTAATTATACATTAAGTTATTAAAAATGAAGATTAAGTGAATAATCATTTTTAAAATAAACTATTATTTATTTATTTTTTTTTTACTTATTTTAATAGCTTAGTGTATTGCAAGAATTCATTATAGTTTTGATTACATTATTATTTAGAAATTGTTTTTAAAATGTAAACAGAGCAGTGACCAGAAATTCATGATATTTTAAAACCCCTATAACGTCTAGTCTCAAGCATGCAAATGTGAGAGAGAGTACTGTATTTCCTTTCTTAAGATAAAAATATTTTTAATGAATATTGAAAGAGAGAAAAAAATTGCTGAAAATTAGATCAGATTTTAAAAAGTTGCATTTAAAATCATTTCTTTATACAATAGATTCCCTCAAATCTGGACAGCTTGGAGACTAGAGGTTTTGTGGATTTCTGGTTATTGCTTTGTTTACATTTTTAAACAGCAATTTGAATGTAATTAATAATGGAATTTAAACTAATGAATGCATACAATACAATAAAATATTTAAAATAGTAATAAGTTAAAAGAAAAATTTAGATGTTTTTAAGATGATAAAAATATTAAAAGCAAAAATCAAATTAATAATAATGCATGATTAAATATTCATTATAAAGGATGAAATTTATTTTTCCTAAACTACACTGAAAATTTTTAAACTTTTCCTGCATAGTCACTCCAACACTTTTATAGAATATCTCTATTTTAATCAATGTGAATGCTTCCTAATACAGTGAAATGTAATTGTTTTCTATAAAAGATGTGAGTGATGATACAGTAATTGTTTCAAATTTTAAAATGCATTCAATGAAACTTGTCTCATAGTACATTATTAATTCACATCAAAATTATAAAATAAGGAAGTTTTATTTCAGGTCTAGCCAGATTAATAATAAAAAAAGTTTGAATAATACATAAGTATATATGGGAAGAAGATTGTGATTATCAGAAGCAGCAGTATCTTTAATTTTTCAGAAATAAATTTAATCTTCCTTCATGAAAAAACATGAATTCAGTAATATACATATAAAAAAAAATCATGAATTAAAATATATATGACATGGGCATAAACCTAAAAAAAATTAATTTTGTTCCTATATCTGAACTGAAAGTTTTATTGTTTACATCTATGAATTATGTGCAGATTTTAGAGAGTCTAGTATTATCTAAAAATAGCAAGAAGCAAAGATTTTACTTAGTTCTTTTTATATTAACTGATTTAGAAATGTTCAAGTAATTTTAATTTATTTCAAAACGTGAAAACAGCAGTTAAAAGCATTTGATTTGGCTCTTCACATGTTTTGTAAAAATAAAAGCGCTTTAGAGGGCAATTGCCACAGTTTTTTATAAGTCAATCTCAATAAACTTTATCAATAAACTAGTCAATCAATAAACTTTTTAAAAGTTGATCGAATTAAATTATTTTTAGAATCGGAATGGCAGATGATGAGCGTAGCTCATAAGAGGGGCAGAACTTCCTAATCTTTAAAAAGAAAGGAATTGTATAAAAAATGCATACAATACTCAATCTGCATAACTTGGGACCACCTTTGATTGCAATCAAATGATTCAGACTTTAAAAAGACAAATGAAAATAGCACTGTCAAGCAGCGAAAACAGCATAGCACATGTAAACCATGTAAATAACAATCTACTGACAGTTAAAATCATATTCCAAGTATCATTATTTTATATCAGGGAAGAAATTCTAGATGAAAAGAAAAAAAAACATTGAAATGGATGTTACCATTAAATGACTGTCCAGATAAAAAGTATTTTTGATACACCTAGCAATTATTAACCCTCTGAGCGTTTCGGTATCTTTGGAAAAACTACTTTGAAAATGTCTTGAATAACAGCATATGTTTTCACAAAAATAACTCCTCTTTGAAGACAGGAAGTTTTGCAAAATCGCCAGCCGAATTTTTCACCCCCTTCTCTATCCTTGCGGTATGAATAGAAGGCGTGGTAGGAGCTTAGATGGGAGGAGAAGGTGTCAGAGCTAATAGTGATTAATCAGCTTAGAATGCTCAGTATTTACCAGATAACATGTACTGAGGAAATGTTTGAAGATGTACTTATCGCAGATTCTGTTGCATAAGTTTTAAAAATATAATCATAAATACCTCATTTCCTTATTTCACTAAAGATTGTTTTTTTTTTTTTTTTTTTTTTTAATCCAGAAAATGGAGCAAATCACGTGGCACGATTTATTTTTTAGGAGTTTTTTGGTCATACTTTTCTTTTCTAAAATATTTCTTTTCTTTTCTTTTTTTTTTTTTCTTTTTCTTTTTCTTTTTTTTTTTTCTGGAATAATGTTTTGCAAGGAAAAACTGTCTCAAATTGATTTTCAAAGAATACCAGTATAATTACTTTCAAATGTAACTTTTAAATTATTAAAACATTATTATTAATATAGCGTTTATTAATTAGACAAATTGTTCGATATTAAAAATAAATTTGCATTAGAAAATAGCTATACAAACACTCATTTCTCCATGAAATAGTTTTTGGAATAAATCATCTTTTAAATTTTTCTAATATGCCTTTTTAATGTTTATTACTACTGACAAAGTATTAATTTGTGTGAAGGTACTTGAACCTAGATTTTATAATTTAAATATGTTTGCTTAGATATTTTAATACTATTCTAAAATTGTATATTTAAATTCCTTCTTATAGTTAAAGCCAAAGAAAAAAAAATACAAGAAGTCTCTAAATAAATATATATATATTGATAATTGTATGAAAAGAAAGGCGTGAAAATGGAATAAAAAGAAACAAAAAAATTGAAATGATGTCCTTAAGAAAGCATAATTTAGGCAATACGTAGCATAAATAAAAATGTCTTTTCGAGGATCCTTAACAAACCATTTTGAATTTTAAAAAAAGTTACTGATTCAATTAAAAAAAAAAAAAAAAAAAAAAGAAAAAGAAAAGAAAACAAGGAAAAAAAAAGAAAATAAAGAGAAAGAACTTTTTTTTTGGGGGGGGGGGGAAATGTCGAAATCTACAAACTTTGACACATTCAAGAATAAATTAAAAAATATATAATTAAGGCATGGCGAAAACAATCAGGATTATGGAAATGATTTGAGACTGAATAGCTCTTTATTTTCTCTGTCAAATGAATTACATATTCGCCAGTGCTTTTTCATGATCATCTTTATCGAGGTGTGTGCAGGTTTTTTTTTCAAAACTCGAAATTTGATAGAATTTTCTAAATGACTTCCTGCCTTTATCGAAAAATGGAAAATTTGCTCGACTTTATAATCTCTTGATAGCGCACCTGCCATTTCAATGTGTTTTTTAATAAAACTGAATTCAGGAATGTGTCAAAGGAAAATCAATTTGGGTTTAAGATAGTTGAAAAGATTATGCTATATTTCTAAGAAAATGTGGAGCATTTGTCCAGTCCCACTATCACTTATTGAACCAAACTTAGAAGTAACTGCAATTTTAATTATATATTTTTGTCTACTTTTTTTTAATCGATAACAATTTGTATTTTAAAAATATTCCTTATCCTTATAATTAAATCTGAATTATAATAAAATTTATGTATTAAGACTGCTTTTAAAAAATAAATAGATTTTGCTTATGTAACTATGAAAGATTAATTGATGAATCAATCTCTTTGCAAAAGGCCGTTCAAATAGAATAATCTCCATTTTCCTTTTTAGTTAGCCTGATTAGGTACAGGACGAAAACACCCTGCATAAAACAATTATCGGACGAAAACCCTACACGAAAAAAGTCCCAGCGACATATAACTCCACATATGCTTAAAGTTGCAATATTGTTTAAAAATATACATTTAGTGATATCTACACTATACCTATAAACATCATTTGAACTGTCATTTCTGTACTTTACGTATAGAAGTACTTTGCTCCTGAAAGGGTTAATAGCATTATTATTGAATTATATTATTAATTTAAATCTAATGAACTACACATTTACACATAAATTTCAAACATACACAGACACACAAAACTAACTAAATAAATAAATACAAAATACCGAAGCAATTAAAATACTACACGTGAAACAAATTTGAAGTGAAAATTACGGCTTATATATGTTAACTTTAAATTAGAAATGAATTTCTTATGGACAGAAATCATATGACGCCCCACTGAAAATTTGGTTAACAGACGAACCTTTGTATAAAAAAAGTAGTCCGGCTTACAAATTTGTTTAAATATTTCACCTCTTGATCAGCAAAAATGCTGGTAAATGCTGTGCTCTTTTTATCGATTTCTTTAGCGCGAATTAATATTTAAAAAAAAAAAAAAAAAAAAAAAAAAAAAAAAAATACTTATTAGAAAATTATTATAGAACTTATTAAGTAAAAAAAAAAATTGATATTTAAAAAATTAAATCAAAATTTGCATGATAGTATTACTGCAAATATTTAAATGTCGATCAAAACTGGAAAAGCGAAAAATTTCGAAACACAATGGGGCTGTCCTTAAATCATGTGACACTTTTTTCAATTTGCGTTCACTATTGGAATTTTTATTCCGGGTTTAGCAGAAAAGGGAAACTTAGGAGGACTTGGTTGTCTGGCAGAAGTATTTATAGGGCACCAATCTCGAACATCATCTAAACTGTCATCATCAGTATCACTATTCGAGGATGAAAATATTTCATCAGATTCAGATGATTCAATTAAATCTTCAATTTCAGAGTCACTATCCATCATGGAAAAATTCCATAAGTTTTAATAGAACTTCGCGATTAAAAAAATTATTTCGCTCAAAAAAATTGTTTAGCAGCACTCAGATAAGTTATAAGTCAAACTAAAGTAAAATTGTTTAAAAAATGTATATATATGTATATATATATTTTTTTTCTTTCTTTGTGACGAAACTAAACCTCTTACCTAGTTTCGCTGTAAGATAAAAGACATTTGCACTCGGCAGATCAAAGCTACAAAAATGAATGATTGAAAAGTATATTTTAAAAAGGATGAAATATTGCTACATTTACATTCAATTTCTAACTGATCAATGCTAAACAAAACCTGACAGTGAGTGAGCATGTAAGGTACGCACTTCACACATGCCGCAAATCAAATAAACGCTGCACCATTATAAACATGCCTTAAATTTCCCTTTAGAAATCTTCGGTATTGTAGTCCTATTTAGAAAATTAATCCCCGAACCTTACAGATTACCTTAAACCGTATTTCAAAAAGAAAGGCCTCCCAAGACGTTTACAATGAACCCTTTTCGCTGGCTAGTACCATGAAATAATTTCACAAAATAACACACTTAAAAGCATACGCCTTTGAGAGAATTAAAAAATTTGACTATTGCCGGTCAATTTAAAAGTATTTTTTAAGAAGACCGTTAAAAATTTTCCATGCTAGCCGCTAAGCATGACAAATGTGACAAGAAAAGTTAAAATAAGTAAAGGAACATCAAACTACTAAAGTTTGTTTCAATACAAAACTTTTTCAAGCTCAAAACCTTTATGTCTAAATAATAAGAAAACTAGGAAAGATATATGCCTTTATGTACAGACTTTTCTGACCGCAGTAAAAATATACAAAAGTAACTCTTTATAATCACTGAAATCTGTCGGTAAAATTATTTGTGTCAATTTCCGGTGCTGTCTTTTAGGAATCAACCCTGCTTCCATTTTATGAAAAAAGGTACATATGTTGTTAAAGCTTGTTGTTCCCTGTTCATTTCCTTAATCCAGTATGAGGACGTCAGTAATCCCATCCCACGTTCCCTTTATCCTGACAGTTTTTTTGAAAGATCTTTTTTCTTTCTTTTTTATTGTTTACTTCATTGTACAAAAGAAAAAAAAAAGTTTCATTTATTAATCATTTTTCTACTTAGAAGTTCTTTGTTCAAAAACACAAATGAAGCGTATTTAAAATGAATGCGTAACATTTATATATTGTTTATAGGTACACACAAAACAATCATTGTCCATGTGGAAAAAAGTCATTTCTGACGCACTTCAATTATGTAACAGCACTTGAAATGTAATGAAATTTATATTATATCATTGATGTAGGCTAAAATATGATTTCTTAAAAGTACGGAAAATATTTATAGTTCCTTTATGAAGAGTGGGGGAGAATTATTTATGATCTATGGGGGAAATAGTTTGTGATGTTACTTTAATGATGTTTTAATACTTCAAACATAATAAAAGTTTAAAAAAAAAAAACCCTTGAGATGCATTGCGACGCATTTTTTATAGAATAATGCATAGATACTGCTTCATTTGCAAAGACCCATAAAACAATTTGATTACAGGACATACTATGATCGACTGCACTGAATGAAAAAAAAAAATCGTAATAATATTCTGTCATTGTTGAAAAGTGTTTTATGATCTAGGCCTGATAAATGTTTTTCATTGCTATTATTTTATTGACGGAGACCTATTCATAAATTTGGATACCTTAGGTACATTTTGTTTTTTGGACTCCATCGAATACTTTATGTATGTTTTAAAATTTTGTTTGTTATTTTTATAGATATAACATATCGATGCAAACTTCTCAGTCAGCTACATCTCAAATTTCCTAAAAACGCTAAAAAAAACTTTCAAAATGGAGATTTTGAGCTCTCGGAGATTGGGGAATCTTCGAAAACAGTATTTGTATTATTACATTACAAGTAAGCAGGCATAATAATATGGAAACTAAAGCCTTAAGGCGTTCTCAAATGCAAACTGGCTGCTTTATGACATAATTTTTATTTCATTCTTGCTCGGAAAGGTATGAGATTCGCAGGTGTCTGCATTCAGAAACTATGTAATCGAAACACGTTTTTTGTTTTTCAATAAACTCAAAGAATCTTTTAGAAAATGCTATGAAAATTTTCCTTTCAACTGAATTTCTGATGTGATAATGAAAGGAAGGAGAAATTCCGTCGGCATGTAACTTGAATCGCTTCTAAGTAATTTATTTATTTTTAAAAAAAGGAAAGTTTATTTTAGTAAACAGGCTTTCGTGTTTAAAAAGAAACGAAAAAAGTGTGTCAGAAATTTTCGTTTTATTCAGCGGGGCATTTGAGAATTATCTTAAGAACTGAAAAACCTGAATCTAGGAAAAAAAGTGACCGGAAAAAAAGTTATCGGAAAAAAAGTGACCTAAACTACAAAAGCGGGAAAAAAGTGACACGGAAAAAAAGTGACAAGGAAAAAAAGTGACAAGGATTGATTTTGGGGAATTATTATTGATTTTGGGGATTCATTGGTTAAGTATGAAAGGGGGATCGGGGGGGGGAGGGGGGGGCTCATAATTTAGGTAAATGGGTTTTTCATGCTGAATTAACTGTTTTGGTTCAATTTTTGGATATACGTTCATACTGAAAAGACGCTTGCCTGATTAGTTTTGGGAAGGGATGATTACCCCCCCCCCCATCCGTCCTCAATTAGATGAATGGGTTTTTATGCAGAATTATCCAACGTGTGTCAAATTTGAATATACAGGGCCTGACTGAGGCAGGGGCATACGGGGCAATTGCCCCGGGCCCCCGGTTTGAAGCCCCCCCCCCCCAAGGAGAGAAAAGTTTCTTGTTAAAAGAGGGCCAAATGATATAAAATAGCAAAATATTACCAAAATTCTTTTTTTTTTAATTTTAAGGGGTCTTTTTCTCCTACCCCCTTTGCTTCCCTGCCCCACGTTCCCTTAAAGTAATAGTTACATCACAAAAAAAATTAATAGTTAAAATTATTTATCTTCTGATGATAAAGATGTGAAATATAAATACTGAAATCAGTACTTGGTACGAAATTTATGCATACATACAATAGGTTTGAATTTTAATTTTAGTCACTTGAGTATAATTCACAAACATTTTCAAGATAGAAGGGGTCACTCTAATAATGTTTGCCCCAGGGCCACCCACTGTCTAAGTCGGGTACTGTGAATATAGGTTCTTTTCGATAAGGCTTATATATAGTATATAATACATGAAGAGATTTAGGAGTTTTAATGGTTATATATAGAGGGAGAACGGGGGATAACCTTTCTTAAATTAAATTAATAACTTTTTACGCATAATTATCCGATTTGCTTAGAATTTTGGACATAGGTTCATTATGATAAGACGTATCTCTGATTAGTTATGGGGTTCTTCTGCTTATTATAAAGGGGGGGCGAGCAATTATCTCCCCCTTAAACTAGATAAATAGGTTTTTATGCAGAATTAACCCATGTATTTCAAATTTTAAATGTAGGTTTTTACTGATAAGGTGGATCCCCGAATAGTTTTAAGGATTTGATATCTAAGTATTGAATGGGAATAGAATATAACCTACCTTAAATTAAATTACTTTTTTACGCAGAATTATAGGATTTGCTATAAATTTTGGATTATAGATTCGTGATGATAAGGCGTATCCCTGATTACATATGGGGTTATTTTTCTAATTAAAAATTAAGGCGGGTGATTATCCCCCCCCCCCCCTTAAATTATATAAATTGTTTTTTATGTTCACTTATCCGATATATTTCATATTTGGATATATGTTTTTTCTCATAAAGTGAATCCCAGAATAATTTTAAGGGTTTAATGGCTAAGTATACAGTGGGGAAACGGAAGCTAACCCCCCTTAAATTAATAAATGGCTTTTTACGCAGAATTATCTTATTTGATTCAAATTTTGAATGTGTGTTCATTATGATAAGGCGAACTCCTGATTAATTGTGGGTTATCCCCCGTTCATCCCTTTATACTTAGCCATTAAACCCTTAAAACTATTCAGGGATTTACTTTATCAGGTAAAACCTATATCCAAAATTTGAAATACGTTGGATAATTGTAAAAAAAAAATCTTATTTAAAGAGTGGGGGATTAATCGCCCGCTTCCCCTATTTAATTAGCAAAAGAGCCCCATAATTAATCAGAGATACGCCTTCTCATAATGAATATACATCGAAAATTTGAAGCAAATCGGATGATTCTGCGCAAAAAGCCATCTCCCTCTATACATAGCCATTAAACCCTTAAAACTATTCAGGAATTTACTTTATGAGAAAGATCCTACATCCAAAATTTAAAATAAATCTGATAAGTGTGCATAATTTTTTTAAAATCTAATTTAAGGCCGGGGGTAGTAATCACCCGCCCCCCCCTTTTTAATTAGCAAAACCCCATAACTAATCAGATATACGTCTTATAATTAACCTACGTCCAAAATTCGAAGCAAATCGGATAATTCTGCATAAAAAGCCATTTATTTAATTTTAGAGGGGTTTCCCCCATCTTCCCTTTATACTTAGCCATTAAATCCTTAAAACTATTCCGGAATTCACCTTATCAGAAAGAACCTATGTTTAAAAATTGAAATGCATCAGATGATTCTGCATAAAAATCTATTTATCTAGTTTGAGGGAGAGATAATTGCTCGTCCCCCCTTTATAACAAGCAAAAGAACCCCATAACTAATCAGAGATACGTCTTATCGTCTTATACGTCTTAATGAACCCATGTCCAAAATTCGAAGCAAATCGGATAATTATCCGTAAAAAGCCATTAATTTAATTTTAAGAAAGGTTATCTCCCGTTCCCCTTCTATACTTAACCATTAAACTCCTAAAACTCTTCAGGCATTTTATACTATATATAAGCCTTATCGAAAAGAACCTATATGAAAATTTGACACAAGTTGGATAATTCTGCATAAAAACTCATTCATCTAATTGAGGACGAATGGGGGAGGGGTAATCGTCCCTTCCCAAAACTAATCAGGCAAGCGTCTTTTCAGTATGAACGTATATCCAAAAATTGAACCAAAACAGTTAATTCAGCATGAAAAACCCATTTACCTAAATTATGAGCCCCCCCCCGATCCCCCTTTCATACTTAACCAATGAATCCCCAAAATCAATAATAAATCCCCAAAACCAATCCTTGTCACTTTTTTTCCGTGTCATTTTTTTTCCTTGTCCCTTTTTTTTCCGTGTCACTTTTTTTCCGCTTTTGTAGTTTAGGTCACTTTTTTTCCGATAACTTTTTTTCCGGTCACTTTTTTTCCGTTTACCGAAAAACCTCAATTTTCTGTAATGATAACGATTAATATATATATATATATATATATATATTACTATCTGGAGCCAGTTTCAAGAAATTATTATTTTACAAGAGATGTGTGATTAACAAGGATCGAATCACAGAACGCTGGGTCAGCATACTATAAATAGCACCTGACGGGCTCGGTCGAATTTTCATTCACAACACTCGGGTCCAGACCAGCCATTACGTTTTTTGAAGCTCGGGTCAGGCCTAAATTTATTTTTCATACCGCTCCTAGACTGGACTTAATTTTTTCCTAGACTTCTGATCCGGCCGAAATTTTCTGACCCCGGTTTCCATATGAAAATCATTTTCCTGGCGTGAACTGGTTCTCGCAAAATTCATTAAAATTTGCCCAGTCCAAGCAATTTCTGCAAACAAGGCAATATATTTACACAGCCATTATTATGCAATTAAACTTTGAATTTTATTCTTTATAAAGAATAGCAAATTTCTATGCAATATAGTTAAAATCCAATGTAACTGAAATATACATCTAAAAAAGAGCCTAATTATGATGGAATCATCGGCAAAATGTGTTCTTCCATGCCAAATGAATATAATCGTATGTGACAGAAGAATACCCAGTATAACATAATTATAATAGTCGATGTACCCGTTAAGAAAGGAACTTATCTATAACGGACTTTTTTTAAAATGTGATTTCGTCTTTGAGAATTTTATTGCATAGCATTTTTCATATTTTTAAGCCAAGTCAATGTATTTTTACAGACAAGTCAAATCGTTTGCCACCAAGACCGCGAGCCTTACTATCGGAAAACAATAAGCAGATTCATTTTATTACTACAGGAGAAAATGAAATTTGGATATTTAAATTAAAATAATGCTTCTTCTTATTATTATCATTTAAATATGTATTAAGCCAAATAGTATCAATCTATATTATAAAGGCCAAACGTATCTGTGCGCAACGCATACGTCATTTTGCGCATGGCAACACTTTGAAATTTGAAATGAACTATGGCATCAATTTAATTTATATAATATTATATGAATTTTGGTATTGCAACTTTTGCTACTAAAAGTTTTTAAACTTCTTAATGTCGTATATTTTCAATTTTTACACCATCGTGTTGAAAAAAAAAATGTACTTTTAAATGAAATTTGTTTGAAAGCTGTATCTTAATTTGTTTTTGAAATATTAATTTTTTTATAACTTTTAATACCTCTTTTCTAATCTCGGCAACAGGAGTACTCCATTTCTATTTAAAGCAAAGGAAAAAAGAGAAAAAATTGAGTGCTGTATCTTTATGTTGCAATTTTCTCATTAAAAGGGAAAAAATAGAAATTTAAATATCTTCTGTTATAAAACCAGGTAAATTTTGACTTTATTTACAAAACTTGATTTACACGTAAAAGAATATCAACAGTCTATTGAGACTTCAAGTTTTGAATCAAAATTATCAAATTAAAATGCCAATTTTTTTTTTTTTTTTTTTTTTTTTTTTTTTTTAAACGTGAATACAGATGTGAAATGTACATTTGTAAATTTTGATATGGTGAAAATGATGCTGGGTTTAGATTTCACCGGAAAAAAAATTCTATGATTGAGTCAAAGTTGAATAAATTTTGCTTTTTATCATTTTGGAATACTAGCATAAGAACGTTAATTGATAACTTTATCATAACATATCTTTATTATTTTTTATTGCTGCTTGCATATACGATTAAAATTTAATTTTAACAATTTATACAATTGTGTTTTATAGAAATAGTAGTTCATTAATTTGACGATAAATATCGTTTGTTTACGAGTTAGACGTACCAATATAAAATGAATTTTTTACTATAACTAATTTTGTAGATTTATTATAAGTTAATGAAACAGTTCCTTCTTAAACATTTTCTTTCGTCAAAATTTGACGGGTTTTACCTTGTTTTAATATTTTCAAACTTTTGTTCTGTAAAAATAAAAATAGTAAAACTTTCTTATAAAAGTGCGCAGCCGAACATAAAGATTTTTTTAAAATGAAATACAATCAAGATTAAACTCATATTGCCATTTTAAAATTTTAATCGCTTATGAAACTATTAGAAAATGTATTATGAAATTTATAACCCTGATCTTTTGCAATTTTTTTTAATCAATCGTTGCAAGAACGCAATTATTTGCAATATATACTTGTGAAAGAAATATAACACACATGATTGTACCGGGCATAGAGATAATTTCCTATCGTGCACACATCGTGTCTGTAATAAAAAAAAAAATACCTATAGAGCGAAATTTCGTATATCTATGTTTTTAAGAACTATAAAATAACGGAAAATACATGTTAAAATCATGGCTTTCTGGCTATAGTATTATGAATTTTTTTAGCAACTGCACATGCGCATTTTGAAATTCATTAAGTCTTTTTGTACACAATTTATTCTACTTAGTATGTAATGATTTTGAGCAGTTAGATCCAATCTTTTTTATTATTAATATTGGTTGGCTGTGTTTATGACGGCAAATTATCAACACGAGGGATATGGGTCCTAAAAGTGGGATGCCCTCCGTGGGGTCATTCTAAGGGAAGCCAACAAGTATTTACGCAAGGAAATCCACAGAAAACTCTGAGCGATTAGGCCGATGGGCACGATTAGGTTCGAATCCGACACCTGCCGTATAGAAGTTCAGAGAGCAGAAACCTCTCGGCCATTAATGGGGCATTTCTTTCTCTTTACATATAGAGCTTTTAATGAACTTCATGAAGTATATATATATATACATATATATATATATATATATATTCAATAAAGTTTAATTCATTTTTAGCGATTTATTTCTCATATTTGTTTCTAGATAAATATGAGTTTTTCTAGTTGTTTTTGAGTAAATTCTTAACAATATTTAATAAAATTTCTACATATCAATCGTAAAATTTCGCTTTTACTTGAATATAACAAAGATTGCTATATGAGTTTTGTTAATCTGTTATAAGCTGATCTAAAATGTTCGTGTTTGATTATGTATGTAGCTAAATAAGGAAAACAGAGTAGATCCTCCCTTTTTTAGAAGACAAGAAATCTTGTCACTTTCACCTTCAACTCTATTTATTTTAATTTTCTCAAAACTTTTAATCTTTAATCATTATTGTAATCACTGTATTTTAATAGCTTTTCGGTAAACGTTTAGTATCTAACAAATATTGGACATTAATTTGTGATGTCATCTAGATCAAAGAGGCCAGTAAAATAATGTATTAAATTCAACATAAAACATGTAGCAAACTAACAGAAACAAATACTGTATGTATTTTATAAATCTTTGGATTTTCAGATTCCGATGGTTATTTTGCACCCCGCAATCTCTTCGAGCTGAAATGTTAAAGATTTGACCATGTACAATAAATATACTTTCTGATGTTTGTATCGCGTAAAGTGCTGAAAGATTTTGAAATTTGTTTTTGTTTGTTTGGAGTTGTTTACAAATGTATTTGTGCAAAGTGTATTTTCTGCATAAAAAATAATTAATTAAAAAATTGGAAAAATGTCAAAGATTTGTGACGAACTTCAAAGTATCAATCTTACAGTAAAAATGTTAGGCTAATAATTAGTAAATCTACCCCTTTCTCCCGCTTGCTTGCACTACTGTGTAAAATAAAGAATTTGTTAAATAAAAACAATTTTTGACAACAATTGTGGAAACAAAGAACAAGATAACGTTTCACTAATCTACACTGATCTCTTTCCTGCCATGAACCAAAAATGGAAAAAAGGGAAATTGAAAATTTGGACAGTTTATTTTGCGTCGGCCGGTTATCTACTCGAGTGATATCGGCACACAGGACGAGTGCTCTTCGTTGGGGTCTTTCTAAGGGAACCTAACCCGTATTTACGCAAGGTTCGAAGAAAACCACTAAAATTCCGAACGGTTTGGCCTACGGCCGCGATTGGGTTCAAACCCAGCCCCTGCCATCTACCAATTGAGAGGTTACAACTGCTCGGTCACTGGTGGGGCCGAAAATTTGGATTTATGTTTTTTTTTTTTTTTTTTAAATCGCAATTACTTTCAGTTTAAATATAAAGCAGCTAGTTGTTAAAAAAATAAAAATTTTTCTGCATTAATTTAAATTTTTATTGCGGTAAAATCTTGGGTAAAATCTCTCGGAAAAAAAGTCTCTGTAAAAGTGAGTGATTTTTTTTTTTTTTTTTTTTTTTCAAATTTATGAACAGTAAACAGCGACAAGAAATTCTCATTGTTGTGGAACAAATTTCTTTTGTTTTATCTTATAACTTGCTTTATGGTAAATAATATTTAAATTAGAAAAGTTTCGTTTAAAACTAAATCTTATAAGTTTCTTGTCACCATTAGATTTTTAATTAACTTTATTTAAAAAGGATTTACTTTCTATTAAAAAAAGGGGATCTTCATAGAGATAAATATGAGGCTAATTAAAAACAAAGTAAAACATTGAAACTGCTTCAAGTTCCCGCGAAAACAATTTTTCAAGGTGTCTTTGTTTCTTCGATTTAACTCTTTTATACTTTTGGTTGTAATTTCACTATTTTTTGTGGAACATACATATAAATAAAATCTCCATTGTTTTCTATGTCTTACAGATTATATTATTTTTACCAACCTGCTTTCCCCCATTAAATATAACTTCAACGAAAGAAAGCATGAAAAAAAGGAACATTATTGGTAGTTATAAAAATGAAGTTTTTCTATCAGTCGCATTAAGCTACCTTCTCAATGTTATTTTGTGCAAAAAAATGCAATATTTACGCTTTAATATTCGGAATATTAAGTATAGATCTACCATATGAATAGAATAAAAAAAAACTTTTTCTTCCGCTTTTCTCAACCTGATAGCTAATTTTATGGCAAAATTCCAAGTTAAAAGGGGTGAAACGGACAAAGACTCAAAGACCGCCCACTTTACCACATGATCCATCAACTTGTCAATAAAGATCATTAGGCCGAGGGGGAAGGTAGATACGGCATTTTACGTTGAAAGCACTTTTGAGGTAAAAAACAGGTGCGAGAAAAATACGTGCCATGCGCTTTTGAAATCTTTTTTGTCATACAGAATTTTACGTGCAATTCACTCTTGGAACATTTTTTGAAGTACGGAATTCTACGTGCCAAACGCAATGTTGTTACAGTACATTCAACAAAAAATTAAACACATTTTCAGCAGTTATAAAGTGTACTGAATCACCTTAAGAATACACTTAAAAAATAGATAAGAATGACTAATTGTAGTTAACTTTCATGAGAAGTACAAAGAAAGCGGAAAAATTACTTACCTTGAAGAGGCTGAATGGGTGGTGGAACATCTGGCGGAGAGGCTCGACCAACATCTGGCGGAGAGGCTCGACCAACATCTGGCGGAGAGGCTCGACCAACATCTGGCGGAGAGGCTCGACCAACATCTGGCGGAGAGGCTCGACCAACATCTGGCGGAGAGGCTCGACCAACATCTGGCGGAGAGGCTCGACCAACATCTGGCGGAGAGGCTCGACCAACATCTGGCGGAGAGGCTCGACCAACATCTGGCGGAGAGGCTCGACCAACATCTGGCGGAGAGGCTCGACCAACATCTGGCGGAGAGGCTCGACCAACATCTGGCGGAGAGGTTCGACCAACATCTGGCGGAGAGGCTCGACCAACATCTGGCGGAGAGGCAGTCTGAGAGGCTCGACCAACATCTGGCGGAGAGGCTCGACCAACATCTGGCGGAGAGGCTCGACCAACATCTGGCGGAGAGGCTCGACCAACATCTGGCGGAGAGGCTCGACCAACATCTGGCGGAGAGGCTCGACCAACATCTGGCGGAGAGGCTCGACCAACATCTGGCGGAGAGGCTCGACCAACATCTGGCGGAGAGGCTCGACCAACATCTGGCGGAGAGGCTCGACCAACATTTGGCAGAGTGGCTCGACCAACATCTGGCAGAATGGTAATATAAAAATGTAAAGCCATGTGTAAAAATGTAGAGCCATGTAAAAATGCTCAAATGATCAATAAAACCGACATCAGTTTCACTATCAGTGAGCAATATTAACTACAGTATTGAAAATACTGTAGTGATAATTAAAAAAATAGACAAATTATGCTGCATGTGTGAGAGTTAAATATGCTACAGGCATGTTTGTAATGGGATGATACAAAGGATTATTTACTACAGTCAAACCCTCAAGTTACTACACTCAAGTTATAGCCTGTTTGTTATCCAGAATATAACAAACTCATAGACATAATGAGGAAAATTTTGGTCCCGCCATTACGCTTTTATAGCAAACCTCCAAAATCTTAACCATTTGGTGGTTATACAGAGCTATTGTGCTTTGAAATTTCAAGCCTAAATAAGCTAAGTGATACTATCATGCTATCATTTCAGTACGAGTCTGTATCTCAGCATAAGTGGCAAAATATTTGCTCTCACACAGATATACAAACTTGCACTGAAATGACAGCATGATAGAGCCGCTTAGCTTGTTTGGACTTGAAATCTCAAAGCGCAATAGCACTGCAGAGCATTAAGAATAGGTTATAATGAACATTTTTTCCCAGTTGACCGTGATGATTTTAAACTTTTCTACAGTTCTAAAAACAATTTAGATTCTTAATTTTATAAGAAAATCTATGCTGGCTAGTGAAACATGGTAAAAATTAAGGATAAGTGTTTTATTATTAAAAGATAGTAAGAAATTCATTCTTTCACTTTTATCATATCCATTCTTTTCAACATGTGTAATCCCATCCACCTGTCAGTTATTTTCCGCTCTTATATCACCACTGTTTGGTAAAACATTTAAGGCTAACTTATTCAACTAACTTCTTTAAGAATAAATTAAGGTAAGGCAGCATTTAAAAGAATGTCTTCTTTGAAGTAAGCAATAATCAGAAACTATTTTAATCTCTGAAACGCAAAAGATGATAAAAAGAAAATGTAAATTATAAAAAGTAAACAAATAAACAATAAAATAAAATTATTTCTGAAGATGCCAGTGCTAAATAATGTTGACACTTACAAGCCTGGATAAAGTGTAAAGATTTTAGTATAGTCAAGAACATTCCTTAAACTGTCTGCCTATTTATTCTAAATTTTGTTTATCCGAAGTATGGTCAGTCTGTGTTCAGATAATTGACACTGTATTGTATTTCTATTTGTCTTATTTTCTGTTGGTTCATTTTAGTATTGTGTCAGTTTAATGCAATCGATTTTAGCCAATTCAATTTAATTAATGAACAATCATAACAGAAAAAGTTTTTTCTTAATACAAAATTGAATGCAGTAGACTCTCTTAAATCCAGAACCCTAAAATCCACAACTCTAAAATCCGCACATAATTTTCAGATTTAAACAATCAAACTTTCAGTTCAGATGTAATTACAAAATTTGAATTTATTTTTATCAGTTTTATATATATATATTTTAATCTATAATCTTCATTAATACTACCGAATTCATGCTTTTTCATGAAGAAAAAAATAAATTTATTAAAAAAAAAAAGATATTGCTGATATTACTGGTAATCCTAATTTGTTTGCCAAATGTATTTATGCATTTATCAAGCATTTTTTATTATTAAGTCTGATTAAACCTGAAATAAAACTTCCTTATTTTATGATTTTGATATCAAATAGTAGTGCACATATGAGGCAAGTTTCATTGAATAAGAAAAAATACATCTTATCTTTATAATGAAAATTTAATTATATAATACAGTTATTTACTTCACCTTTGCTTTTAATATTTTAATCCATTTAAATTATCTAAATTATTATTTTAGTTAATTACATTAACTATTTTAATATTTTACTATATTGTAAACATTCATTATTTTGATTGCATTATTAATTACATTCAAATTACTGCATAAAAAATGTAAACAAACCCGTGACCAGAAATCTGCAAAATTCTAAGATCCGTATAATCTCTGGTCCCAAGCTGTGCAGATTTGAGGGAGTCTACTGTATGTAGATAGCAGCTAATACACACATTTTGTTAATTCTAAACACTTTTTAAAAAATGGTTCAGATATAGCAAACAAATCTTTCGGTCGTCTGAAATTCATTATAATGGGATATGACTGTACAGTAGGGTGGGCCGAAAAAAACTTTTCGATTTTCGATTATGGCGGGTGCGGAAAAGTGGCCACTGGTGGCACTCAGTTCACACAAAAAAATTGAGATTTTTTGGACTTTTCCTTACCCTGCCGCAAACGGCTTGAAAATTTGCTAAAATGCTGATTTTTGAACTTTTTTAGCTAAAAAATTAAAAATGTTAAATTAAATTTATTTTGGTTGTATTTACTTGAACAGGCATCTTTAACGTATCAAATGTTTAAATAAGTTCTGATGATGCATTATTTAATTAATAAGTGTATTTTAAATAAGCCGATTTTCATAGCTTTTTCACGTATAACAAGCAAAAATTGTATTGGCTTGAATCGTTCGTTAATTTCGCTCTTATTTATGTTCCTTGGTCTTTAATTTTTTTCTATGCGTAAAAGGTTATATATTTAGGCAGCGGATATCAGTATAAGTCAAAAACAAAGCTGGAAGGCGATGAAGGGGATGAAACAGGACTCTAAGCGTGCGCAATGCGTCATCGTAATGTTGAGGGAGTGAAGGAAGATATAAAATAGAAGAGAAAATGTCGATACGGGATTGTTATTATTTAACCATGCTCAAAATGTGCGACATTTGTTAAGTGTGGATGTGAAACTTTTTCCTAGAAAGATTCAGTAATTTTTGGATCATTTGACGTACCATTACAGTGTTTTGCGCGTTTTATTACGACGAGCTTAGAAATGGATAGTATGAAGGTCCATGGCAATGTAAAAGACACGTGACAGCATGAAAAGTATCCTTTTTGGGCATCATGCTTGTTGAAAGACTTGCAGTTGCCATCTTATACTGATATCATACGCCACTATTACTGGTTGCGAAGCGATATGGCAGAAAATCGAAAAATCCAATATTAATCAATAGATGATATTATTAAAATGGTAGCTGAAATAGATACCGAAATCTGAATAAAAGCCAGTGTTTTTCAAACGATCAATTTACAAAAAAATTAAAAAATATTAAAAAATATATAGATCGTTGGAGAAATCCTGAAATCGTATGCGCTTGAAAGTAAAGACAAACCGCAAAGAATTCGTACGAAATGGTGAAACCTTTTAGTAGTTTTTAATCTTTTTGTAAGTTGATCGTTGGGAAAACATTGGTATGGAAGCTTTTTTTCAGATTTCGGAAACTTTTTCACCTACAATTAAACTATTATTCTAAACTATCACTATTAAAAGAAGTGTAGATCATTGGGGAAATCCTGTAATCGACTGGGCTTGAAAGTAAAGACAACCCGCGAAGAATTCGTACGATATGGTGAAACCTTTTAGTAGTTTTTAATCTTTTTTGTAAATTGATCGTTGGGAAAACACTGGTATGGAAACTTTTTTCAGATTTCGGTAACTTTTTCACCTACCATAATATTTAATAACATCAATTGACTAATATTGGATTTCTGAATTTTCTGTTATATCGCTTCGCAACCAGTTGAGTAGTGGCGCATGATATCAGTATAAGTTGGCAATTGCAAGTCTTTCAATAAGCATGGTGCCCCAAAAAGGATTCTTTTCATGCTGTCGCGTGTCTTTTACATTGCCATGGACCTTCATACTATCCATTTCTAAGCTCGTCGTAATAAAACGTAGAAAAAACTGTAATGGTACATCAAATGATCCAAAAAGTACCGAATCTCTCTAGGAAAAGGTTTTACATCCACACTGAACATATGTCGCAGGTTTTGAGCGTAGTAAATTAATAACAATCTCTTATCGCAATTTTCAATTCTCTTTTATTTCCTCCTGAACTCCCTCAACATTACGATGAGGCATTAGGCTTTCTTAGAGTCCTGCTTCACCCCTTCTCACCTTCCAGATTTGTTTTTGAGTTATGCTGCTGTCCGTTGCCCAAATATATGATCCTTGAAGCATATAAAAAATTTAAAGACCATGGAACATAAATAAGTGAAAATAACGAACGATTCAAACCAACATAATTTTTGCCTGTTATACGTGAAAAAGCTATGAAAATCGGCTTATTTAACATACACTTAGCAATTAAATAATGCATTATCACAACTTATTTAAGCATTTGGTACGTTAAAGCTGCCTTTTCAAATAAATACAGCCAAAATAAATAACAGAGACAATGTAACAAAAACTAATATTAGTAAAGGAATGGAGCTTAATAAGATTAATTACATTATTTTACAGTACAAACACTAACTATTTACAAAATTCGTAACACTACCCCCTCCTCAAAGACTGCATATCCCGGGCAGTGCAATCCTCGAGTTAGAGGAAAACACTTAAAATAAATAAACAAATAAATAAATAAATAAATAAATAAATAAATAAATAAATAAATAATAATAATAATAATAATAAGATTTACATAAATAAGAACTAATTACTATTCACATATTTACAAAAAGTGACTTTCACGACCATGGTCTGAAATTCCAGTTTTGAATTTCTATTCACTTTGGCCAAAATAAGGGGCTAGCCGGTTATAGTGTACGACCTTGAGTTTGGCGTGTGGCGATTTTTGTATGCGTACAACGACGTCATTCAGCCTGTTGATGACTGTGTAAGGACCGTCCCAGTTTCTTAGTAATTTAGGCGACAGTCCCTTACGACGTATGGGATTCCACAACCAAACTTTGTCACCTTCGTTGAACTCATGTCCAGTTGCCTTTATGTCGTACCGTGTCTTCATCTTTTCCGTTGCCAGTCCAATTCGGTTCCTCGCTAGACAATGAATCTCCTCAATCCACGCCTGGAGTTCATCGACATATTCCTCAGGCGATGAAGGAGCATCAGGAGGACGGCAAAACAAAGGATCCGCAGGCAGACGAAGATCACGACCAAAGAGCATTTGAGAAGGGGAGTAACCAGTGGCCTCATGAGTGGCACTCCTGTAGGCAAGCAGGAAAAGAGGCAATTTCTTGTCCCAGTCCTGTTGGTCTCTAGACACCAGGAGAGAGAGGCTATTTAGGATGGTACGATTGAAACGCTCCACCATGCATAGCCGGATTAAGGGGGCTGCAGCCCCGGGCCCCAACCAGTCAGGGGCCCTCAGCAGAGGCTTAAGTTGTACCAAAGTTTCGTTTAAAACAATCACAGGGGTGTAAGAGCTGTGCGAAATCGCCGTTTTTTTTGCAACTTAATTTGAATTGCCATTTGACGTCATTGCTGTCTGTATCTCCGAAAATTTCTAGGTTTAACAAAAGTGGAGATGAATAAGAAACAAAAAAGGTCGCGTAAAAAAGTGCGAATTTCGTCAAAAAAAGAACGGATTTAATCAAGATCGCGGAAAAGCGCAATTCCCTTCAAAAGGCCGTAGAAAAGCGTTAATTTCGTCAAAAGGTCGCGGAAAAAGCGCGAATTTTGTAAAAAGGTCACGAAAATAGCACGAATTTTGTCGAACGGTCGCGGAAAAAATGCGAATTTCGTCAAAGGATGACCCAAAAAACCGCGATTTTGGCAAAGAATCGTAAAAAAACGCGAATTTCATCAAAGGGAGGAAGGAAAATGCGATTTTCTTTAGAAGATCGCAGAAAAAGTGCAAATATAATCTAGAATTCGCGGAAAATGATCAAAATTTGTCAAATCATCGTGAAAAAAAGCGAATTTCGTCAAAGGGTCGTGAAAAAACGCAAATTTTGTGAAATAGCGAAAAAAACGTGAATTTTGACAGAGGACAACGGAAAAACGCGAATTTCGTCAAAGGGTCGTGAAAAAAACGCAAATTTTGCGAAAGAATAGCTAAAAAAACGTGAATTTTGTCAAAGTGTGGCAGTAAAACAGAATTTCTTGAAAAGTTCTTGGGAAAAAGCGCAAATTTTTCAAAGGATCGCGAAAAAACGTGAATTTTGACGAAGAATCTCGGAAAATTGCGAATTTCTTCAAAGATTCGCCAAAAAACGTAAACTTTGAGAAAGAATGACGAAAAAACGTAAATTTTGTCAAAGTGCGATAAGTGTGAATTTTTTGAAAAGTTCGTGGGAAAAAGCGCAAATTGAGTCATAAGATCGTGGAAAAAGAGCGAATTTTGACAAAGAACCGCTAAAAAACGCGAATTTCGTCAAAGGATCATTGTCGAAAAAATGCTAATTTTGAAAAAGAACCGCGAAAAGAAAGCGCGAATTTTGTCAAAAGTTGGAAGAAAAAGCACAAATTTCATAAAAAAATTGGGAGAAAAGCGCAAATTTAGTCAAAAGATCCAAAAGTGTCGCCGCCGAAAATAAGCGAATTTTGACAAAAAACCGAGAAAAAGCGCGAATTTCGTAAAAAATTTTTGATAAAACACGAATTTCGTTAAAGGATGGCAGAAAAAGCACGAATTTCTTGAAATGATCGCGGGAAAAGCACAAATTTAGCCAAAAGATCGCGGAAAAGAGCGAAATTTGTCAAAGAGACGCGGAAAAAGTGCAAATTTCTACAGAGGATCGCTTGAAAAAAACGCAAATTTTGTCAAAGAATCGCTGAAAAAACATGAATTTTGGCAGAGAATCTCTGAAAAAACGAGAATTTCATCAAAGAGTGGCAGGAAAAACGCAAATTTCGGAAAAAGATCACAGGTAAAGCGCAAATTTTGTCAAAAGGTCGCGGAAAAAAGGCGAATTTAAAAACACTATTAAAGATAAAGAAAAAAAATGATTAACATTATACATATTCAAAATCTAAGATTTGTATTTTAGGATTAAAAAAAACAAAACAAGGGTGTGTGTGTGTATTTGAGGAGGGGGTGACATTCAGTATTGTGATAGGAGGCTTAAGATTTCAAATAGCGTAAGGGGGGGGGGCCCAAAATTCCCAGTAGCCCGGGCCCCAGAAGTGCTTAATCCGACCCTGCCACCATGCCGTCCGATTGAGGATGTAGAGGTGTAGTTCGAGTTTTGTCCGTGCCAAGTAGTCCACACATTTCCTTAAACACAGCCGAATCAAAGTTTCTTCCTTGATCAGAATGGATTTGAAGAGGAACTCCGTATCTGGAAACCCAGTGTTGAACCAGTATGTCTGCTACGGTTACCGCCTCTTGATTAGGAATGGCGTCGGCTTCAGGCCACTTAGTGAAGTAGTCCATGACAACGAGGATGTACTTATTGCCGTCAGATGTTCTAGGAAGAGGACCAAGAATGTCTAGAGCAATTCGTTCGAAAGGAGCTCCTACATTATAACGTTGTAATCGTCCACGGGTGCGCCTCTTTGGACCTTTACGTGCTACACAGGTGTCACAAGTTCGACACCACTTCTCCACATAATTTCGAACATTATTCCAGTAGAAACGCTCTCGAACCTTTTGCAGGGTCTTCATTACACCAAAATGACCTCCTGTAGGACTAGCATGAAGTTCTTGAAGGACCATAGAAATTCTCAACTTAGGGAGTAGTAGTTGCCATCTACATGTCTTTCCATCGTCAGACTCCCATTTTCGGTACAAAATACCGTTCTTCAAATGTAGAGAATCCCAGAGAGCCCAATAACGTTTAGTCGTAGGATGGTAATGGGCCATGTCTTGCCAGCTGGGCTTCCTGTTGGACTCCGCTTTCAGCTCTAGAATTGGCTTAATTTCAGGATCAGCAAGTTAATCTTTACGCAGGCTCTCGTCACTCCACGGATCTTGCGATGATGTAGACCCAGTTGTAACTTGTCTTACTATAAGACCTTTGACATTAAATTTCTTCTCAACCCGGTCGCAGTATCTACAATTCTCTGAGCAGGGTCTTCTTGAGAGAGCATCTGCATTTCCATGTGATGAGCCTTTTCGATGGCGTATCTCTATATCGTACTCTTGAAGCTTTTGTATCCACCTGGCTATCTGGCCTTCAGGGTCCTTAAAATTCAATAGCCAAGTTAGAGAAGCATGATCAGTTCGGATCAGGAATTATCGACTGTAAAGATAGTGATGAAAATGGTCTATAGCTTTCACTACAGCAAGAAGCTCTTTTCTTGTTACGCAGTAGTTTCGCTCTGACTTTGATAAGCATTTGCTGAAATAGGCGATAACACGCTCCTGGCCGTTGATTTCCTGGGACAGTACAGCGCCAATGCTTTCGTTACTTGCATCCGTATCAAGTATAAACTGTTTATCGATTTGAGGATATGACAGAATTGCAGAGGATGTTAAGGCCTCCTTAAGCTTTTCGAAAGCAGCGTCACATTCCTGTGTCCACATAAATTTTTGATTGGCTTCTGTTAAATTATGAAGTGGTCTTGCAATCATCGAGAAGCCTTTGACAATTTTTCTGTAATAGGTGCATAATCCTAGAAAGCTCCGAACTGGTGAACATCTGCTGGACGATTCCAATTTTTCACAGCCGATATCTTCTCTGGATCAGTCCTAACTCCTTCCGCCGAAATGATGTGTCCAAGGTATGCGACTTCATTGCGAAATAAGCCGCACTTCGAAGGGCTTAACTTCAAATTAGCTTTCTTCAATTTTTGCAGCACCCGCCTGAGGTTGTTCAGATGTTCTTCAAAAGATTTTCCTATGATTATGATATCATCCAAATAAACAAGACATGCTTCATATGACAGTCCCCAGAGAACCGTTTCCATAAGCCGTTCGAAAGTTGCAAGTGCGTTACATAGACCAAAAGGCATTACCTTGAACTGCCATAATCTTTGTCCCGTTGTAAAGGCAGTCTTCTCGCGGTCGTCCGGATGGATCTCTACCTGCCAGTAACCACTCTTCAGATCCAGAGTCGAGAACCAAGTGTTGCCCGCAAGTGTGTCGTCGATCCTTGGTAGAGGGTAACTATCCTTTTTAGTGACGTCATTCAGTCGACGGTAGTCTACACAAAATCTTGTAGAACCATCCTTCTTTCTTACTAATACAATGGGAGACGCCCATGGACTTGTCGATGGTTCGATGATGTCATTTTCTTCCATATCCTTAACATTTACGGAGGGGCTGTGACAGCATCTGTCCGGGCTTACGTGTATTCTCAGGTAGACACTGAGCGAGCCCCTCCGTAAAGTTAATTAAATTTTGCACCTCTTCTTGCTTGGCAAAAGGTAATCGTCTAGGATGTTGTTTAATAGGTGAGTGATTTCCAGTATCAATTCGGTGTTGTGCCATTTTGGTTCGTCCAAAGTCTTCAGATGTTTGGGAGAACAAACTTTGGAATTCCCTAATTAAACTTTCCGCAGCATCTCTCTGGTTTGGATCTAAGTCCGTATTTTGTAACAAATCCTTGACTAAATTATGTGAAGATTTCTGAGAGTGATCGGAATTTTGACTTATGCACGTCACAGAAGCACAAGACGCTATCACCTCTCCTTTCTTGATGGTCCTCGTCTTATCACTGATGTTAGCAATTCTGACTGGAATTGTATTTTTCGAGAGGTCCACTACAGATGAAGCCACCAATATTCCTGCTTGTGTACTATTGTCTTCAGGATAATCTATATGGCCAAATCGATAATTAGTTTCATTTTTAATTACAGCTGGAACTAAAAATTCTGTTCTTGGATCTAGATTGATGTCTTCTTTGGCTATTACTAGTTGTTTACAATCAATTTCGTTATTTAAACCAAAAAGACTTATTTCTTCAAATTTTGAGAGCATTTTGTTATTTTTGAAATCAAGTTTGAAGCCAAACTTCTTCAGAAAATCTAGCCCGATTATGCAAGGATCTGTTATGTCAGCCACATATGCCGTATGATAATATTTGCTTCCTCCAAAGTTGATGGTTAAATTGGCCTTTCCATATATGCCTATCTTGTTGCCCGTCACAGTTTGCAGGGTAACGCATGGTGGAGTCCAGATGAGTTTACATTTCAATTTTCGAGCCAAATCTTCTCTTATTATTGTAACATTGGCTGCTGTATCGACAATCATACGGCACTGAATTCCGTTAATAAAACCTATCA
Organism: Maratus speculifer; assembly: GCA_964019185.1. NCBI lineage: Eukaryota > Metazoa > Arthropoda > Arachnida > Araneae > Salticidae > Maratus > Maratus speculifer. The sequence continues at coordinate 17,057,135 of CAXHSM010001376.1, read as the reverse complement.
CGTACAATTCATTATCACCGCCACTCATTTTTGATATCTGGAGGATCTTCAGATGGGGCTTTTCATTCTCTGGCAACCTCCGCCCCGCGAGATGGCCAAAACTTAGTTTCCCTGCTGACTGTTTGAATTTATCTCACGTTCGTGGATTTTGGGGCAATTTCTTCGGAGATGTCCTGTATCACCGCATCCCCAGCACGTGAGATTCTGTCTCCTTGAGTTTGTTCTTCCATATTTTAAGGCTTCAATCTCTTGATTTATTTTCTTAATTTCTTTCAAGGAGTCGATCTCAGTGTCTGAGCTTTTGTTCACCGTTGCCCCTCGGACTGAATGACGATCTCTTCGGCTGGCTTGTGTAGCTGATTCCAACTTTAAGGCATATAGTAATGCAGCCTTTAAATCCTGTACATCTGCCATTCGTACCGCTATCTGCACTTCGGGATCTTTTATTCCGTCTACAAAGTACTGCAGTGAGAGCATTTCCCGTACATTTTTTGGGCAGTCGATGAATGCTAAATTTACAAGCCGTTCAATTTCTGAGGCAAACTCTTGAAGGGTTTCACTCGATTTTTGATGGCGGCTCTTCATTTGTATTCTCGTATAATCTTTCAACAATTTTTCTCCGAATCTCATTTCAAGTGCACAACTTAAAGTCTCAAAATTGAGTTGCGTCATATCGGGCAATGTTTGCAGCACGTCGGCGGCTTCTCCTCTCAAAGACGCTGCCAGTTGACAAGCTTTCACCTCGTCACTCCATTTGTTCGCTTCGGCTACAATGGTAAATTGGGTCTTGTAAACTTGCCAGGAACTCTTTCCGTCATATGTCGACAGCTTAACGTGCACAGGAGAAGCAGGCGAATTCCTAAATTCTTCATAATTACTACTGGACGCTGAAAGCTTCTTCTCCATGTCTTGTATTCTTTCCTCTATTTTACTCTCCATCTTCTTTTCAACATTGCTAACTTCATTCTGAATTTTCTTTTCTACTTCCTCTATTTTTCTTTCCATTTTCTCTTCAACATTACTAACTTCATTCTGAATTTTCTCTTCTACCGAATTTATTCTCTCTACCGACGCGAACTTTTCTTCCAAAGTTTTCTTCATTTCTTCTTGGCTTTTATTAACTTCCTCCTTTAATTCTTCCATTCTCTCTTGGCTTCTTCTGATTTCTTCAGCCACCTCTTCTTGGCCTTTGTCAATTTTATTTGTCAACTGTTCCATTCTTTCTTCGTTTTTATTCATTTTATCCGCCAACTCTTCTTGGCCTTTATTCATCTTTTCCGCCAACTCTTCTTGGCCTTTATCAGTTTTGTTTGTCAACTCTTCCAACAACTCTTCTTGTCCTTTGTCAATTTTATTCGTCAATTCTGTTTTTATGCCATTGATAGCATCTAATAGTTCTTTCAGTTGTCCGTCCATTGCTCTTATTTTCGGCATAAGATTCCGACTCCTGACACCATAAATTGTTGCGTATATAGGGTTCTTTTGCTCCTATGGTTAGACAACTTCAAACTCTTGTCTTTTAGAAAAGTAGAAAATAATTTATTTGCAGATCTTCAGAACAACAGAGTCTTCGAAACTCACAAATATTACTAGATATTCAAAAATAATTGTTCAAATCTATTGTACAAGTACAGATATAGGTCCCAGAGACTCCTTATACAATGTCTCAACAGTAAATAACATTCAAAACAACGTAGAGAAAAACTCAAGCAAACTTGCTTAACGCCTTGTTCACTCAATGACTGACTGGTAAATAATAACAACAGCTTGTATCGCTCTCCTTATATAGGCTCGCAGCATGCAACGGAAATTTCCACAAGCTTCTCGAAAAATCCAGAAACCCATGGAATAACATTCAATGTATCAGCAGATCTAAGGGGGGGGGTTACCATCGCCAACAATCGCCAAGTTTGTCGCCCACTTGGCAATATATCGCCAAATTTGGCGACCAAAGTTAGTCGCCAAAAGTGACGCCAACTTGGCGATATCTTTATTATTTCGCCAAGCTGCCATAGACATATACTGAAAATAATAGACAAGTTTGCTTGATAACAGAGACAATGTAACAAAAACTAATATTAGTAAAGGAATGGAGCTTAATAAGATTAATTACATTATTTTACATTACAAACACTAACTATTTACAAAATTCGTAACAATATATATATTTAGCTTCATGGGCAGAATTCGTGATTTTCCATAACTGATGAACGAAATTTCTAATTTTTTTTAAGCCTCAAAGACAAAATTTGATATTTTTTGACACTTAATGAAATTCACGATTTTTCCAAGCCCGACCTACGAAATTTGTTATTCTTAGTAAGTGACTGACAAAATTTTATATTTTCCACGGTAAATTGATGAAATTGATGATTTTTTCTGCAACCAATGTACAAAAATTGTAATTTTTTCCATTTGAGAAGTTCGCAAGTTACATATTAACCCATCACGGGCCATAGGTTGTGCATCCCTAAGTTTTATTTAAGTTAAAACACTTTAAATTATTAAAGTTTCTTTTCTTGAAAAGAATCATCCATTAATGGCTCTATATGTAATTATATTTATATGCTACAAATATATACCTTAATATACAAAACAAAATTCAGCTTGAAAAAAAAGAAATGATTAAGAACTACCTTCAAACAATTTGCACTCATACAGTTGAATAATTGAACTTTTTTTTTAGCGTTACTACATATAAAGATGATTTACAGCAGTTAAACATACCATGTAGTACAAAATATTTCAATTAGCTTATGAAAGCAAATCATAACTGAAAAAAAAAATCTAGGATTGCTACTGAAATAGGAGTATTTTACAAAAATTTCAGTCTAATGGCATAGTGTGAACTGGATTCCCCAAAAGTATACTACATACCCATTACAGAAATAAAAAAAATTCTAAATTTCATATAATACTAGTTGACATTTCAGAAATGCAACTTCTCTTCCCCCCCCCTCAACTACCATCACCACAAAAAATCTTAGTATAAGGGTTAACAGAAATTGTATTCTTTAATAATTTGAGTGTTTCAAAGTAAGTTTCTTTTAAGCTGGAAAAAAACTTTACTTGTAATTGGCTTAAACAACTATCACAATCTAACTGAAACACAATTTTAGACAAGGGGAATAGAAGTATACATTAATGAGTCAATTAAAAACTTTATGGGGATGTGATCGTGAAAAGTAGAAAGGAAAAAAATTAGAGAATTTAAACTTTTAAAAACTAGTTGCAAAAACATAGATTTTCTTCATCTGTCAAGATGCAAGGCTTGTAGCACTAAATTGGCAATCTTCATGAAGTTTTATCAAATTCCTTGACTTTTCCAAGCTCACCAGGTTTTTAGGTGGAAATCCTTCATCATTTAACCAGATCTACACAACTCTGAAAAATATCCCCCGATCTTTTTCAAAAATTTCCCTGACCTTTCTCAAAGATTGATAAAATATTATAAAACTTTCCATAATACAGAACTTAATCCAGTTAAATGCTAAAAAAATATGAACTGTATGAATTACCAATTTTTAAATTTTTTTTCAGGCTATACTCTTCTAATATAGTTTGCATAAATTTCCAATAAAAAACTTTTAGATTGGAAAAAATTAAAAAATTTCTTCCTTTATGACAATAGCCGAGATTTTGATGGAAACGGACATATAAATTATTTTCTGACCACTTCAATTATTGAAAACTTTCCCAGACTTTTTCAGGGTTCATACTCATTTTCCAAAAATCCTCTGATGCAATTTCCGGGATGTACAATATTTCCATACAAAAAATGAATGACATTTTGATATTACAAATTATAATAAAGTAGGCAAACAGTAACAATTGCTCCCAATTTCCCAGAATAGACTGCATTTTGGCAGGTTTTTCCAGATTTGAGAAATATTTTGTATTATCCCCTAATTTTTATCACACAGGAAAAAACACACACAGAAAAAAGGTAAGTTGTACAATTTTTGCTTGCACAGAGATACTTCTGTACAACTGTAATAAGTTACTCGTCCAAAAAAAGCATAGTTACAGTCTTTCACAAGTAATTACATAAAACATTGTCACTACTCCCGCCTACTTGTAATCGAATCATTCGATTATGGGATATTTTTTCATTCTCCTTTAAGTTCTGGCAGTTCTAAACTAGCAGCGGAAAAGAATCACCTCTCAGGATCTTTTTTTGAACCATTTAAAAAAAATACATTTAGATGCAGGTCATTGTTTCACTGTTTAAGTGGGCAGGGCAAAATTTATAAGCTGTATTGTTAACTTTTAGATTTTTTATTTAAAATATTTAGCTATTATAATTTTGAAAGAAATATTTTTTAGTCATTGTTTTTCTCTTAAAACAGGGATGCTACACATGTTAAACAAATCGCAATTATTAAAAAAACTGTATTAAGAAAATGGGATATATGGGTGGAATTAAATTTATATCAGGGCAGGTACTCATTGACAAAATATCTAAGCAATTGTTGGAGCTAAGTGAAATTTTAATTTCTTAGTGTTATGACAAGTGTAAAGAACCAATATATGCATTTTTAAATTGCTAAAGACTTATTTCTGATTGAAAAATGGGCCAGAAATCAGTTAAAAGAAAATTTTAAAAGGGGGGACATAAAGTGATACAAGATGCTTAATTAATTTGAAAAATGTACAATTAAGTGTTCTTCATTTTATAAAGTTTATTATTTTTATGGCATCATTCAGCACTGTCAAATTCAACAGCTATCAAAAGCAGAGGTAGTGAAAACGAATAAAGAATAAACATATGAGTGGGCAAAGCTTAAAATTACAAAACTGTTTTTCTATTTGTTCGACAAGCAGAGTTAACAGGTTGTGTATTTGATTCAGAATACTACTTCTTGTAGTTTATTTTAAATTGTATATTTAAAACTCATTAAATGCAGAAACATAAAATAAAGTAATTCACACTAAAAATATTATACCTAAAGTAGACGCATCTTTAATGCAAATGTGTATTGTAAGTGAAGTGTAATATCGTATCTTTCAACCCAGTTATAGATATATTTATTTTTGAAGCGCACAAATTCGTACATACATTTGAAAATTTTCATTTGCAATATGCTAATTTCTTTTGTGTTTTATTTATTTTCCTCGAACGCCATGGGGCCTCTGAAAAGTTTAGGTGGTACGGAGCACACTTTGGGAATCTCTGGCTCAAGGGGTTGCCATTTCCCTCTGGTTTCGGCATCATGGTTTCCCTACTTATGACATCACTGCAAGTGCAAAAGGGGATTGTCGCAACAGAAAATGTCCTATTTTTTCATTTAAATTCTAATTTTGGCTCAAAAATCCGTTTTTGGTCAGAGCCAGACATTTCTTCAAAACACATTTTTTACAAGCAAATATTTTTTTGAAGAATAAAGCGATTCTAGAAGAAGACTTTTCCCTTTCAAATGAAATAAAGCTGTGTGTTATTATTGTTACTGTTATTGTGCTAGGATAAGTTTTTACTGCTTGTTACCTTTAGCTGATCATTGTAAATGTGTGTGGTGGGGGGGGGGGAGGGATAAGTATTTATTGTGACTTCCTTTGGCACTCAGGATAGTACCTGAAGAGCAATTTCCAATCACTTTCCCTAAACATTATATTTATGATATAATTCAGATATTTCTGATTTCGTCATGAAATATTATTTGCAAAAGTTTTAAAATTTTGTATTTGTAGTGCTTCATTTAAAAATGCACAGTATTTATTCTATTGCAACATGTACCAATAGTTTGAATAAAACAAAAATGTTTCGCATCATATGTCTGAAGAAATCTGATTTAAAAAATAAAGGATTATTGCATGTAAATGGGAACAATGCTGAAAATTTCGAATGTCATTTTTAATTAATTGAATACTTTAAATAAAGTCACTGGAAGTAATAGTGATATATAAATAATGTAAATATAAATAATAACATATACAAATAATACTAATGAAAATCATTACTATGTATCTAAAAACTAATTTTAAGCAATATGAAAATAACAATTAAGGGGAAAAATTTTCATTTTCCATATCTTCTCTAAATTGCTTTTCAAAAGTTTAAAATATTAGTTATGGTGAAAAAAAAAAAAACACTTAAAAAAACTATGTAAATTACATGACATTTTGATAATTCATAAGGTGAATCAATTAAACATGCTACAACCTTCGCACAAATCATTATATTTCCACTCTGACAAATACTCTGATAAAGATACATACTGCTAAAAAAATATGCTTAATGAAATTCACAGCAACTCACTTTCAAATAAATTTCATGCTATTGAAAATGCATGCAAAACAGTTAAATTGTTTTTCCATGTAGACACTAAAATATAATATAAAAACATTTATATAAAAACATTTGTGAAAGTCAGAACTTTCATTCCATTGATGCAATCTAAAAGGCTACTCCACTTACGTGAAAACACCTGCTCGCAAATGTTAATCTTATGGAATAATTTTTTTAATATCTTGTTTGCATTTCAAAAATTTTATTTTTTATTTATTGGCTTATTTATTGATTTTTATTCATTTATTATTTTTTGTGTTGAATAACTGAGGACAAATTCTACAAAGGCCGTTTTTTACTTTTTTTTTTCATGATATTTTTACTTTTTGAATCGTTTTCCAAATTAAGTATGCTAGTAAAAAAAGGTGGAGAAAATCTAAAAATAGAAAAAAGCCTTTGTAGAGATTGATATCAAACTATCCAAGGCAAAATAAAAAAGCATTTGAATGCAAATGAGAAAAAATTTTCTACTACAGGGGTAACATTACTGAACGGGATTTTCATGTGTGTGAAGTAGCCCCTAAACAAAACATGTTTATTAGGAATAAAACACATATATATATACTGCTAAATAAATTAAAAACTGAAGTAAACAGTTGTAATTGCATAATAAAATATCAAAAATTGGATAACGCATCTGAAATAGATCTACAAAAAACTCATCTTCTGATGAAATCATTTGCTTGAAATTAAAGTATATTTTGCGGATAAAAACCTAAAATGCATTAATTATTAAACATTTTTGTATAATTTTATGATGCTTATAAGGAATCTGACGAAAATAACGATAAATTTTAAAAAGCTGAAAAGTTACATAATTTCAAAATCTAAATATGATACTTTAATGTGAAAAATATTGTTTAAAACAGCTTAAAATTTAAATTCTCTTTCGCACAGAAATTCATTTTAATTTCTTTAACTTAGGTGTGTACATTTGCATTACATTATTATGTAACATTAAAACGCTATTTTCAGTAATCACTTTGTAATGTATTTATAAAATACATAACTAAATTTTGAATTTTATTTTCAAAAATAATGTAATTATTTAGTATAAATATTTTTATTTAATAAAAGTTCCGCTATTTACTTATGAAGGTTCCTATATCATTTGCTTTTGTAATCTAATTACGCAAAACACAAACTGGCCTGTGAAGGAGGGTGAAGCCTAAATTATTTTTTAAAATATTTTTTATGATATAGCTCTTTACGAAAAATATACCGAAATAATAATAACATTAGAATTTTTGAATTGATTATAAATACATTATTTTAAAAATTATTAACAAAACATTAACTGTAGTCATGTAAAAATCAAATATGCTGCTTTTGATGGTATTTTTACTTAGAAAAATTTCTATTTTACATTCTTTAAATGTAAATTAACTTCTATATATTGGGTCGTGAGCGAAATCTATTGTAAAAGACAGCAAATTTAACAATTAAATTTCAAAAAGATAAGAACAGATAATAGTTTACATTTGAGATGTGATGGTTCTTCTATGTATAAAGAATATTTTTTAATTGTTAAATATCTTCAAACACAAAAATTTCTAATGATATTTTTAAATTAAAAATAGCATGTTTCTAATGCAAAGTCATTTGGAAAGCCCCTCTTTGCACTTGTGGTGACGTCAAGCAGAGAGTCACTCCCTATTGGCACACCCTTTAGATATAGAAACCTTGCTCTGGCTTAGCACATACTGGGTGCAGTGGCCATTTTCATTTATTTATGTACCAGGTGTCTCATTTCGACCCTTCTGATGTACCCAACAGCTCTTTTCTATGCACACCTTGGCAATTTAACTTATCCTGAGAAAATACCATAACTTCTAGGAGATGAAACAAACCAGTTTAAATTATTTTTGGTGAACAAGATACAAGTGTGCTCCTTTTGAAAAAAAGAATGGCCCTTTTCTTTAAGAAAAGTGTTTTCTATTTGAAGATATTTATCCTTTGTTAGAATAGTGCTCTCTTAAAATTTTTTTTAAAAAGAATTCCTGCCAGGCAACCCCTTTTTTTAAGTTAACACTATGGAGAGAATAGCTATGCTATTGTATTCAATACAATAAAATTAATTAAATGAACCACATTCACATTAGAAATAATTTATTAAAAACTCTGAAAATTTTAATTGTAATGAAAGTAAATAAGCAAATAAACTTACTCTAATAAATTGATGATGTCTTAATTTACGAGACACTCTCGCCGAAATTCTGGCAGCATTCAATAAGTTTTCTTCGGCAGCAGCCCAGCGGTCTGCTGCCTCATCCAGAAGTGGCTATGGGAAGAGAAAAAAATAATATAAGATTTCAGTATTGGGACAGTTTATTTATTTATCAGAATTTGATAAAATAGGTATAAAAGTTAATAGTTTTTCAAATAACATTTTGTTAGTATAATAATTTCAGCAGGGGTGCAAGAAGAGGTCCAATCCGATGATCTAAGATCTAAAGGGGGGGGGGGATTTTAATCACTTGGGAAAATTTTGCAGAAACATACACAATTTCAACAAGAAATTCATTATTCTATGAGATAGATAAATTTTACTACAAATAATATCTATTCGGCGACCTACACAAAACCGGTCTCAGAATAATATGTACTGTGTATCAAATCTAATTTTGTTCTAAATTTTCCGGGGAAAAGAAAAAAACATCAATCTGAAAATTCTGACACAAAAAATAAAGCATGTCCAGTCTAAAAATTTAAAAATCTCAAATTTTGTCAAGAACAAAAAACGCCAATTTCTTCAAAAAAAATCCCGAAGAAAACAAATTTTTTCTAAATATCTCGCAAGAGCTGCAAGTTTCGTCAAAAAGTTCGCACATGAATGCAAATTTTTCCGAAAGATTGTGAAGAAATAGCAATTTTCATTTAAAAATCTCATTGTTACTGTAAATTTCGCCTGAAAGTCGCAGAACTACCAGGAATTTCGTCTAAAAATAGCAAATCTACCAGGAATTTCGTCTAAAAATCTCAAAACTACCAGGAATTTCTGTATATAGATGATGAAATACCAGGAATTTCATTAAGAGATTGCGAAAAAAATCTCAAAATTTCGACAAAATATCATGAAACAACCACAAATTGTTAAAATATCGCAAAAACTTCCAAAATGTTATTAAAATATTCCTAAAAAGATCCAATTTTTATTAAAATATTACAAAACCCCGGCAATATTCGTCAAAAGATCGCAAAACAATTGCAAATTTCGTTAAAGAATCTTAAAATAATCCTGAATTTCATCAAAAGACTAAATAACTACAAATTTCATCAAAATATCATTAATTTTGTCTAAGGGAATGGATTTCTCTTTGCCCCTCCCCCCCCCTTTGCTAAATCAGAAAATTTACCTCGAGTTTCGGAAATTTTTATCACTCCATCGACCTTGTCATATACATTCACACATTGAGAAATATTGGAAAAATTAATTTTCGATACCTACAGCAATACAGCATTTTTTTTATAACATACTGTAAAATTTTGGGGAGATTTCCATGTGGATTGGAGGAAATTTTGGGAGTCTAAACATTTTCTGCAGCCCCCCCCCCCCCCAATTTCAATAACCTCAATTATATAGAACTACTTTTTTCAGACTTCCAAAATATTCATTTTAATAAAAAGGTATGTAATTTTTTTTTTTTTATGTTTTAAAGAGTGAATGTAAAAGCCAATAAAAAGGACTTAAAAATTGAAGTTAACATGGTAATTAGTTAACAAGATATTTGTGATTTCTGTTTTTACATTTAATTTTTCATGATGCTGTATTCCATTCAAATTTCATTTTAAATACCGTATTTTCGGGTGTACTCCTAAATCGGGTAGTGCAGTAAAAAAAGTTCGTGTATAAGCCGCGGAGATGCATCGGTGTATAGTCCGCGGACTATACACCATTTACAAATGTATATTTCGATCAGGGTTCGAAGTTAGAATCCATTGCCATAAAATCCCGTTAATCCGCCCTTCCCGATCAAACGCCCCCTCCCCACTTTATAAAAGATTAGAAATTTTCAAAAAATCTCGAGAAAGCGTCCTCCCTCTCAAAAAATCGCTGAAAACGGATCGCTTGAGAACGAAAAGAATCATGATGAAATGAATGAATCATGAATCTTTGACGAAAGGTGCGTTTTTCCGAGATTTTGTTAATTTCATGCCCTTTTTTTTTTACAAATTTCCTCTTTTTGCGTTTTTTGACAGAATTTACTTTTTTTTAAACGTAACATTAAAAAAAAAAAAACGCAAAATTTTAAGTATTGCTTCAAGTATCAAATTCATGAATCATTCAAAGATTCACGATTCATTCATTTTATCGATTCACCCCTGCAAATTTTGGGCGCGTTCAAATGACACCATTTTTGCGCGCGCGCACGCTCAGAAGATTCTGCATGGAGTAGGCGATATCGAAGAAGGGAATTTTAAAGTTATTCAATTAATGCATCATTTTTATGGTTCAAAATAGGTAAATACACATACTATATACCTTCATCGTTCCAAAACATGATTATCGTAACAGAAATGAATACCTGTGGTCACTCAAATAAAACCTAAACTATTCCAGAAAAGAATCACGTGACCTATTTTATCTAATTAAGCCCGATCAGCATTTAAAATATGACCAACAACCTCAGTCAAAAATCGCGCGCACTACTCAAAAAATTTATGTGGGTGATTTGATCACGTGATTGTGCATTTCGTGCTTCTGTTTTATTGGTTGTACTTTGGTTGGTAGGTTGATACAATTTAACAATTCAGTTGGGGATCTAAAAATTTTAACTTTAACAATTTTTTTTATTTATTTATTTAAAAATGATTTATTAGTTGCTTTATATTTTTCGCGATAAATAAAATTCTGTTAACCAAGATTGTGATATCAACGTATTATAAGATTTATTTTTAATCTAGAATATTGAATGTATTTCAATGGAATTTGCACTGTTAGAAAAATTTTCAGAGAAGGTTTTAGTATATATATTTCTTATTTAATAATTGCATATTTTAATACCGTGTGGATAACAGACTAAAATGCATCATAAGATAGGAGAAACAAATGGCACTCAAAGTCATGTTAATATAACTCGTAATATAAGCAATGTACTTATATAATATTATGTATTTATATAATATTATCAGGAGAAAATTTATAAACATTCTAATCATTCTTTATTCCTTACAAAACTAATATTTTTAGTTTTTAAAATGTACGTCCATTACATTTTGCTTTTTATAATATTTTTATTGTGTATTTTAACACTATAAAATATGATTTGCATCTTAAACTTACTTCTAAAGTACTTAAAAAAAGAAAAAGAATGAATGAATGAAAAACATCAAGAAATTATTTTACGCGTATACAAATATTTTCGCACAGTACCTTTATTTATTTATATATATATTTTTTGTTCATTTGCTTAATATGTATATATAAATCACTTTGGAACGATACTTAGAATATTAAAATGGGTTCAAATGTAAAACTTTCTTCTTAAAATATCTTATTTTCTGGTATTTAAATAACTATTTCATTATTATAATAGAAATACATGTGCTCCTGTACTATTAATAAAAAGATTTATCTTTAATAAAAATGTCTTATTTATTAATATAAAGCAACCAATAATAATAATTAAAAACCCCCATAAATACAGCTTATTCCATTTGGCCATTATGTTCACCTTTGATGGTAACAGATGATCTTTACATTAGCACCGTCCAATCAAATCCATGATCTGTTCTTAACCTGTCCCTGAGCGCACAGAACCGAGTACTGTGTGCTTGGTTCGGTAGACTGAACAGGCGCAATAAGAAAACAACTCCATATTCCTGACTCCTGAACGCGCACGCTTGACGCGCGTAATTGCTGAACACGCTCTTTGTGAAACGACCGAGGAAAAATCCCCTGTAAGCGCCCCCCTCTAATTATTTTGTGATTTTTCGTAACGTTTGGGGGGGGGGATTAACGGTAAAGCATATACCCGCGTATAAGTCGAAAAATTTTAGACAAAAGAGAATTTCAAAGTGGGGGGGGGGATGACTTATACGCGAGACTTTAAAAAAAATCAATGAATAAAATATTGGAAAATAGTTTGCTAGGGAATCGGTGCTGCAGCACCCCTTTGTGTTTGTAGAGTACAAAATCCAAAATCTGGAATCTTTCTTTCTCTGAGTTTAAGATCATTTTTAGTTTTTTTCTCAAAAAATAATCAACCCTGCCCTGTTGCAAAAAACAACAACAAAAAAAAAAGAGTGATTTATGTCATTTCAGAACGATTCAGAGGAGTCGCTCTTTTTCGGAACGATTCCGGGACATCCTTCCTTTTCAGAGTCGTTTCCTTACGGAACGAGTCCGAGGAATCGAAGCTTTCCGCAGTTTCGTATCTGAGGCATTGACTTTCTAATATACGTATCTTAGGTCATTGATCGGAGGAGTCTGAGGATTCGAACCTTTCAAAAAAGAGACCGATTCCGTGATTTCGTCCTTTTCGGAATAGTTTTGAAAATGACGGATTCTTTTTTACAGACCGGAATCGTTCGTTTAGTTCCACTGCCAGAATCGCTCCATTTGAATCGTTCCTCAACAAATGACAATCTCTACTCAGGGCCGTAACTATAAACTTGGGGGCTCCGGGGCAAACTAGTGGGGCCCCTCGTGCCCGGGGCAAATTAAAACTTTGCCCCGGTCGCAGGTTGTTTTTTTTCACACTCCGCTGTTTAAACGTACACATCATAAGCCCAAAAATGACTAAAAAACGTAGAATTGGACAACCCTATTCGGAAGGCACTTGGCGGAGACGCAATTTTTGCCGATCCCACTGAAGGTAGCATAGAGAAGAAAAAACGGACTCCTGATTGATTGAATACTTTAAAGAGAGTTTTGTTTAGGTTCATTTTTGAGTTTATGTAACTTAATCGTACGTTTCTGTTTAAAAACCTTTTGAAAGATGATTTTGATGATTTTTTTTCGATTTTATGTATTTATTAATAGATAAGAAAGATTTTCTAGAAATTTTTAAATGCTTTTTATATTATTCACCCGATCAGAAGCCCATAATTTCTTTGGGATCAGCAAACATGCTGGGGCGACATGACATATTCGACTCAACATTCTGCTGTCTGCTTTAGAGCTAGCTGTTTTTGCATGCGAAGCGTATGGAGTATATCGACGGACACAGAAAATTTACTCTAGCAGTTTTATTTTTATTATTATTTATTACTAACTTTTAGCCAGGCACTGGGCATTTTATAGGAAGTTAGACTAGAAATTAAAATCTATAATTTTTTAACCATCAGTTTGGGGCCCCTCAGGCTTGGAGGCCCCGGGGCATTGCCCCGGCGGTAGTTACGGCCCTGTCTCTACTAAAAAACTGATTACATTTAACGTTAAAACGACTTATTCAGCAAAAAGTAAGTTTAAAATAAGTAACATGTTATACTGTTGTTTTATTCTCTTAAATCTAGAGCAAAGTGCGTTTGAGCGTCATTATTTCTCGCTGCCGTTTAGTGCAATACTTGGCGATAGTTGCGACAGTTCTTCCAAACCCACAAATAATTGTATTTAAGCAGTAAAAAAAACGCCTTTACAAACATGAGAACTCTATATTTCGCAGCATAGCGAAAAGAATTTACAAATTTCGATGTTTTTTCAAATTTTTTGAGGTTTAAAAATTGTAGAAAAAATATCACGATTTCCAATTTTAAAAAAATCATTTTATAACCCGCACCGTGTATAAGCCGCAGCAGCTTTTTCGAAAGTTTTTTTTCTTGTATAAGCCGTGGACTATACACCCGAAAATACGGTGCATATAAATTAGATAAAGATGCTTAATTCAATGCAATATAATTTTTTTGGTATTATGAGGATGTTTCTTTTATGCCATTCAGTAATATAGAGCATTTAAAGTTGATGTCATCAAGCACTGAAATAAAAATCTACTTAAAATGATAAAGATGCTTGAAATTTGGTATATACTTAGATTTTAATAGTATGACAAAGGCTTAGTAACCTTAGTTATCTGGAACGATTTATATATTAAATTATATATGAGGTGTGTCAAATTCATGCCAAAATTTAAAAATTCTTAATAAAATAAGGATGCCACTCTGAAAATAACAAGAGGAAATTATATGTAAAGTAAAAATTACAACATATTCACAACATTTATACATAAATATTGTAAACTATATTGTTTATAATAAACTAAAAGGATAAAATTTCTAAAACTATTTTTTAAATATCAAAAAATATGATTTTGGTTTTTAAGTTTAAAAAAAATATGAAGCAAAACCAGAACTTTATTCTTAGAAAACCTAAACAAGTATAGATCAAATAGTCTCAAATGTACTGCTAACTCATTATGCATAAAACTTATGAAATATATTGTGAACTAGGAAAAAACATTTTTATTTACTCTTATATCAATTAAGGTAACCCATCAACAGATGCAGTGAGCTCAGTACAAGGGTGGATCCAGTCCTCCTTTTAGAGAGGAGGAGGGTCATTGCTCTCTTTTTTTTTTTTTTTTTGAAGAGGGAGGGTTGTCTCGTCCCCTAATAAGTAACTTTGAACATTGTCCCAACATTGCATCCAAAATAACTATATTTCTGATACTTTTGAGAAGTTAATTTCATTTGCAACAAAAATATTGCATAAATATTCGTAAAAATAAATGTGTACATTTTATTCAGATTCCAAGAAATTGAAAATTTTTCTGTTTTCGTATAAAATCCAATTATTCAAGAAATAGAATTTTATGCAAATTTTTAGACAGTTACAAAAAAGCCATAAGGAGGGATCAGTTGGCTGTTATGGCATGCAATTCAGTTTAAAATTCTACAGTTTAGAGATTTCATGAAAGATTTTTTGCCTTTATTGAAAAATGGAAAGCTTTAACCAATCAATTTACTTTGAATAAATGCATCTTACATTTAAGGCTCCGTTGAGATTGTAATACTTTCAGTTCAACTGAATTCTTGGAAGAGCCTTTTATATAGGACCCATTTGCGGTTTCTTCATAATAGAACAGAAGGGAGGGAACAAAAGAATTTGAAGATAAGCAATCCACCCTACTTGAAAGATTTTTCTTTAGCCAGACAACCCTCCCTTTCCTGCAAAACTCATTTAAGATCAAAAGAACCCCATCACAACAACAAATGTACCGACACCGAGCTTCAAGAAGTAGTCAGATGTGTTTGGGCCTTAAGATTATAACATAACTCATGGTTATGTCAGAAATTACCTACATTGGGTTTATGTACAGCTTTAAAATCTAATACTACATCCTTAAAATTAGAAAAACTTTCCTCTTGAGGATATTTCTTAATACTGTGACATGTCTCAAGAACATCCTCGTCCATTTGTTCCCCCAAAGTATGCGACAACTTGTTTTTGACAATTTGCATGTCTTCTCACATCCCGGTATGTCAGCTTCCATTAATTTAATTGCTAAAAGATTCGTGTGACCTAGCATGCATAAGGATATTAAATCCATGGTTCGTAGCTGTGATAATAGCCAAAAAGCCAAAATGACAGCACACAATCTCCTATTGGTACATTCGCCCTACCCGATGCCCGTTTTGGTCACATTCATCTAGACTCCATTGGTCCCTTTTCCCCATCTGGTGTTAATATTGTTTAACAATCATTGATTGATTTACCAGATGGCCTGAAGTTATTCTGACAATTGATATGACTGTGGAAACCACTGCTCGCGCTTTATTAAAGGGTTAAATCTCCAGATTTGGATGCCCAGTCACTATTACCACAGATGAAGGCCGTAATTTTGAATCCACCTTGCTTCAGGAACTTCTGCACATCATAGGTTGCAACCGGATTCGAACTTTGCCATATCATCCCCAGGCAAATGGAATTTTGGAACGTTATCACAGACATTTAAAACATGCCCTTAAGGCACACAATAACACTAAATGGACTGACATTCTTCCAATTGTTCTCCTAGGTGCTCAACTCTCAAAAATGGACATTAATGCAACACCTGTGCAATTAGTATATGGCACAACATTAAGATTCAGTTATGAGATCAAGATTACCTTCTGATCTCATAACTGAAAAAAAACAAATTGACCAACCAATGGATCCCAACTTTGTCTAACTTAGTCGAAACAATGCGGCGATTAAATCCCACTGCCACTTCCTTACATGGCACTTCAAAAAAAATTTTTAACTCCCTCATTGTCAACTTGCACACACATATTTTTAAGGTCAGACAAAATACTTCGTCCTCTAACACCACCATACACTGGACCTCACCTTGTCATAAATAGAAATCCCCAAAACCTTATTGACATCAACAGTTTTGATGGATCGTGTGAAACCTGTCTATCGATTATCAGACACTTGTTACAGATCATTCTGTTCCTGTTCCAGAACCAGAGGTACCAACTGAACCGACACCCATTGATAAACAACCTACTACTCGTTCTGGACGAAAAGTCACCTTTCCCAAACATTTGGTTACTGAATATGTAATATAACACATCTGTACATAATGTTTTATATAGTTCCTATTATTGTATTGAATATTGATTTTGTATTTCTGTTTTGCATTATTTCTATATTATTATTGCATTGTATCAAGCATTTATAATATTTCATATATTGTATTACTCTCTAGCATTTTATCGTTCACCTTGTTCACTGGGGGGATACCTTATGGTAATGTATCCTTCCTCCCTGATGTATTCAACCAATGGCGCTACAAGCACAGTAAAAACAGTTCTACTTCCACTTCTAGTTGTTACGATTCAGAAGTGTGGCGCTACTGTAACCTGCGTCTGCTATACTGTAAGCCGTGCAACAAAGGATCGGCATTCTTTTCGTTAAATTTTATTTATTAAATTGTTATTGTTAACTAAGTGGAGTCTTTCTTCAAGTAAATGAACATTATACATCTTTTACTACACAACTCACCAAACCAGAAACCAAACAAAAGATATTTCCAAATGTCAGTTGCTGATTTCGATGAGAGTCGTCATTGAAGAGCTCTTACCACAAGACTCAGGGAGAGTTACAGAAACTACATTCCAAAAATTCATAAATAATTTGCAATGGAAATAAAAGATATTGGAGGAAAAAATTTTAAAACTGTCTTTAAGTACATGTATGATTCGAGACAGAAATTAACTCTTTGCTTGTTCCTACAGAATTGAAAGCAAGACAAAGACATGGTTATATTCTAGCAATGAATCAAGACAGTTTTATTGTTGAACAGCTGAAATTAAGAGGGGACCTGCAACTAAGGTGTAAAGCAAAGGAAGCCCAAATGAATATTTTGAATGTTTATTTTGTTCATGCTTATGTTTAGTGCGATATTATTTTAACCTCTTCACTACTGGCAATTACAGTATTTTTAATTATTACTGAATTATTTCTTCTCTTGTTTGACTTCAGAGCGAGATTTTTGTTTTATTTTCATTAGCTTGAATCTTAGAATTCGAAACATTATTCTTATGTCGAAATTTCATTTATATTTGAGTATCATTAATAAAATGGGACAAAATTGATGTACCCATTTGGGTACTCAGGAACTGCAGAGGTTAATAGACCAGTCTGGAATATGCCAAAGCATAGAAGAATCTAAGGATAATATAGTATAAGGATCCTGTATAAAGCATGATTTCCTTTTATTCATTTCAATTTTCAAGATTTTAATGAATCCATATTTGGCAAAGCTGATGTGATTACATAATTCAGTATAACATATTTTATGATTACCGTAATTTTGGATGTATAAGCCGCAGATCAAACAATTCTTTTCCAACCCAGAATTTTTTAAGAAACAAATATAACTAGTTAGATCGTCGTAAATATTTGTCTTCAATCACTAAATAAGATTTCTGGGTCAAAAAAGAATTGTTTGGTCAGCAGCTATACATCTGAAATTACGGTATATATTTTAAGTAGGTCAGCTATTTGAAATTTAGTAAAATTATCTCTGTAAATTTAATTTGCATAGGGAAAGGGAGGAGAACCAAAATCAATGCTTGCCCTGGGTAAAAAAAAAAAAAAAAAAGTTTTGACTTTGAATAACAGTGCCCTTTTTTGTTTTAACTGTCATTAAAAATACAGTAAAACTCCGATAATTCGGATTAATTGGGATGGAACCCAATTCGTATTATTGAAAATCCAGATTATCTGGAGAATTAGGAAAAAGGGAAATAAAATAAAACATACTTCACCTTTAATCACTTTTATGTTAAACTTTTTTAATATTTACAGATAGTAAAAATGTTTATTTTGCTTAAATCTTCCAAAAAAGAATCAAGAAAAGTTTTTTTTTTATTGTGAATACAACGATGAAAGAAGTCAATGTTATGGAAATTAGCCAATTGCTTCTCAAAATTGAAAAAAAAATTGACCAAACTGATACAGATTATCCGGAGATCTCGATTAATAGGGTCCGAAATAGCAGGGTTCTACTGTACTTGAAATTTCAACACCGTTTCAAATGAAAATTATGATTTAATACGATACAAAATTACAACCAACAGCAGATTTTGAAAGAATCACTTTTTTTTTAACCCTTCTTTTTACCTTTTCTTCCTTATACAACAACGAAAAAAAGACCATTTCTCGTTAAATTGTTTATTTAGGAGTATTGTTTCCAAACTTCTATTCTCATGGCATGCAGAACTGACTCCAATAGCAAAAACTGTCCAGTATGGAGCAAGGGCTGCAGATTAATCCACCAGTTTAAAGACTTTTTTAACCCAAAAGGATGAAATTTGCTTTAAGTCTCTAGATTTAAGGTATTTGTTTCATAATTGTTATATATATATATATATATATATATATATATATATATATATATATATATATATATATATATATATATATATATATATATATAGGCAAATTTTGTGTATTTTATAGGATATTGTTTTAGTAGGCTTAGTTTACTGTTAGGTTGCAGATAAATTGTAGCATGCTACAGACAGAAAATTCTGTTTCTAGAGACTAACCACTGTTGAATTCAGGGTATGACCCAGGAGACACATACCCACCCTCCCCCAGGAGCAACGAGTGTCTTCCGGGAAGATGAGATTTTGGGCTTCTAATGCTAAAAAGAACACGATCCTCATCCCAATCATATCTCCTTCCCTAAGAGCCACAGAATACTCTCCGGGAGAAAAGTGTTTTAATTCAACACTGGATCTTACAGTTAGGGACATTACTCAGTGAACCAAAAACAGGCTTTACAATTTCTATTTTTACATACAAAAACAAAGTTAAACAAGTCTAAAAATAGGTCAAGTACATAAATATTTACCACGGTAGAGGGAATTTCATTGACTATTTTCAACACCGGAGTAACTATTTTTTCATGGTTTTTTGTTACCTTGGAAATTCTTTTTAATAAGTAATCTATAGTAGTACATAGTTCCCGATTATAATCTGAGGCTCCTAAATTAAAAGAAAAATATCCATTAGAAAAAATTCATCAAAATTATTCATCAAAATAAAAAGAATATGCAACGAATTTTATTCCAATATTGTCATCATTCAGTTTTTCATGCAACACACGCTTTATTATTTTACTTTGATTTTTATTACTATTTTTGAAACCAGTGAGCAAGTCATGCCCCAGTTTTGGCACATTGAAGGATTTTGCATTGTTAAAAATGCAATTTTTATGTGTTAGAATCTGTGTTGTTTCTTTTATAATGGATGGATAACATGGTTTAGAGGAAAAAAATAATTTTATTTTCATTTAAGTTTTTGCAGATATTTTCTTCCTGATGTAATTTTGTCAGTTTTTTTATGTTTAATATCAGTGGTATGCTCCTTTCTGCATTTAAACTTCTTGCTTGTCTTTCCAAAATAGAAATTCTTTAATCCATCTGCTCTTAAGAGCCGTTATTTTGAAATTCAAACAAAAAAAAATGATGTTTTGATAGTTGTATTTTTTAATTTGCTTGATTTTTTTTATATGTTGAAGTAGATCATATTTGATGAATAATCTGCAATTTTGAAGCCCTGAAAAAATTTCCTCTTCTTTTCTATAGAAAATGTCAAAGTTCAAAGTTGTAAATGCCATTTTTTATAAAAAGTGAAATGCTGGTATATTTAGAGTACTATATCTCTCGCAAGCAAAAACATCCGAAAACCCTTTTAGCGTAAACTGTTAGTATAACTATACTTACTTTTTAAAATTTATTTGTTTCCATGGGGATTTGTTAATTTACATTGTTATGTTGCCACAAAGTACAGTCAAAATGACGTTTTTGTCCATTTTCCACACTTAATATTTTATTTAAGCAATAGTACCCCAAACTTTAACATATAGAATATGAAAGTATAATACTAAGACAAGCAAAATAATGTAGTGCTGTACCGAGATATTGTTGCTGTTAGCAGGCTGTTAAATACTCAAAAATTTCAAAATTTGCAACTTTTAAAAAGTAATAAAATAAAAAGGTATTGGAGTATTTCAAATAAGCTCAACAGTAAAATAAAACAAAATATGTCACACAGTAGGTGAATATATGTTCAAAAACATGGAAAAGAAAAAGTGGGGCCTGATAATATTTTTATAAAAAGAAAAAAAAAAAAGACTAAATTTTCAAATAAACAATGTTGATAATATTTCTTCCCAATCAGAAAATTAAAAATCCCTTTTCTTGTTGCTCTTGCTGTGTTTTTTCCCCTATGAGAAAATGAAATAACCCCTATTTTGTTACCCCTTCCGAAAGAAAATGAGGATGCTTCATTTTCTCTTAGGGGAAAATGTGATAGACATTTGCTTTTCTAAATTTTGTCATTTTTGTAAATAAAAATATCACGAGGCCCCACTTTTTTTTTCCATGTTTTTATACATATATTCACCTACCGCGAGACATTTTGTTTTACTTTACTGTTGCGCCTATTTGAAATAAAATTATTTTTAAAATGTTGCAAATTTTGAAATTTTTGTGTATTAACAGGTTATATCTGCTAACAAACAATATCTCAGTACAGCACTACATTATTTTGCTTGTCCTAGTAGTACACTTTCCTATTCTATAAGAAAAAGTTTGGGGACAAAAACGTCATTTTTACTGTACTTTGTGGCAACATAACAATGTAAATTAACAACGCCCCATGGAAACAAATTTTAACAAGTAAGTATGGTTATACTAACAGTTTATACTGAAAGAATTTTGGGATGTTGTTGCTTGTGAGAGATTTAGGCCCGCTACACACTAGGGAGACATGCGGCAAAAATCGTGAAACATGACGCAGTCAAACCGGTTTTTCTTTGTTATCAGGGTGAAATTGTCGCATGTCTCATGTTTTTTCGCTCAATGTCTCACAGGTCTGTGTCGGGCCAAAGTGCTCTAAATATACCAGCATAGACTATCAGTGTGACGTCACAGGCAACTCAACTCGACATATCAACCTCAAATACGTTCCAAACAAACACAGAGTTCAGAGTGTTTTAGAGATGTACTATACCGTCAAAACCAGGTGCAGTATAACCATTCAAAAAAAGAAAAGAACGTGGAACAAGGATTGAATTTACTAAACTAGGAGAAGTTTCCATATCGAGCCACATTTGTTTGGCCGAATTGAGACCCTTTTAACTATTTCGTGATTGCAATTGTAGCTGCACGCCATTTCATCTCTATCTTTTTCTTCACTCTGTTGTTTGTTTGGAACGCATTTTCAGCTAATATGTGGAGTTGTCTGTGACGTCATCACTGATAGGGTCTATTTCACTTTTCCTGAAAAATGGCATTCAAAACCTTGAGCTTTGACATTTTCTATAGAAAAGAGGAAATTTTTTTCAGGGCTTCAAAATTACAGATTATTCATCAAATATGATCTACTTCAACATATACCGTAAAATACCGTTAATCCGCCCCCCCCCCCAAACGTGACGAAAAATCGTACAATAGTTATAGGAGGGGCACTTACACGGGATTTTTCCGCGATCATTCAACAAAATTTACAGGAATGAATCATGATAAAATTAATGAATAGTTGAATGAATCATAAATTTTGATACTTGAAAAAATTTGGGTTTTTAAAAAAAACGTAAAATCTGTCGATAAAACGCAGAAAAAAGGAGAAATTTGTAAAAAAGGGCCAAAACAAGCATGAAATCTAAAAATATTGAAAAAATGCACATTTCAAAGATTCATGATTTATTCATTTCATAATGATTCATCTCATTCGCCTTTGAGAATAGGGAGGGCGCTTTCTCGGGATTTTTTGAAAATTTCAAATTCTTTATAAAGTGGGGAGGGGGCGTTTTATCGGGAAGGGCAGATTAACGGGATTTTACGGTATGATAACTGTATTGAATATTCTCCGAGTGGGTTTATCACATTTTAGCTTCTTAAAATGAGAAAAATTAGTTTTGAATAAAACTTGCAAAATTTTAAAACCAAGAAATATGAAAGCTACCTTTTCTTCCTAGCACTGGTCGACAGTCCCTTCAATAAAATGACAAATGCATTCATTTTTTTTCTCAATATTATTAAAATAACAATAGAAATCAGATCTAAATCATTTTCTATTAAACATACAGCAGCAGAAACCCCATTATTAAATTATTGAGAATCCGCCGATAGTTCGGCATCATTTTTAGCTCAAAATCAGAGTTTCAGCAAAAATTCTGCTGAAAATTCAACTCAAATAAGGCTATATATTAAAAAAAAAGGTTTCATTCTTCGGAAATTGAAACATGATTCATAGATTAGAGCTATATCGGCTGTGTAGCTGAAACACTAACTGCTATGATATGAACTCCACTTTAATAACTACCAGACATGACTGGCTCAAGACTATAACCAACTTTAATGATTCTTTTTGCATCTCAAAGCTACAGACATACGAGTAATAGAAAATTCTTAATTTGAAGTGTTTCATACAATCTGTGAAAATTCTATAACACATGATCATTTACAAAAAAAAAAATTGAATTTAATTGGGTGAAATTCATATAACTAGAAAATAATTCAATTTCGCAGACAAATTACATTTTACATGAAAATTAAGTTTGGTCAGAGGCTCAGCGAACCAACTTCAGCCACGCATATGATTGATATTATGTATAACAATAAATGTGTATAAATATACATAATTACTAATAATTATATATATTTATGTGTGTATTAATTACTTAAAAAATTTTAACATTTTCGTCCACTGCCGAAAATAAGATGGTACAATGATAGGTTTTCGTTTCAGTCAATCCTTATTTTTGATGCAACTAAATATACAAGTTAGATGCTGCATTAATGATAAAGCACCCACTCAAACTGATGGCATTGAGCTCACAGGCTATTTACACTAATTGTATATTACAGTTGAACCTCGAAAATCCGGACCTCCAAATTCCGGAAATCTCTAAAATCCGGACATTTTTCAGATTTCAGTTTTATTAATTTTTAAAATAAGACATAGCTGTAATTTTCATCAACTGCAGTTAAATTCTGATAACTATACTAAAAATATATATATAGCTATATTCTGGTTAATATTGTAATTTCTTGCCGTTAATTAAAGACTTTATTATTACGAAAATTAAAAAGTTAAAAAGCGTTCAACAAAATTTACAGTAATGAATCATGATGAAATGAATGAATCGTTGAATTAATCATGAATTTTGATACTTGAAAAAATTTGGGTTTAAAAAAAATGTAAATTCTGTCGAAAAAATGCAGAAAAAAACGGAGAAATTTTTAAAAAGAAAAAGAAAGCCAAAACAAGCATGAAATCAAAAAATCTTGAAAAAACGCACATTTCATCAAAGATTCATGATTCATTCATTTCATAATGATTCATCTCACTCTCAATCGCCTTTGAGAATCGGGAGGAAGGGCGCTTTCTCGGGATTTTTTGAAAATTTCAAATTTTTTATAAAGTGGGGAGGGGGCGTTTGATCGGGAAGAGCGGATTAACGGGATTTTACGGTATTATACAGCCATAAAAAAGATTTTTTAATAAACCTCCAAAATCCGGAAAATTCGAAAATCCGGAATCGCCGCGGTCCCGGATTTGAGGTTCAACTGTATAGGGTAGGTGCTCCGGTTTTGGCCGCTGTACCATTTGACCACAATGAATTTGATTCCACTACTTAAGCTGTAAATTGATGTTAATAAATTATATGAATTTTTACTCATTAATCAAACTCTTATTTCCAATACCATGTTTATTTTTTGATAAAATGTAAATTCCAAAAAATAAGTAAATGTATGAAACTATAGTGCATACTCACATGTATTAAGATTTTTGTTTAGCTAACAAGTTTTAAGAATCTTTAAACAATAGGCATTTATCGAACTTTATTAGTTACAAAACATATTGCTATAAGATTTTATGAGGTAAGCTTTAACTTTTTTGCAGTTTCACATTTAAATAATTTTTTTTAACAACTTAAAAAAGGATAGCCAAAACTAGTGCTTTAAATTTGTTATATGAACCAGTTATGGCCATGAAGTGACTTATAAGGAAAAACATTATGTTCCACTTTTGGCCCCAAGATTAATCGTAGTGGAAATTTTAGCAATAAATTTAGAAATATTTATGACAAGCAATACAATAAAATTACCAAATGATTTAATGATTTCTTGCATTTTGTTTTCAAAATAAATAAAGAAGTTGCATAATTTATGCATGATTTCAGGCACAGGGATTTAGAAATAACAAATATTATGAAAATTGTTATTACAAAAAGGATCCATTTACCAAGTTTTAAAAAGACAATTCTGTGTTTTTAAAAAATGGGCTAGATTGAACACTGCTCGAAGATAGGAAGTAAAATTAATGCCATTCAAAATGTATTGTCAGCACTAAAAGATAGCTAAGTTTTGGTGTACCTCATTTTATCTTACATCCCAAGTTTGCAGAATGGACACCACTTTTCTCTAATAATGTGAATCTCAAGCAGCCGGTCTAACAAGGGGACCCCCAAACATGGTGCCCACAGTTTTTCTTATGATTTCGAAGTATGTTGTACGGGTCATACCACTAATTATTCCGGTGAAAGTGTTTCTTCAAATGGGCCTTGGTTTTTGAGAATTTGGGGGTTAAAGTTCAACGTATATTTCAAATATCTATTAGTACAACATCTGAATGTGGATGCGTGGTGCCGTGCCAGCACGCGAGTTTGTGATTCCAAAGGCTGTGGGATAGTCTCACCTCGGCTTTTATTTTCTTTTACTTATATTTTTTACATGTTAAAAATTTTAAGCAGAATGGGGATTTTTGCAGCTTTGAACCTTTTGATATTTTCTGAAAAGGACAGTTTACTTTTTCAATTTTTATTATTATTATTATTTTTTTTAAGTATGGTTCAAATGGTGAACTGGCAGCACTTCAGGGTTCAACTAAAAGTACATTTTGCAACAAATAAATAAGAATGCACATTTAAAATTTTGAAAAAGTAAGAAAATTTTAAAATCTCCACTACTTGAAATATTAATATTTTTAGATTAATAAATCCCCTTTTTTGCTTTCTCAAATGTGTGTTACACAATACTGTGCATGGATTTTTAGATAATCTAATACTATATCTAATATATTTTTAACTGATATAATTAGTGTAAGGCGGTGAAATCTAACACATCTTCATGTATAATTTTATTAATAACAATAATAATAATGTTAAGACTAATTTCATGCACATATCTAACACATATGTAACAAACAAATTGTACAAAACATTTTAAATCTCTATATCAAATACAAAAAAAAGCCTTAACAATTTTAAAAACATGAAAGTGAAAAAAATGTAAACGGGAAAAAAAGTTTAAAGTTGTCACTGGTATGAGGAATTGAATCTGGTGATTAACAAAATTTTCAATATCTTGAGATATAATTATCGTATGGGTAACAAGGAGGTATTAAAATATTCACAATTAAACAGGCTTTCATTTAATGTTTTAAAAATAAAAAATCAATTTTTTGATCAGTTTTGAGATAAACTGTCCCCTTAAAAACTTAAGTTTACGTTTGGGAATTTAAAGAAAATCGGTATTTTTTTAACCAAAATTTTTAATCTAAACACAAACCCTATTTAATTTAGTCTGAAACTCTTTAAAATGTACATAATTTATATTTCTTAAATACTTAATTCGCGATAAATATGTTTAAAAGTACATTAAAAGTTTTTAAAAAGTTTAACCATTGTTTGTATAAGTTCAAATGTAAGATCAATAAAAAGAAATCTTCAATTATTCTGATATTACGGAGGAAAGGAAAGGAGACGATTATGAAAAAAAAATAGTGTTTTTATATGTATCGAAATTTTATCTCATTAACAGACGATTTTTGCTCTCCAGTTGAATCGCAAAAAAAAGTTTTGATTTGTAATAAAAAATAGTTTTAAATGTAATCTGCCATTTCTTATTTGTGCAAACAAAGTTTGTTGATTTTGAACTTGGAAGATAAATGCGTTTACAGAAAATCGGAAAATTAAAAACTTTGATAACTGATAGCAGGGTTGGCAAGTTTCTTCCGCAGTGGAAAAAACCGCGGAAAAAACCATGGAAAAAACCGGCTGGAAGAAATAGGTTTCTTCCAAGTGGAAGAAATGGAAGAAACTGTTTTTCTTTAAGAATTTACCATAAATTTTCAATTTTGTAAGATGTAATAAATACTTCTTATAATATAAATTAATTTTACTGGACCAAAACAAATTTAACGAAGCATATATGCTAAATTAATAATTACATTAATTTTTTAGACAAGATCACACACAACACTTATCTAGAAATCTTCAACCATTGGCTAAATAAAACGATATAATTTAATAATGAAAAGATTATTTATCCAAAATACACAAAATCAGTTAAATGTTATCCATTCCAATTTAACCAACATATCTTTTTTATAATTTAAATTTCTGAAACTAGTAGTAAATAGTAGAGATTCTTTACTAATGGTAGAGTGAAATTCATTTATATAAAAGCTTTTAATTTACATAAATTTTATCAATGTAGATAATGTATAATAATTACTATATTAAATAGAGGTCAATCAAAAATACTATTTTGTTTTTGGCCCAAAATCTGCGTTTTGCCAAAAACGAGGGCGAAAATCCGGCCACATCGAAACACTTTGTATTCCAAAAATCTTGTTTCTTCCTTCGGAAATTTTCAATTTTATTTTTTCATTGAACTGTATCGGCTTAAATGAATGCATTAGAATGAACCTCATTGTTTATAATTATCAGACATGATTTATCAATCACTCATAGAAAATTTTTAGTTTGAACTGCATTAGATTTCAAATATTTTTTGAAAAAAGTTCTAAAATAACAAATGATCATTTACTAAAATAATAGAAGAAAAATCAAGATGTATATACCTAAACTAAAATATTTTTTAATTAAATGAAATTCGTATAATTAGAAAATCTTTCTGCATCATGGATGAATTACATATTTTATATGAAAATAAAGTTTTTAGATTATTAACAGTTTTACATAATTATTAAATACTATACATATAATTAATTTCAATTTTGTATATTTATATATGTATTAATTTAATACATACAGTTTAATTACTTAATTTTTTTGGATGTTATCATTTTTGGCCAAAAAGTAAGAAGGTCGCCTAAATTAGGTTTTGGCTTTAAAAACCTGTTTTGATCTATCTACCAGTATTTAAAAAAGTCATTAAAATCTTTATTTTTCTTCGTATAAAGCAACAAAGTATGGCAAAAAAGTTTTTTAGGATGCTGCAATCAATTTCGTAACTTAAATTGGATGAAAGCAAAAAATGAAGTATTTTTTCTTCAAGTCCTACACTTCAGAATAGTTTAAAACATTTTGACATACCCATAGATGTTTTTAGAACACTAATCTTTTAAAATCAGCATTGAAATATTCATGCTAGATGAAAAATATAAAAAATTACAAATTTATTTATTTACTGTGTTGCACAGTTTAAAATAATGCACAATTATATGAAAATATATTTTTATATGAAAAATAAACAATTTGTAGGTAGTTTCTTTTCCTTTATTTATAAATGGAGCAATTAATAAAAAAATCCATTCCATAATAAAATTCCTAACCTCTACAGTAGTAAAAATCCATCAACTGAAACTGTCTGCTGAACCTGAATTTTGCTATTAAAAAAACTTTGCAAAAATAATATTTTTAATACAGTAGACTCCCTCAAATCCGCAAACCAGAAATCTGCAACTCTCTAAAATCCGCACATATTTTATGGATGTAAACAAAGAAACTTTCAGTTTGGATATTGGGACAAAATTTGATTTTTTTAGTTTTATATCAATTCCATATATTTTTAAATTTGTAATTTTCTTAATAATACTTTATTCATGTTTCTTTCATGAAGGAAAAATAAATTTTGAAAAAAATTCAATATATTGCTGATATTACAGGTAATCACAATCGTCTTACCAAATAGATTTATGCATTAATCAAGATTTTTTGGTTATTAAGCCTGGCTAAACTTGAAAGAAAAATTCTTAGTTTATGATTTTGATGTGAATTAGTAATGTACTTTTATAACGCAAGTTTTGTTGAATAATTTTGCAAAAATGCATTTAATCTTTATAATCATACACTATAGATTATTAATTTGACCTTTACTATTAGTACTTTAATCATTTTAAAAATTTAAATTGTGTAGTAGTGTTAACCACAAAAAATTTCAAGAAGGAGATTTGACTATAAGCTGAGATACGGCGATTAAAAAATTTTAAGAAATGCTATTATGAGTACATTAGGAGAAATGAGATTAGTCTCATTTATTACAATATTTACACAGAAAATATCGTTTTTTGAAAACAGTTTAATAATAAATGTTTAATTTACAAAGATACTATATATGCTCAACAAAGAGCTTAACACTATTTACGAGAGATGTTATGAGTTCGACCAGTTACTGTTGTCAGTCCATATGACTGTTCTTTCTCAAAATTTTATTTGAAGGCACCCAAGTCTTGTCATCCCTTGTTAACTTGAATGAAATTCTCTAGATTTAATAATTGAAACCATGTCAACTCGATCAGTTGCAACCCATTGTCTGAAATTTACTTTTCCTGAAATGTGTACCGAGTAAAATTGTTGCAAAAGCATTTGTAGTAGGTTTGTTCCTCTGGACAAATAGTGTATTGGCTTAGCATACATTCTGAATTGTTTGAATCACATAGACGCATTTGAAGAAGATATTTGTAACTAAGATTTAACTTTGTACTATAAATAATTAATTTAAAATTTTGGAGGTATGAACAATTACATAGAAGATTACAATAGTTTGGCAGTATTGTTTTCACATATTGTCCATGTCATGTCTCAGCTTGTAGTCAAATCTCCTTAAAATTTTTTGTACATAACACTACTACACAATACTACTAAAGGCCAGTATTTCAGATTTTTATCTCGTGCTCCCCCAGAGATATCAAAGCCTAAAAAGTGCGATTTTTGAAATTTTTGACGAATTTCGGAATTTTTTTCGCAAAGAGAAATCAACTTCCAGATGGGGGACTTGGTGTATGAGTACACGCACTTTTGACCTATTTGTAGAAAAAATCGTTTAAGGTTGACAGTCTTGTGGAACAATTACATCGTAGGTTACAACAGTTTGACAATATTATTTTTCACATATTGTCCATGTCATATCTCAGCTTGTAGTCAAATCTCCTTCTTGAAGTTTTTTGTACATAACACTACTACACAGCACTATCAAAGGCCAGAATTTCAAATTTTTATCTCGTGCCCCACCAGAGATATCAAAGCCTAAAAAGTGCGATTTTTGAAATTTTTGAAGAATTTCGGAATTTTTTTTGCAAATAGAAATTAACTCCCAGATCTGGGACTTGGTGTATGAGTACACTCACTTTTGACCTATTTGTAGAAAAAATTGTGTAAGGTTGACAGTTTTCCTTGCATAAAAAATTTCCTCTTGCAAACGGATAGATTTTGGAAAAAAATCTTAAATTTTGTGCTAAAATTTCACCTGTAAAAATTTATTTTCCAAAATTATTCTACCACTATACATTTAGCCTATTTTATTCTGAACAAATTGCTGCAAACCCCATTTCAATTGGTAAAATAAAAGACGAGATATTTACAATTTTGTGTATCCTAGTATCTGAGAAAATCGCTGCACATGATGAAACAAAGATGGCCGCCATGCACAAACAAAAAATAGTAAAATTAAAATAACGGTCATTTTGAACTTCCATCATCTTAGGGTTGTTGTACAAAAAATTTCAGATTTTTTAAAAATGGTCGAGCGACCAGTGCTAGACCACTTGAAATGGATTGACCCACAAAATTCTAAAATCCACACAACCTCTGGTCCCAAGCTGTGCGGATTTTAGGGAGTCTACGTAATTAAATTTTCCAATTTAGATTTCATGTAATTATACTTTAATTCTTTTACATAGTTAATATACTTTAACTTTGAGAATTTCTTTCGGTTTCTGGTGGTTTCTTCCATTTCCTCCAGTTTTTTCCATTTCTTCTGGTTTTTTCCAGTTTCTTCCGGTTTTTTCCAGTTTCTTCCAATGTCCTGGAAAAATAGGTTTCTTCTGGAAGAAACCCATCCCTGACTGATAGCAACTTGCATTACTGCATTAATGTTTTATTACTCTTTCGAAGGTAAGCATTACATGAATTATCTAATCCTTAAGACGTTTAAGAAATTGCACTTGAAAATTATTTTGTATTTATACAAAAAAGGATATTTTTTCATTTAAAATGCTAAAATAAAAAAAAGTGATAGGAAAAAGAAAAATTATTTCAGAATTGTGCATAAAGTAAAAAATGTAGATAATAATTGATAAAAAAAAAGTATGATAAAAATATGATATAAAAAAGTTCTTGGCATAAATTAGTTTTGCAGTTTTGTCATTAGTTTAAAAATTGCAGAAAAAAATAATTTTCATTAAAACTTCAAAAATGTAAATGTAATTTATTAAGAAAATATCAAAAGCTCTGGCAATTTCTCTAGTTGTAAACATACTTAAAATTTTTAATGAGCAAAATCTATAAAAATAAGTAAAAGAAAAAAGCAGAGGCGGGACTTCTATCCCACAACCTTTGGACTTGCGAACTTGCGTGCTGGCACGGCTCTGAGAATCCACATTCATATGTTGTATTATTCATATATTTAAAATATACGTTGAACTTTAACCCCCAAATTCTCAAAAACCAAAGCCCATTTGAAGAAGCCCTTTCACCAGAATAATTAGTGATACCACCTCTACAATATACTTTGAAATTATCAAAGTCTGTGCGCACCATGTTTGGTAGTCCCCTTGTAAGTACTGCTGTTTATGATGGCCATTTACTTATGAGCTAATGGCCTGAAAAGAAGAACTCTGTAGGTGTCTTTTTTAAAACCCTAACATATACTTATGCAAGGAAATCTAAAGTTTGAAAAAAACCTCAACTCAAAATGAGTAGACTAATGGTACTAGGAATTTAAGCTAAAAATCAACTGGAAAAGTGGATTTTAGAGATTGTCAGAATACTATTTCCTGTAAAAATGGAAACAGTTTTAAAATTCCAAGCATAAAATTGTTGAAACTGGCAAGATAGGAACTTCATTTCAAGATGGAAGATCAGGCCTGAAATGGTATAATTCGCCAATAAAACAAATTATAAAGTAATTTGCAAAAGAGGCTGAATGCATAAATAAGTCACCAAAAGCTAAGATAAATGAAACAAAAAATAAGATCAGAAAATTATTTCAAGATAAAATACTTGAATCGTTAGTAAAGAGTTAATTTTAAACAATCCACAATTCATGGATAATTATAAAGCTGATTGAATATGCAAAATGTAAAAATATGTTTATGTGCTACAAGGTCTCATCTCTTATAAATCAAATTTTTTTTGTTTTTAATTTAAAATTTTTAGCTAAAATCAGCTGAAGTACATTTTATTTAATGTTTTTACCAATTCAATAAAAAAAATCTTTTCACAAAGAAATATGTAATAAAATAGATGTTGCATAAAAATGCTCGACTTTTACTTATTATCAATTAAAATGTTAAACTACAAAACTGGTGCAAATAGAAAGAAAGAAATTATTTGACAAGTTATTACAATCTAAAATATTCCATAGAAAGATATAATTAACAAAAATGGTAATCTACCAAAGAACACTTATGATTTAATATACTTCAATTAGCCAAAAACTAAAATTTCTATTTTAACTTTTCTCTAAATGTGGCCAAAACTGTAACATCCAACCTACTCTTAATTCAAAGAATCATGTCCCTATGCAAATTAAAAAAGAAATAAATTTAAGACAAAATAAAACAGTTTAGCTAAATTAAGAATTGAGAGGGTGGGGGGGTGTCCTAGTTGGTGAAGTGAATCATCAGAACAAACTGGTATAACAAATTTCAAACAAATTGGATAATTCTGCATGAAAAACTCACTTGCCCGAATTAAAAGAGTAGTAACAGCTTCTCGTTCCCTTCTCCCCTTAAGCTTAACTAATGAACTCCCAAAATTAATCAGGGAAGTACATTATCAAAATGAACCTAAATCCAACATTTGAAGCAAATTCGATGTTTTCATCAACAGTTATTGTGCTACATATAGAGAATCAGCCAAAGGCTTTAATAATCTGCGAGCTAAAAAAAGAAATTCTACTGCACTTT
Source organism: Maratus speculifer (assembly GCA_964019185.1). NCBI lineage: Eukaryota > Metazoa > Arthropoda > Arachnida > Araneae > Salticidae > Maratus > Maratus speculifer. Next base: position 17,024,247 of record CAXHSM010001376.1, on the reverse strand, counting down.
ATCCATTTTGAGTCGGAATTTCATGAAATTATTGTCAATATACAGAATAATTCAATTTTGATTTTTGCTTTTAGTTATTTATGCTTGGTTTGGTTTGGTTTATTTTTGTCGACCGATTATCTACACTAGGGATATAGGTCCATGGGGGGGGGTGCCCTTCGTGGGTGTCTTTTTAAGAGAACCAAACCCGTATTAACGCAAGGTTCGATTTAAACCACGAAAACTCTGAACGGTTAGGCCGACAGCTGAGATTGGGTTCGAACCCAGCACCTGCCGTCTACCAGTTGAGAGGTCGGAACTTCTCGGCCACTGGTGGGGCGTTATTTATGCTTGAAAGTGACATATTAACCAGTTCGGGACCATGGGTACGTAGATGCATTCTCAAAAAAGGCTTAAAGTAAAATTGATTTTATTTAATTACGACATTTTTGAGATTTAAAATTTAGTCAATTAGTAAAAAGTGGTGCCAAATGAATAAAATTCAAGTAAAGGATGCTGGTCTTGAATGAGTTAGCCAGTGTTTCATGTAAGACATTTCTTGCAATATTTTCACTACGGCAAGTTGCATTTTTTGATAGTTTTTGTATTTTTGAATATGTGTACCAAAAAAGGTTCACTATTTGCGAGCAAAAATAGCACTAGCCACAGGACGAAACGCAAAAACGTGGCCAGTGAAAAACTGTCTATCAGCAGCCACCTTCAGGCAAAATTTTTTTTCTTTTACAAAGAGATAACACAATTTACTAATATTTCATCAACAATTTTAATTTTTTAGGTTCCAATATATTTATATTAACATATTTAATTGGGCTATTTAGTTTTAGATTAATACAAGGGATAACCACCCCGGGAACTCAGCTTTTTAGATTAATACATATAGAAATGTTAACTGTTTAGTATTTTTAAATAAAGTGGCAACTAATTTAAACAAAACGGCCAATAGAAAAACTAGTCTTGTTGGCTAGTGGCCGCTAACGTAATTTCCCAATTTTGCCCTATATTCACTATTCCTGTTCTATGGTGTTTAAGAGTCATATTTGAAGACAAAAGATAGCCTACAGTGAAATATTAATTTAATAAAAATTTTAAATTGTTTATGATTCTTTTTTTAGAAAATCTTTAATACTTCTAAATGGACAATATGTTTAATTCCAAACATAAGAATTTGCCTGCACATCTGGAAAAAAATAAGCTTAACCAGTAACTTGAGTTTGTGTCAAAGGAATAAATCTCTTTAATGAGCATCCTTTTACTGAAATCTGAAACTAAAATTTTATTAGCTTCTTGGCAACAATAAAAATTTTCATTGTGCAGGGTCCTTATTGGTTCCACATTATTTAATAATTTTTTTTTTAAAAAATGTCATGTTTGAATTTTTTCATATTTTTAACAAAAAGATCACATGGAAAAGATCACAATGGAAAAAAAATTGAAAACACTTAAAATAACTAAACATTACATACTATAGCATCTGAAGCCTTTCTTCACAATATGGTTGTTTATATGTATCTCCAACAGGTAAAATCCAACTTTGTGGATAACATATATTACCTTGAAGCCGTAGTGAGGGATGAGCTAATAATCCAGACTGACTGCATGTTCAATATCTTCGGGAGCTTCAGGGCCATCAGTGTGGTACAAGTACGCATGAAACTCTGGCAAGTGAGCCCACCCCTCAAATTTCACCAGGAACGTCTGGATTCTTCCTGTATGAAGAAGAGAACAATAGAAGATGTTTTAGAGAAAATAACTAATTTTAATCAAAATCATTTCATAAAAACAAAAAGTACTGTATTCATTAAAATACAGGGTATTCCAAGATTAGACCCACAGATTAATCCTTTGTATGTGTGTTGCAGAGCAGCGACATAATCAAAAGTCAATACAGTAGACTCAAATCCATAGCTTGGAACCAGAGATTGTGCGAATTTTAAGGTTTTCTGGTCACTGCTTTGTTTGCATTTTTAAACAGCAATTTCAACTTAATAATGCAATCGAAACTATAATAAATGCTTACCATATAAAATATTTTAAAAAGTAATAAACTAAAATAAAAATTTAGATATTTTTAAAAATGATTGAAACCTTAAAAACAAAAAGGTAACATAATCAATACTGTATGATTAAATATTCATTATAAAAGATTAAATATAAATTTCTCTAAATTATTCAATAAAACTTGCCTCATAAAGGTACATTACTAATTCACATCACAATCTTAAAATAAGGAAGTACTATTTCAGGTTTAGCCAGACTTAATAATGAAAAAACTTCATTAATAAATAAATATATTTGGTAAGAAGATTGTGGTTAACAATGATATCAGCAATATCTTGAATTTTTTCACAGATAAATTTATTCTTCCTTCATGTAAAAAATATGAATTCAATAATATTAACAAAAATTACAAATTAAAATATATGACATTGATATATAAAACTAAAATATTCAAATTTTGTTTCTCTCTCTGAGCTGAATGTTCAGGGGTGGAGTAGTAAAAATAATGGAAGATATACGCTCAAGCAGAAGTTATGCGCTCAAGACAGATTATACCCTAGAATCTGCATACTATAGCTTTCTTGAGAAACAGAGGACATATGGTGCTCCTTTAAAATATCCAGAAGGTATACAGCGTATAGTAACCCCAGTATACCCTCTACTACATCCTTGTGAATGTTTCATTGTTTACATACATAAATTATGTGTGGATTTTAGGGTTGCAGATTTGAGAGAGTCTACAGTAGTTTTTACACAGTAAGCCTTAAAACAATTTTATTTATTATTCCTATTTCCTAATACACCAGTTAATATAAATTGATCATTGGAATTTTCAATAGACAATAATAATGGGCTGATTTCCCATACCAAAATTTTGTTAATCATTTGAGAAGCTTCAGGTTGATATTGCAAAAAATATATATATAATAATAATAACAACTGAGTAAAATTTTGCCAATAAAAAAAAAAAAAAAAAAAAAAAAAAAAAAAAAAAAGACTAAAAAAGAGCAAAAGTAGATTTTTTTTAAAGGTAATTCAGTACACTTTACAATTTTGTATCAGAAAATGGACAACATTTATGAGAAGAACATCAGTATTAGCTTATTGTAAACAGGAGAAAAAATTACTGTTTAGTCAAAAACTATTTTAATAAGTTTTAAATTTATTTTTTACATGCTTAAAATGATGTATTCTAACATCTGAGTTAATAATTTACATTCTTCCATCTTTAAATAGCAAGATTTTTTTTTTTTACTTTTGGTTTTTGGCAGACTCATGTTTTAAGGGTCAGAGAATCCAAAAAACATGTTTTTACAAAAGTCTGTGTGTGTCCGTATATTGCCATTGTAGAATCAAAAAGTATGAAGATATGCATAGAACTAAACAAAATTTTGTATGTTTTGGCTATACAGCAGGTCCTCCTTCAATTTTGAAATATTCCGCCAAAATGGGATGATGTAATAGCGAATTTTTGTGCCATATTTAATATACCATCAAAAATGTTTTTGAAGCTATGCATAAAATGTAAGCAATTTTTTTCGTGTAAATATTTGATGCTAGTTGGTCCTGCCTGAATTAAAAAAAAAAACTCACTGAAGAGGGGGGGGGGGCTTGTAATAGCAATTTTTGTGCCATTTTCAATTTGTACCATTGAAAAGTGTATAAATTTATGTAAAAAATTTAACTAAAATTTGTGTGTATGTTTTTGGCTATAGCCAGTAGATTTTTCTTTATAATTTGGAAATATTCCATAGGAAAGGAGCAGTGAGTGTCTTTTGTATCATTTTCTCGATTCTTTGTCATTCTGTTTTTTATCGGCTCGTGTAAAGACAGCAACTTTGATCCTGCTAAATTGGCTGTTTGCAAACCGCTGATACCAGAGTAATGGAGAACTATTGATTTTAATAAATATCATGATTCACATCAACTCATTTTTACTCAGATTAATTGACAGAAGCAAAAACATAAGATGAAAATCAAAATTGGTATAGTATTAAATTAGCAATATTAAAGTATTAACATGTATGCCTAGTGTTTGAAATATTAAGATATATGCATGAGACAGAAGAAAGTTTTGGGATTGGCGCATCCAACTATTTCAAAGGAGAGTTATCGAGCCACAAAAGGTTGAGAAAAGCAATAGAATGCATGAAGAGAGGATGAAAACATACCGAAGAACATCGTATTGCAACCTGTCGCAAATAAAAGGTATTCCATCCAAACTGAACTGGTGTCGATAATTAGGAGAAATAAATTTAAAAAATGCTACAACATTTACTTCATTGTGTGAAATGTTATAACATTACAAAAAGTTTAGGGAAAACAGGATTATCAAGCAATTGATGAACTGGCAATCTGTTCCAAAATGTGGTGTGTCAAGTCATACTGCTGGGGCACATAATGGAAAATTCTACTTTTTTTTCATATCATTACATTTACAACTAAAGACCGAGATAGCTATTGAAAGTTTTATTTTAATATTTCTTTAACTTAAATATGTAGGACAATCAGATTTATAATTTTTTTTAAATAATTTGATTTATTTGTGAGCAGGTTTTTTTCTTTTTAAATAATTAGATTGTTTTAAAATTAATAATTACTCAATATGTTTTTTGTTACATTAACTGATCCCCTGATTATTCTGAATTATCTTTCGTCCATATATGTAATTCAATTATTCTGAGACAACTCATCACAGCATAATATCACTACAATGTTTTATGGCATTTACTCAGCATGAAGTTAAAAAATACTATAAAATACATTAAATTACACATATTTGATAGGTAACTTGTATTTTTTTAGGCTTTGTGATGTGAAATGCAGGATTCATACTCTATTTGAATAATAAAATTCTCCGCCTTTTCCCGGCCATACATAATTCCCTGACCAACAATTCAGAACATTTTTAGAATTTCCAATTCTATACCTTAATGACTGAACTTATACAGAAAAAGACAATACAATGATAGATTAATAACAATTTAATAAAATTTACCTCTGAAAATGAAAATACAGTCAAGGATCTATAATTGGCGATTCAAGCGCTCGAATACGCCATCTGGTGGAGAAAAGATGTAACTTCTCCATTCAGGATAACGCCGTGTAAGCTCATTGCATTACATGCGTTTTAAATTTGTTCAGAATAATTTTCTTTTGCACAATTTCAGATTTCCTGTGACATTTGTTTTCTGTCTTATATGACGAAGTAAATATTATACGAATTTGAATATCTAAAATTTTTAAATACATTTATAATAGAGAAATGTTTCAATGGGACTTTAACATTAGTTAAAGGGAAATTAAAGGGACAGTTATCCTGTATCGAAGGCTGCGAGCAGCGCCTCTATAGGCCGTTTTAGTTCCCAATTGGCATACCCATAATCTGCAATTTTCCATAATCTGCGTAATAAACAGTTAAGAAAATCTACAAATCCGTGATCCAAAAATGCTTTTTTTAAACAAATAATAAAGAAATTAAAAATCATAAATCATGTATTTTTTAAAAATTTACTCTTTTATTTTATTAACAGTAAAAAAAACTATTATGGAACGCGCACCTAAGCTTACTGAATGTTCGAAATGCCGACTTTTCATTCGTCGCTATTTCATTTTGTGTAAGTTCAGAAGAGTAAATAACCAATGAAATCGCTCTATTTTGTGTGCGTCGCGTGTCCTAGCAGTAACGCAGCACCAACTGAGAACTGTAATAATGGGTTCGGAAGGTCGAATCAATGTAACCAATCATAGTGCCATGTAATCATATTGCCGAGGTTTCGCCAACGTCACGAAAGGCAAACGGGAACCTTCAACTATCCGATTTTTCTGGAAACTAAACTTTAGTCGGGGAGCTCTTTTTTTTTAAATTCTATTTACATTCTTAATTTGGCAACAAGCACAGTTAATTAGTTGATGTTTATGAATTACGGCCCACGTGTCGTCTAGTATTGATTTTATTTTTTACTCTAATGCCATGGCGCCCTTTGAAGATTTTCTTGTCGCCCTTTTAAGGTTTCCTGTTATTAGACTTTTTAAAAGTAAAATTCCATTATAAAAAATTCTTTCTTTAAAATCATTAATATTTGAATCAGATATTTCCAAAAATTGTGAAAACGCATTAAAACCCATTGAGAGGTGGTGGAATATATTATATCTCGCCTAATTTTAATCAAGATTTCCACCAGAAACATTTAATGAATTTTTAATTTTATATTTTGATGGAGAAAAAAAAAATTCGCTTCAAAAATACCTTTCACTATTTTCAAACAATTTTTTTCTAAAATTATGGTGCAAGTTCAATATTAGAGTAATACAATTTCTTGCCCTCAAAAAGTTAAAAATTAGAAACATATTTTGAAAAATTTAATCATGCACATTTTCACGATTTGTAATTATTGTTTATAAAGTGTTAAATTTGATTAATTTTTGTATTTTGATAATAATTGAAATAGATCTTTTAAAGATAATTGAGTAGTAAAAGTAAATTAAACGTTTCCCATCTCCTCCAATAGTTTGAGATCATGAGCTTGAAAGTTCAGCATTTTTCTTTTTGCTGTTATCATTCTGGCCCATTACCAGGGATAATAGGCTTAATTATTCCTTTTTGACTTTTGAAATTTTAGGTTTTTTTTTACTTTGCTTAAAAAATTTGAGTATAATTTCCATCTAAAAAATTCTTTCAGACTATATCTCTGGAACCACCTGAATGGAATGGTCACTATTATGCCTGCCTTTGTTTTTGTAATTTTTATAAAATCTAAATTCAATCATTCAAAATAAGTCAGTGTATTTTCACATCCTAAAAAAATCAATATCTCTAATTCCCAAGTTTTTTTAAATGTTTTTATAAGCGTGATTAAAATTTCTGGAATTTTATCCTACAGATATTTTTGATTGCCCTCTCATAGAAAATTGTATAATTTGAAATTTAATGCATTTAACTCTAGAACCATAGGATCTTTTGTCTAGGCTGTACGATTTATTTGCATTAAGTTATGATGTGCATTTATACTAATATTCTGCGACAGTATTGCTGCATGTTTTCAGTCAAGTGAATGATGGCGCCCTTCAATGAGTGCCAAGAGCTGAGGTGCGCCCTTGCTTACTAAAAGGTTGGACAGGTCTGCTCTAATGCATATGCAAGGTGCAACATGAATAACGGAGAGCGTAGTAATGATGCTTCAAGCTATTCAGCAGCTAAAAGATCCCACATATCGCTCATCTACTTTTTTAATATAACTCTTTTATTTATTAACAGTAATAACAAACTGAATTACGGAACATATGTAATTATTTTTATTTAAATGCACATGTATATCATTTTATAAAAGAAAAATAACTTTAAAATGCATTTTTTGAGATTACTTATTAAATTAATTACTAGATTTCATGTTTATCTTTCCATATTATACTGATTATAAAATTAAAATGCTGTCTAAGAATAATAAAATGATGCATAATCCTATTTACTCTATAATCCGCGCAACCTTTGGCCCCAGCTTGTGCGGATTATAGATCTTTGACTGTAACATGCATTTGAAACTAAAAATCTATATCATTTTATATTTAAAATTTAGAAAATATAAATTAAAAACAATTCAAAAAAAAAATAAACAACTAAAATACAATTTAGATGTATTCAAAATAGCTTTTTAGTCAAATAACTAAATTTACACATTTAATTTTTTTTTTAGACAGTTCTGCTCATCACCATTTTCAGATTTTTCAGTGTTATTTCAGAAGCAGTTTGTGGCAATTTTTTTTTTGTCTTTTAACACTTTAAATTCAGCTACCTACAACTTCTCTTTTTTCCCATTTCTTTTTTGCTTACTTTGAAATTTCCTTCATTAAATATCCAACAAATTTCTATAGCTAAAAGATTTTTAGGTTAAAAATGTGAATTTATCAAAAAATCTATTTGTAAGGTAAAAACCTGAATTTTTTTGCAGATGTACTTCGGAACTCAAGAACTATCACATGATAAGCACACACACACAAGAAATTCCCCGACTTTCCAGATTTTAGAAAAAAAAAAGTCATTTTCATTGACATTTTCCTGTTTTACAGGTTTTCCAGCAGCATAGGAACCCTGGAAATGTTAACGATTTTATTGCAATTGGTAAAAGAAGCCGTTACGCATTAATGAGGGTAGAGCATATATACAGTCAAAGATCTATAATCCGCACAAGTTGAGGCCAAAGGTTGCGCGGATTATGGAATTTTGCGGATTATAGAGTATAATGGATTATGCGTCATTTTATCATTCTTAGACAGCATTTTAATTCTATAATCAGTATAATATGGAAAGATAAATATGAAATATAGTAATTAATTTAATAAGTAATCTAAAAAAAAATGCATTTTTAAAGTTATTTTATTTTTTTTAAATGATATATATATATATATATATATATATATATATATATATATATATATATATATATGTATTTAAAGAACAATAATTACATATTAATAATGAGATTTATTTTTAAGGAATATTTTATGGAAGAAAGTATAAAAAAAAGAGAACAAATTATGCACAAAAAATACCAATACAAAGTAAAATAAATGGTAATTACTTCAGTATACTATAATGAAATAGTACTATGAATATTATTTAAGAAATCTTTTGTTTAACAAAACTAAGAGTCGAGTGTTGTTTGTTTCAAAACCTGAAATGAATGAATCATGAATCTTTGATGAAATATGCGTTTTTTTCGAGATTTTTTTAATTGATTTCATGCTTGTTCTGGGTTTCTTTCTTTCTTTTTTTTTTTTTGTTTTTTTTTTTTTTTTTTTTTACAAATTTCTCCTTTTTTCTGCGTTTTTTCAACAGATTTTACGTTAAAAAAAAATCAAGTATTAAAATGCATGATTCATCCAACAATTCATTCATCATGATTCATTCCTGTAAATTTTGTTGAACGAACGCAGAAAAATCCCGTGTAAGCGCCCCCCTCTAACTATTGTACGATTTTTCGTCACGTTTGGGGGGGGGGCGGATTAACGATATTTTAAGGTATAATATTTAGTTCTCAGCTGGTGTTGTGTTTACTGTTATTCTTCTGAATTTGCACAAACTGAAATAGCTACGAATGAACAGTTGTCAATTCGAACGTTCAGCAAGCTTTAGGCACGTTCGTAATACAGTTTAATTTTTTACTGTCAATAAAATAAAAGAGTAAATTAAAAAAAATACATGTTTTATCATGATTTTTATTACATTTTTATTATTTGTTAAAAAAAATCATTTTTGGATCACGGATCTGTAATTTTTTTTAACTGTTTATTTCATTGTTTGCATTCGTAAAGTAACGCGGATTATGGGAAATTGCGGATTATGGGTCCGCGGATTATAGATCCTCGAGTGTATATTTTTTTTAAATCGACTCTGTGTCCGAAAGTTGTATACTGTTTTACTTATTAAGTAAACAATCCTGTCTTCTGAATTGATGTCTTCACATGCATCAAAATGTTTGAAATCTCCAAGCTCATTAAGTCGCCACTTATTAAACTGACAGACTGCTGCTATGAAATTTTGGGAACTCTCAACTTCCTTTCATTTCTGTTTTTTTAGAAGTTTTCGACCTCATACACTGCCAATTCTAAAGTGGCTGACAGAAAGAGTCATGAATGTGAGAAATGAAGGCAGGATATGGTCACTATCACAGTAGAATTTTTGACTGACATTGTTTCTTTTTAATGACTAAAGTAAATGGTATGGGTGTTCTAACATCAAAAAGAAATTTATAAAAATGTTTGAACAAAGCAAAAATGTGACCAATAATCTCGTAGCAACAGAGTAGCGAAACAACATTTTAAAGAGAAAGGTCACGTACAAATATGTCTTAATGATTTTTTTTTTTTTTTTGGGATAAACAGAGAAAACAGGGTACCGTAAAATGGGGTGAATAGGAACAAAGGGGTGAATAGGAACAAAACTTCCCAATCATACAAATACATTCATTATAAATATATGATGATATTTTTAGTTGTCAATTTTTTTATAAGAAGGTAATAACATTAAGAGTTGGGAAATTCAGTTTTGACATGTTGGCACAACTACTGAGGTATATAAAATAACTTCAAGAGGATCCTCAAAAACCTTATTTTTCAAAATTTTTAAAACATTGTAACTACGGTATTTTTCATATTCTAAACCTAAGAGAGGGGATTTTTAATTAATGATAGACCTGTAAACCATATGCTGTATTAAATTCTACGTATTTCTAAACTACATAATGAAAAAATGAAAAATGGCTATAACATCAGAGGCTTAAGATTTACGAGGTGAATCTGAACACGTTTTCTCTCATTGTTTATTTTTTCTATACAATAATAGTTTTATGTAATATATGAAAACATAAGTATGAATATGTATTGTAACAATATTCTGTTTGTTCTAACTACTTGAAAGTTTAATGGTGCCAAGAAATTACTTGGCTAAATAAAGAAGTCAATGCCTAATCCAACAGACATGGAACACACAATAAAAGATTTTAAAAATAGCAAAATTAGTTAGGAAAAACTGCACAGAATTATTCTTTGACACCCACAACATTACACAAATATCTCAAAATGAAAAACCAATCAAAAAAGAGAGGGATGCAAACAGTACTAAGGGCTGGGGATGTGGGCGTATTAATAAAAAAAACATGGAGTATTAATACATGCAGCAATTGGGGCTACTCGATTCATTTACCCAATGCCTACTAGAAAAGAATAACACAGAACAGGGCTGAATTTGTATTAAATTTTGCTTCTGCAATTCGAATATAATATCTTAAAACAAATTTTAATTTTTCTTGATTTCAACATTGTTTTCTAATTTTTAAAAAGGCATATCTTTACTTGTATATAAAATAAAGGCTTGGTTTCACAGTAACTACGTGTTCCTATTCTTTCCTTATCATTATTACCTGTTTTTATTAACTCTTAAAGTTTGAATCTGAATAAATAAGGATTATAACATTTGATCCGATTCACTCCTATCTGCGGGGTGAATTGAAACACCATTAAAAAAGTAAATAATACTTATATAAGCACTAAAAATGTTTTGTTTTTACTGAAAAAATAAAGAACAAAACAAGACCAAAGTTTCCAGTAGAAAAATAAAAACATTAAATCAGTTTTTTTTAAAGTTGAAAAGAAAAGTTGAAAAGTCACCCCCACTTTTACGGTACTTTTCTGCAACCTATGAATAAAATTTGCAATTTTTTCACGCATCATCAGGAATATTGAAGATTTTTTTTAATTTTTTTTTTGCCTGATCAATGAAATGATTTTCTTTTTTGTGTCTTATCAACAAAATTTGTAGTCTTTCCATGCCCAATCAACGAAACTTGCAAATCCTAAGTGACTAACGAAATTTTCAATTTTTGTGTCGCAAATTGATGATATTTACGAAAATTTTCTGTGGCATACACAAAAATTAAATTTTTCAGGTTAAAAATTGACGAAATTTGCAGGCCACAGGATGTACAATAGAGTATGATGCCTTTGTGGACAATGGAGTGATAAGATTGTTGGAAGTTGATGAGAATTGAGTGTAGGATCAGATTGCCATTTCTTGCAATATTTGAGGTGGAAGAATCGTGACAAGTTTCAGGTTTATTAAAATACAATAAAGTAGTTTTCGGAATCCTAATCTATTTCTACTCTGTAGTTATATCATTTGAATAATATAATGTATAATATATTTCTTCATTAATATAATGAAGAAAAACAGAAGCATTATGTAGATAGCTAAAACTTCATGATTTCAGTCAATAAAACTAGAGAACCACTTTGAAACCAACAGATAATGGCTGTCAAAAAATGAAACTAAGATTATGGTAATTCAAATTGGTTAAGAAAACAAGATTTTCTTAAGCAAGAAAGAATTGTCCAACAAAATTATAACTGAAACAGTTTCAGTTTTAAAGGTTGAAGATGGATAAAAAGGAAGATAGTTAGAAGATCTCTCAAATTTAGTGATGAAGTAGAAAGTAAGATGTTAGTTATAATTCAAAGAATTTTCTTTTGAGCTCAAGCATTGTTGCCAGTTAAGCTAAAAAATAAAGCAGACTAATCGGCAAATTAGATTAGGCTGTTCCACTTCCAGAATAGTTCAATATGGTACAGTGAACTCAAATATTTAAATAATCTGACAATAGATGTGTAGGTTATGGTTCTATAGAAAACTGGTCTATTCTTACAGATTGTGACATGAAGATAAAAGTGATCTTTGTAAAACTCTGAAGAGCTGAAACTTATCTGCCATCAAAGAAAAGTATAACCATTCTATGTCACCTCAATCCAGCTCATCTACTTTTTTTCAGGATGTAATCTTAAATAGCTGCAGAAGATGAGACAGTGGGAAGGACAAGAATGGTTGAAGTTTTTGGAAGGAAACTGGCCATAATCTGAAATGAACCCTAATGAAGAATTAGCAATGACAGAAAAGAAAACTACAGTAGTTACTCTTAATTGTTCCAATTCACATGAATTTATGATGCACAGTTAAATTTTAAAATTCAGTAGGTTCATAAATATCATATGTTGAATCAAGATGTATACAGTAGAGGACCTATTATCCGGAATTCCGAAATCCGGAAGGACCCGAAATCCGGAAATGAAAGCGATTGAGAACGGAATGAATCATGATGAAATGAATGAATCATGAATCTTTGATTAAATATACGTTTTTTCGAGATTTTTTAATAGATTTAATGCTTTTTGGCTTTTTTTTACAAAATTCACCTTTTTTCTGCGTTTTTTCGACAGAATTCACGTTTTTTAAAACAAAAAACGCAAATTCTTTCACTTATTGCTTCAAGTAACAAAATTCATTCAAAGATTCATGATTCATTCATTTCATCATGATTCATCCCCATAAAAAAACGCAATTTTTTTTAAGTATCGTTAAAAAAACTACAAATTCGTCAAATATCGCGTTAAAACAATGTAAATTTCGTCAAATATCGCGATAAAACCTTGCAAATCTCGTCAAATATTGCAAAAAATTCTTGCAGATATCTCGCAAAAAATGCAAATTTTGTGAAACGATCGCGGAAAAATCCCTTGTAAGTGCCCCCCCTCTAATTATTTTACGATTTTTCGTCACGTTTGGGGGGGGGATTAAAGGTATTTTACGGTAATATATATATAGCCAGTTAGCAAAACGTCCGGATTTTGAATAGCTCTGAATTTTGGATGTCCGGATTTGAGACTTTGTACTATAGGACAAGAGTCAAAGTTGTAGCTTAGTGTTTTTTTCCACAGACTTCTCATACAACACACTTTCCATTCATATTCTAGATAGCAGTGCTATAATTTTGTTATTATTTTTAAATTTTCTGTGTTTTTGTTTTATTTTGGGATGTGTGTGTGTGGGGGGGGGGGGGGCGGGAGTGTCGGGTTTCGGACGGACCCGAAATCCGGAAAATTCCAAAATCCGGAAAGCCCTCGGTCCCGACGATTCCGGATAATAGGTCCTCTATTGGAGTGCAGAAATAGAAATTTCATCAATGAGGAAATTTAGTTTGATCTAGAACAAAATCTGAAAGTTTTGAAGATACTACTGATGCAATAAAAGGACTGGAAATTTTAAAACACCAAGATAGATTGTTGAAAGTGACAATGATATTAGAGGGATGAGTTTTCATTCAGATATTCAAATTATAGTCATCAAAAAATCATGTGTTATTGTCAAATTCAATGCATTTAGATAAATTATAAGACTCATACCTCTTATTCATATGACAATATAAAAATGCAATAAACTTCATAATTAGAAGCAAATGAAAACCATCAACAAAATCAATTCAAAATGTTCTAAAATGCATTTTTTTTATGTAGGTGTTTTATACAGTGTCACCATCTGTTGTAAACTACAAAATACAATAAATGTATGATTTTTTAAAAATTATGATTTTTGATTCATAAATGACAAATAATAAAAATCACAAAAATAACTGCACATCAGGAAAAATAATGAAATTTTTTTTTTTAAACTAATATGACCGATAGTGAAGAATTTAAAACCTTACAACTAATTAAAAAAACAAATTTATAATTTACATAAACACACTTAAAATAGTGATATACAAGATTAATGTTATAGATAAATAACTCCTAAAAATATCAAAGTAACTCAAATTGAATACTTAAAATAAATAGTAATAAAATTTTACTAAACAGTAGCCAAATATTTGTTAAAACAAAATAATACTCAAAAGACATGGTATTAATAGTGCACCAGACCCAGAAGGGTTATGTTTCACACCATTAACCCTTTCATTTCTGGTGTACTATTACCGTAAAATACCATTAATCCACCCCTCACAAACGAAACGAAAAATCGTACAATAGTTAGAGGGGGGCGCTTACACGGGATTTTTTTGCGATCCTTCAACAAAATTTACAGGAATGAATCATCATGAAATAAATGAATCGTTGAATGAATCATGAATTTTTATACTTGAAAAAATTTGTTTAAAAAAAAAAACGTAAATTCTGTCGAAAAAACGCAGAAAAAGGGAGAAATTAGTAAAAAAAAGCCAAAACAAGCATGAAATCAATTAAAAAATCTTGACAAAACGCACATTTCATCAAAGATTCATGATTCATTCATTTCAAAATGATTCATCCCACTCTCAATCGCCTTTGAGAATGAGGAGGGAGGGTGCTTTCTCGAGATTTTTTGGAAATTTAAAAATTTCTTATAAAGTGGGGAGGGGGAGATGATCGGGAAGGGCGGATTAACAGGATTTTACGGTAATAGTACATGTACTTTTGAGTATTATTTTGTCTTAACAATCAGTTAGTTACTTTCTATATCTAGAAATGATAGTACAGTCAAAGTTCTATAAACCGCACAAGCTGAGGCCATAGGTTGTGCGGATTACTGGATATTGTGGATTATAGGTCATTTTGTTATTTCTAGACAGCATTTTAATTCTATTGTCAGTTTAATATGAAAAGATAAATGAAAAATCTGAAAATTTAATATGGTATCTCAAAAAAATGCAACAAATTATGCCGTCGACCAAAAAATTATCACCAAACTATAAGATTAAATCCCAATAATGGATGATCGTGAATGTCACATCCAATGACGTTAAATACGATTCACATTATTAAAATGTCAAGTGATTTTTATTTCGACTTTTTATTAATATTTTTCTTAATATTTTACAAATTTTTTGTTTTTTCGTTATTTAAAATAAAGATGATGTCAATATGTATAATTTGGCTATTGGTTTGGCAATATTGGTCGACGGGATAACAGTAGTAGTAGCAAAAAAACATAAATATGCATTTAAATGAAAATAATTACATATGCTCCTCAATACAGTTTATTTTTTACTGTTAATAAAATAAGTTATATTTTTTAAAAATATGTATGTTTTGCTATGATTTATTCAATTTTTTTATTATTTGTTTTTAATTCCTTTTTTAATTCCAAATTTGTAAATTTTCTTAATTGTTTATTTCGTTGTTTACATTCGTAAAGTAACGAGAATTATAGAAAATTGCAGATTATCGATCCTTTATTGTATATGGCTATGATTTCTTATGACTTCATTTATGTTTTAACATTTAGTAATAATAATAGCTGTTTTGTTAATTCTCTAAGCACCTTTAGCGATTCCTTTATTTTTTGCATATAGTTCATACTTTAAATTTATAAGTTACTTTTCTGAACAAATCATGTGTGATGAACCGCAAAAAAGATAGAAAGTTGTAATAACCTCTCAAATCCTGCTGTAATGCGTTATTTTCCAAGTGTCTCCAAAATTTCTTCCTTAACCTATTTTCATATTAAAATGCATTGAATAGTACACAAAATAAGTACATTTGTTATATTTCAGACGATGAAATAATCTTAAAACTTCTGTAAATTTATTTAAATAGCCATGTTTTACGTTATTTCCTTCTCAAAATGGAAAAAAATTAACACCTGAAAGAGTTAAATATGCCTAACTACAAATATCAATAATTAAATCACTCTTACATCAAATCCTAATTACTTAAATACATAAATAAACAATATCTTAATACTTTGAAATTAATGTGACCCAAACTAACTTCAACAATATAGTGAGAGGGGGAAACAAAGAATAAAATAGAATTAAAATATGTGTTTTATAGATGTGGAATATAATACATTGCCCTAATTTGACCAAAAGTTAGATTCAAGTTAATCATTAGCATTAATAATTTTATTTTAATATACTAGTTAATATAACTATACAATTATTCATACATGTGTGTAATTCAACATTTGGTGTATAAAATATTGTTGCAAATTATCAAATATTCTTTTCCCTTAAAAAAATATTAACCATTGCATGTTACCTAGACAAGGCCACCCTCTTCCATACTTTAACATCTACCAACCCATCTATCCTATTAATATATATTTATTTCGCATTTTATGATTTTTTTTTTATATACAATTTTTATGCAAAGTGTTAGTTTTAAAATCATGTAAGTACTAACTGTATGTCGAAGAATTTTAAGAGAGATACCATTATTGAATGAATCAAATTAGCTTTTTAATAATATTGTTAATATGAACAAACATTTATTCTACACAAATGATTATGGAGTATATTATGATAAATGGAATTACAGAAACAAGATTTAAAATTAGTAAATATATTGTATGTTCTTTTATAATAAGTATTAGTTATTCACTCGCACGTGTTTGAACAAATTACAAACATTAGATATTTTCTGAAATATATAAAAATTTGTAATTTCTCATAGAGTATAATATTTTTTTTCTCGCATCAAGTTTAAATTCATTAAATATTATCTGCATGCATTGTAAAAATTTATTAAACAATTTTCAGTAGGATTAAGGCCATTTGCTTTTGGTGAGGAAAAGTACTGCTCGCTTTTTTAGACTTTCTAGTTAAATTCTGTCATTAAATTTTATTTATCATCTGTAATACATACATAAGTTCATAAGTAGTTCAATCGGTATTTTTTTCTTCAAAATATTCTGAATATGTGCAGTATAGAAACCTTCCTGGGTAATGAGTTTCACTTGTTTTGGGGGAGGGGGATAGAATTTGTGAGTGGGGTGACATTGACAACAGCTTAAGTAATTCTGTAATAAGTGAAAGATTTTAATTTATCATGCTTTTTTTGGGGGGGGCGGGTAGGGGGCACTTGAAAGTTTGAGCATCCTGCCAAGTGTAGTTCACCAGATGGCACTGTGGGTACACATTTTCAAACAAGCAAGTGTATGCACCTCCACCATTTCATTATTCCTTACAGTTGTACCCTGTTCAGTTGTACATGGTTACTAAACAATTTCAGTAAAAAACAAAATTTCCCCGACTTTTCAAGAAAAATATGGCTTTTACAGTCAAATCATATTAATGTGACCATTTGTAATTTTTGACATTTTGTTAAATATTTGGAGAAATACATGAGAAATTATCCTGAAACTCTAGGTGTGTAACAAAATAGTGCAGGACAGTCAAACTGTCTTGCATGACAGCAGGCACTGAAGATTAATCTCCCAGCTTTAAAAGAAAGCCTGGGCCTTTAAAAAAAGTTTAAATTTACTGCAAGTCTCCAGATTAATGATATTTTTTTCAGAATTTTATAATATTTCTTTTTAAAGATATTTTATTTTATGGGATAGTGTTGCTTTAGTAGGCATTGTTAGGTCGCAGATAAATTTTAGTATGCTGCTGACTGACACAGAATATTCTGTTTCTGGGTTTTTATCTATTACTTTTTCTTGGTATTTAATTATTTTAACTTATTTGAAAGGAATAAATAACTATGAAAAATAAAATTTAGTAATTATTAATTACTAAGTTAGCAAATTTTTCCCTAAATATTTGAAATTTCGCATAATTATTACAGTAAAAACAAACCTTTTTAAGTCTACCATAGTAATTAATTTTTAACTTTTGTAACTGCCTACACTTAATTAAAACAGATAATTCAAAACAGTTTTTAATTCAGCTTGCAGTAAATTTAGTAAATTAAAATTTCAAACAAAGTACCAAGTCTGCTTGGGAACTAAACACCGAGGGTCTAAGCGTTGGGCTGACTGTCTGGCCAGGACGTATGCTGTATATCCCCTCAGAGCCCAGGATCTAATAAACAGAGTTGGGTGCTGAAGCCTCTGATCTGTTTTTGGACTGCAAAGCCACAGATTTAGTTTCTTTTGTTAAATTTCAAAACTTTGGTGATGGAAGGGGGAGAAGTGCAAGCTGAATTAAAAACTGTTTTGAACTATCTGTTTTAATTAAGTGTATGCATTTAAAAAAAAGTTAAAAAAATAGTTACAATGGTAGATTTAAAAAGATTTGTTTTTATTCTAACAATTATGCTAAATTTCAACTATTTCGGCAAAAACAGTTCCAAATCAAACGCAATTTACAATGTTTTCCACTATTTCTTTCAAATTTAACATTTTCAGAAACCATTCTTAGTGAACAATAACAGTTTTACAGAAAAAAATACTTTAATAAATATATTCTATACAAAAGTACTTACCCGTAACGGCAGTATTTAATCCATATCCTGTGAACGTGACGCCTGGTATTTCTGTGGATGGCGTAAATATTTCAGGTGCTGGGGCTATAAAAAAGAAATTTAATTGAGCATAAGATAAATATACATATGTTAATGAGATGCAAGTTTTGAACTGAATAAAAATGTTTGGACCAGGATTCAAACCCGGGGTCTCTTTGGCTGAATCTGTCAATGCTCTACCATCTGAGCTATCCTGGTTGATATAATTCACACAAGGTTTGCAAAGCTTTGCCCAGTTTGAAAAACTCAAGGCTTTTTTCAGGCTGAGCCCCACTTGAAAAAAACCTACTGTACCTACACCCCTACTGTACAGTATAGGTAATGCATAAATAATACAGCATACAATGTTATTTCACATGTTATACTTTTGAAAATTCACAATTTTGCGGGAGAAAAATCTGTTTTATGACAAAACTCAAGTGGGTTAGATTTTTTTTTCAGAAAATTCCAGCATTTTGTAAACTCTTAATTCATCCAGCTAATTTATGAATTAAAGCATCACTTGGATTGAAGTTTTGATATGAGAATCAGTTCAACAGAATAAATTGCAGGTAACAGAACTCCACAAGAATGCTGACACTTAATTATACAAAATTAATTTCAAAACAATTGTTTTAAAATTGAAAGTTATCAATTAGAATAAGTATTAAAAGTAAAATTAATCTAGTGCATTTTAATATCCATAAATAAAAATTTTGCCAATAGATTTTATTATTTAAAATTAGAAGAAAATACATATTTAAATGGTGTCCTACCATAAAATTGGTCAAAAATAGATTTATCTTTCCCCTAAATTAATAAAGATGTGTTAATTATGTTAATACACTCAGAGCAATTACCCATAGAAATGAAAACAGTACTACCTGACTATAACGTTGATTCCCCCCCCCCCAAAAAAAAAACAGGGCTCCCAACACATTTTGGTCCTCAAAAAGGGGGAAAGGGGATCATATTTATTTAAAAAGGTGACTTTGGGGGACCATTTTTGCTTAAAAAGGGGACTTTGGGGGACCAATTTTATAAAAAACAGAAACCAAATAAGGATCATATGTGTGTAAAAATGTAAAAGAAATTTTACTAAATAAGAAAGTAAATTTTTTAAATTAGATCCCTAGACAGATCCCAAAATAGACCCTAGCAAGATGTTGGGCTCGATACCTCTTTTGGTCAACCCTTCAAATGAGATTGAATCTCGCTGTAGTTTAATTAGGGGTTGAGTTAGAAAATTGCTTAAAATACTAAGTTAGAGCCTGGAGAAATAAAAAAAAAAAACTTAGAAATTTAATCCCACTGTCGACACACACTTATTAAAATTTTTTCTGTGTTATAAAAAATATCTGAGATTTTAAAATCGATAACTTAATTACTCTTCTTAATTTCGTTCTTTTTTACTTACCCATGATGCGTAGTATAGAGTAAGTCTTGCAATCGTTTTTAAAATTAAAAAAAAAATTTTTTTTTGACAAATTTACACGTTTTAGACACTGGTGATTTCAAATAACATATTTTTAGGGAAAAAAATTGCCGTCCATCTGTCTGTGTCTGTAAATGCTTTTCTCCTGAACAAATTGAGATAGACTTGAAATTTCGTATATACTTAGTACATAAGAATAGGACGAGGCCTATTTATTATCAATAACCTCGATTATCCGGAACTATTTTTTTTCTTGGACTCTCAAAAAATTCGTTCTAAAGGTACATAAAAATTTGATTTTAAGGAGTGATTGTAAAAGGCAACAAATTAACAAATTTTGCATAAAGAACGAAGTTGATCGAACTATTACTTGCCGAGATATCTGTAATCCTGTTTTCCACATTCTTCAATTTTTCATGACCCTGTATTTCCTTCAAATTTCAATTCAAAGATATATTTAAATTAGAAATGATATGCTTAATCCGACGCAAAAAACTGTTAGTCAATAATAATATTATTTTTGGAGCTGTAAGGATGTTCCTTTTTTGCAATTCAGTACTACTTGTGTAGTTTGGCGTGTTGTATAATTTGTCGAAATAGATTCATCAGCAACTCATTAATAGAGCGTTACTATGCATAATAAAAATTAAAATATTTAAATGCATGTTTGCATTTTGTTTTAGAATTGCAATGCATTTTATAAATAGCTTACAAATGTTTTATTTTCATACATTGTATATGCATATGTATGATGGGTAAGTATTACAGTGGCCCCCAACAACTATTTTTGTTTTCCTTGCTAAAATTAATATTTGGATTAATGCTAACTACTACCACTCATAAATAAAAGGGGCCAATAAGTTCAATAACAAAGTCATAGGCCAATAACAAATCAGATATAATGATAATTAGTGGAGAAACGCTTAGATTTAAATAACATGTCATACAAAAGCATTTCTTTTTCTTTAAAAAGCGATACTTGAATAAAATAAAATCTTAATTTCTACGAAAATTACTCATTCAGAATTGGTGAAAAAAAAATAGGCATACCGTAAAATCCCGTTCAAAAGCCCCCTCCCTAATTTATAAAAAGTTTTAAATTTTCAAAAAATCCCGAGAAAGCAGCCCCCCCCCCCCAAAAAAAAAGATCTCTGAATCGGGATGAATCATGATGAAATGAATGAATAATGAATCTTTGATGAAATTGGCATTTTTTTTAGATTTTTTTAATAGATTTCGTGCTTTGTTGGCTTTTTTCAACAGAATTTATGTTAAAAAATAAAATGCAAATTTTATCAAGTATTGCTTCAAGTATCAAAATTCATGATTCATTCAAAGATTCGTGATTCATTCTTTTCATCATGATTCTTCCCATGCTTATTCCCATAAAACGATCGCGGAAAAATCCTGTGTAAGCACCCCCCTATAATTATTTTACGATTTTTCATCACATTTGGAGGGGTGGATTAACTGTATTTTACGGTATATGCACAAGTTTAAAATCTATAAATACAGTACATGTAAATATTATGTACCCCCAGGAACAGTCCTTGTCAAACTAATTGGATGTGGCAATCCCGAAACTTTCTTCTACCTCATACATGTCAATACTTCAAAATTTGCTATCACAGTCCCAAAATTAAATTGCAAGTTATGCCCATCATGAGAATTCTAAATATATGAAATTTTGTGCATTAGTTCTTCAAATATGACTATCGCTAAACTTGTGCAAATCCCACATAATGAAGCTTAGGAGCACAATCTATTGAAAGATTAACATCAAAACCTAATCAGTAACAACTTGTGTCAATGTCTAACTGAATCCTAAGTTAGACAAAAATTCGTGCATAAATCAGATAGATCTATTGCAGAAATCCTAATTTAAAAAAACAAAAATGCATTCTAGTAGCACTACCTGTTAATGAATTTTCATTAAAATCTAAAAAATGTCAATTCATTTTAAGGACTAACTGACTCTAAAGTTTGATGGAATTCTGTGTATTAATTCTGGATATAGCACTATTACGGAAATCAGAACAAATGCTGATAAACAGTGCCACTTGTTGAGCGATTTATACCAAAATATATAAAATGTCAATTCATGTCAAGGACTAACTGTATCTGAAGTTTGATAAAAATCCTTGCATTGGTTCTGGACATTGAGCAATTGCAGAAATCATGAAAAATGCTGCATAGAAGTGCCACATGTCGAGCGATTTACACCAAAATATAATCAACACCAATTTATAGCGGCGGTCAAAAGTTTCAGGCCAGCATAACATTTTTCGTTATTTTGAAAGTATATCCATATAAAGAGGAATCAAAAAGTAATACTCATACATTTTATTGGCATATTAGTTAGGATCTTATTTATGGAATAACAAATGAATATAAATAAATACAACTGACAAAATTAATTGTAAAGAAAAACGCATGCTTTCAAAAGTAATCGGCCATCTTGGAAAGTTTGGAAAAAAATTGTGTTACAATAGAAAATCACTGTGATCAACTAGATTTACAAATAGTATGTTGTCATACCTTTGGCAAAATGTACTGACGCGCAATGACTTGGCATCAATTCAATGAACAGTTGAAAATCGTCCGCTCATCTTTAAATTTATAGGAAAATCCTGGCCATGCTGAATTGGACTTTTATTAATTCCAAACATGTTTCTAAAGTTCATTCCAAAGATTTTCTATAGTATTCACATTGGATGCTTAGGCTGGCCATTTCAAAAGCGAAATATTTTTGTGCGAAAGCCACTGCTTGACAAGCTTTCATGCATGCTTTGGTTTCTTATTATACTGAAACTAATAGTTGTGACCAAAATTTTGTCTCCAATAAGGCAGCAAATTATCTTGCAAAATATCCTTATATATTGTATCTTCATCTTGCTGCGGATTTTAACAGACAGACTAACAGTACAGTACATAAAAATTTTAGCTTTTCTTTCAATGAAAAGAATACGTTTAAGCTAAAGAAACGTGTTATGATAATTTGGATGTTTAAATATGTAATGCAGTATTATTTTTATTTATAAAATGACATCATTAAAAAATTTTAAAATGGTATGAAAAATAAATAATGAGAATGTAAAATATATTTCTAATTCTTGATTCAACAGAAAGTTTTCTGTCCTTTTTATTTGAAAGAAATTGCTTTGCAATAATTAACTAGTCAGATGTGGTAATCCAAAACAGTACCACTGATTAGATGGTTTACACCAAAATCTAGTCAGCAACAATTTATGTCAATTTCTAACAGAATCTGAAATTTTACGAGAATCTGTGCATTAGTTTCTGAGACACAGCTATTGCAAAATATTAAAATATTCTGCATAAAAGCATCACCTTGATGGGTAATGTACACCAAAAACTAATCAGGATCAATTTTTCTCAGGTAATAACTGAATCTGAAGTTTGATGAAAATCTATACATTTGTTCTGGAGATACAACTATTATATCATGAAAAATGTTGCATAGCAGTGCTACTTGTAGGGTGATTTATATGAAAAACTAAGCAACACTAATCTGTATCAGGGAGTAACGAAATCGGAAGTTTGATGAAATTTTATATATTAGTTTTTTAGATAAACCTATTGCGATACTCAAATGATGCAGCATGACAGTCCCACCTGTTAAGCAATTACATCACAGGATAATCAACACCAAATTATATTAAGGACCAACAGAATTTGAAGTTATGAAAATTTGTGCATTAGTTCTTGAGATAAAGCTATTAATGAAATTGTGAATAATGCAACATAACAGATTCACTTGTCGAGCGATATACCATAAAATATCGTTAATCCGCCCCCTCAAACGTGACGAAACATCGTAAAATAATTTGAGGGGGGCGTTTACACGGGATTTTTCCACGATCGTTTCACAAAATTTGCATATTTTGCGAGATATCTGCGGGATTTTTTCGTGATATTTGACGATATTTGCAGGGTTTTATCGCGATATTTGACGAATTTGTAGAATTTTTTCGAGACACTTGAAAAAAATTTGCGTTTAAATAAAAAACAAACAAAATAACGTAAATTTTGTTGAAAAAAAACGCTGAAATAAGGAGAAATTTGTAAAAAAAAAAAAAAGGCCAAAAAAGCACGAAATCTATAAAAAAAAATCTCGGGGGAAAAAAACCCCGCACATTTTAAAGATTTTTAAGATTCACGATTCATTCAGTAACTTTCGTATTCTGCAATTTTTTTAAGAATTTTAATGAGATTCTTAAAATTTGCCTGTATTCTCTGGTGATTTTTTAACATTAAGATTCATGTAAGAATTTCAGTTAAAACGCTTTTTTATACTCATTATAATGCTTTTTTTACCTCCACTTTAATAAATTTTGTCTTAAATTTTTAAACTTTTAGTGATTTCCAGAGTTTTTTTTTCCCCAGACACAGAAAAGGGGACTTTGGGGACCAAAATACAAAAAAGGGGACCATTTGGGAGCCCTGAAAACCTTGTCACAAATTATTTATATTATAAAAGCCAAACATATCTGTGCATAACGCATGCATCATTTTATGAATCGCAACATTTTAAAATTTGAAATGAAATTTCAGTTTAACAGTTTTGCTACTGCAAATTTTTAAACGTCTAAAAATACAAATTTTCAATTTTTACATTGTCACATAGAGGAAAAAATGTATTTTTAAATGTAATTTGTTTGAAAACTATCTTAATTTGTTTGAGATAATTTTTTTTTTTTTTAGTTTTTAATACCTTTTTTGAAATTGTGGCAAGAAATACTCTATAAAACAACAAATACTCCATATACTTTTTCTAAAAAAAAAAAAAAAAAATAGTTGGATGTGCCAATCCCAAAACTTTCTTTTATCTCATTACCTATTTAATATTTCGAAAAGTAGTTACACATGTTAATATTTTAATATTGTTAATTCAATACTATACCAACTTTGATTTCCATTTTAAAATTTCTGCTTTAGTCATTAATTAAAAGAGTAAAGATGAGTTAATGTGGATCATGATATTTGGAAAAAGGAAATTTTACATAATGATCACTTAAAGAAAACGCTAATTTCACAAAGAATCACGAAAAATAACGGCAATTTTTTTTAAAAAAGATCTCTAAAAAAATCATGGATTTTGCTGAAGGATCGCCAAACAACCCACATTTCGTTGAAAGATTGCTGTAAAAACGCGAATTATGTCAGATTTTAAAAAATGCAATCAAAGGATCATTTAAAAAAATGTGAATTACGTTAAAAAATCCCTTAAAAAAAACAAATTAAGTCAAAGGATCACGGAAAAAATTGCGAATTTCTCAAAAAATCGCCCAAAAAAACGCACATTTTGTCAAAAAAATTTAAGAAAAAGCAAATATGTTGCATCTATAAATAAAACAGTCAAAAAAGTAAATTGAGAAAAAAAATAGTCGCAAAAAATGCGAAGTTTGAAAAAAAAGCCACAAAACTGCGAATTCCATTTAAAAATCTCGGGAAAAAAACGCACATTTCAAAGAATCATGAAAAAATTAGGTAAAAAATGCAAATTTTGTCAAGTACCGCGAAAAAATATCTGCTAATTCGTCAAATATCGCGATAAAACCCTGCAAATATTTCGTCAAATATCGCGAAAAAAAATCCGCAGATACCTCGCAAAAAGGCAATATCGCTGAAAAATCCCATGTGAGTGCCCCCTCTGATTATTTTACATTTTTTCGTCACGTTTGGGGGGGGGGCGGTATTTTACGGTAGTTTTCATGAAAATTTTAAATGAGGTATTGTGTGTGTTATTTCTAGTAATACACTTTTAAGTGATCTACCAGCCATTTTATATTGAAATATAAAATTTTAAGTTATTGGCATCGTGCCAAGTTATTGAGATGATTATGCCAATAACTTATTTCAGTGATTAACATGTCGAACTTTCAGTTAATATATTAACTCATTATCATTTTTTAAATTCAAACATTTTTTGGTACTACTGTTATCCGGTCGACCAATATCGCCAAACTAATAGCCAAATTATACATATTTGACGTAATTTTTATTTTAAATATCGAAAAAAACAAATAATTAATAGAATATTAATAAAAATATTAATAAAAGTTGAAATAAAAATCACTTAATGACTTTTTAAACACGTGAATCTTATTAAATGTCATTGAATGTGTCATTTACGATCCTTCATTATTGGCATTTAATCTTATAGTTCGGCGATAATTTTTTGGTCGACGGGATAACCTAGTGGTACCTATTTTTCTCCTAAATATAAATAATTAAATATATAAAATTATTTACTTCTATATAAGATATTTTAGTATAAAAATTTTTCAATGTTAAATAAAGGGGAATTGTCTTTAAAGATAATTTTTTGCTGAAAAGAAGGTGTAATTCCTATTTTATTACTGCAGACTCCCTCAAATCCGCAACTCTCTAAAATCCGCATACATTTTATGGATGTAGACAATGAAACTTTCAGTTCAGATATTCGGACAAAATTTGATTTTTTTAGTTTTGTATCAATTCCGTATATTTTTTAATTTGTAATTTTCTTAATAATACTCTATTCATGTTTTTTTTTTTTCATGAAAAAAGTATAATTTTTTTTGGAAAAAAATCAAGATATTGCTGATATCACAGGTAATCAGAATCTTCTTACCAAATATATTTATGCATTAATCAAGATATTTTAGTTATTAAGCCAGGCTAAACTGGGAAAAAAATGATTATTTTATGATTTTTATGTGAATTAGTAATGTACTTTTATAAGGTAAGTTTTATTGAATAATTTTGGAAAAATACATTTAATCTTTATAATGAATATTTAATCATACACTATTGACTATTAACTTGACCTTTGCTATTAGTACTTTAATCATTTTAAAAATTATCTAAATTTTTATTATTTTAGTTTATTACTTAGTTTAATATTTTATTATATTGCAAGCATTCATTATAGTTTCGATTGCACTATTTCGATTGCACTCAAATTACTGTTTAAAAAATGTAAACAAAGCAATGACCAGAAATCTGCAAAATTCTAAAATCCGCACAACTTCTGGTCCCAAGCTGTGCGGATTTGAGGGAGTCTACTGTATATCAAAATTCAATTAAAATCCTGTAGTCATGCAATGCTACAATACTCAAAGGTTTAAAAACAGCATGGAAGGCAGTCATTTAAGAATGGTATAGCAAACATTTAGATAACATGCTTACAAAGAAATATTTTGCACTAGCTCTTCAAGAAGCAATTACATCGATTAATGAAGACTGGATAAAAAATAGCTTTATAAATGTGGGATATATTTATGGTATTGGAAAGTACTGGAAAAGTGGAAAGTAGAATGGTATGTACTCCAGCGCTTTTGATGGAGCTATGTGCCTAGAAATGTGTGGGGGAGGGGGACTCTTCCAGGCTCAGTTATTTTAAGTTTCGAAGTGTTTAAAAATATCATAGGAGAAAACATGACATGTTAGCAATTATAAGTAGCACAGTACTGAAAATGAAACTGAAGTTATTAACTTAAGCATTTCGAAAAGTTGAAGAAACACAATCAGCTTATTAGCTGAGTCTACATTAGATTTACCATTTCTAAGTCTTAATCAAAATAAAAGGGCTAGAAGGGCAACTACACTTTCTTTGCCATAGGAATATATTCAGAAAAGTACATACAGGGTGAGTCATAAATATCGAAACCTTAAATATTGCCTCTAGACCCATACTTCCAATTGCAAAGTTTCATAAAAAGGTCTATTTTTTGATAAGATATGTTGCAACTCTATGGGGGGGGGGGTCTATTTTAAAAAATACGAAAATTAAATTTTTATACGGCCCCCAGAGGATAAAACTTCCAATTAGAAAATTTTTCCTTATCCATTCTTGAATTGAGCCAAAAAAAAAAAAAAAAAAATCCATTTCGATATCTACAAATCCCTGATAGATATTTAAACTCAAAATTTTCAAAAATTGTCACTTACACCACTTAAGCATAGATCTGAGCACAGCAAAATCAGTTCATTTGAAATACAATTTAGGGATTGACGATAAATTTACCATCGTTAATTGTCGATCCAAGACAATACTTTAACTTTTAGATATAAAATAAAAGCATATAGGTTTTTGCTTTAAACTTCCCTGAAACATGCTAGATGTCTGCAATATCTCAACCTTGGCGCCAACCTTGTAACTGGCGCAACCCATTGGTCAGACCGTCTAATTAAACACTTATTAAAAGTGTTATTAAATTAAGTGATATTAAACACTCATTAAAAGTGTCTTAGAAACTTATTGCCGCAGGCAATAAGTTTAGTAAAAATAGTAATAGCGATAATCAGGGTTTGAAAAAACCCCGGGTTTTTTTGAAAAAGCCCAATCTGCTGGGCCCAGTAGTCTAAAACTCTGGTTTTTTCGGGTTTTATTAAAATTTTTTAGAGAACTCTTCAAACTTCTAATTTTTATATGCATAATACCTAAATTTTTCATTTATCAGTTAAAAAAAGATATAATTTTGCATTAAGTTTGGATTAACAATAAAAATAAATATATATAAAAAAAAAGAAAGCATATTTTAAAAAAATTTGTATCTCATAGAACTAGATTACTGTAAGAATGATATATTATGCCAAGTACAAATGAATTTCTTTATATAAATCTTACATAAGTTAAACAGACTTCAATCAGAAATCAGTTTAAAACATTATATTTATTTTTGTGTTTAAATTTATTTATTTATTTTTTCTAAATAGAAAAAAATTAGCTTTAGTGTTTGTGATAGTTACAGATACTTATAGAAAATTAAGTTACAATTACTTGTTTTAAAAATTGTCTTTGGGAGAATTAATACTTTTTTCCCCTGGAAGGTTAGGGGGCTGTTAAACTTTACAAGTGGTGTACTGATATTAAGAAATATATTGCCTTATGTTATGTAAAGTTGAAATTTTGAAAAAACCCATTTGTTTTTTTTTTTTTTTTTTTTTCAGAAAAGCCTTGTTGATTGGGGAAAATCACAATAATTCTGTCTTAAACATGTTAAATTTATATAGTTTCTTTCATTCATTTCAATTAAAAAATCCGTCTTTAAGGGTATTTATAATATTTTTGAAAATTTTAGCAAAATCTACTATCGTATTTTCGGGCGTAAGTGCCGCGACGCATACGAGTTTAAAAGTCAATCATCAGGAAGAAAATGCGAAGCATAAAAAATATCGCGAATTTCAACAAATGATAACCTAATTTCTGTCAATCATTCGCATAAGAAGCAAGAATTTTATCAAAGGATCGGGAGAAAAAACACGACTTTTATCAAATGTTCGCGGAAAAGCGCGAATATGTAAAAAGAAAAAAATCCCTGTCGGCTGGGCCTATAGGCGGAGGTAGATTTCGAAGAGTGCTCATTTCAACAAAAAAAAAAAAAATATATATATATATATGATTAGAGATAAATCCAATTTAATAACTTCATTTGGCCGTTTATGAAAAAATTTTAATTTCATTTTTCTGCAAAAACTAGTTTTATCAGAATCATCTTAAGAAAATTTCAGATCAAATGCCCATTATGACAACATATTTTGAAATAGATTCTAAATTTATTAAAAAATCGACCAAAACAGTACATTATACAATTCTTAAATAACAAAAAACTGTCAGTTGAAAGCATTTGAGAAAAAAATTGAATTTAAAAATGAGTCAAAATAACCGATTTGTTGTTTGAATACATCCTTAATTCTTTAATCATGATTGCTTCGGAAAATTTTGTGCGAAATACTCACTTTGACAGCATTTTTAAAAATATATTCTATCTTTATCAAAAAACTGGCCAATGCGTCACAGTATATAGTTCCTAAGTAAGAGGATCTGTAAATTGGATGCATTTGAGAGCGAAAATAGATTTTAAAACGAGTCATAAAAAACGCAATTTGCTATGTGAAGACTTCCTTAAATTTTCAAATCTCGAAGACTTCGGGAAATTCTGTTCAAAATACCCTTTTTGGTAGCTTTTTTCAAAATATAGTCTGTCTTTATCAAAAAACCGATCAATGCATCACATTATATAGTTCCTAAATAAGAGTATCTGTAAATTGGATGCATTTGAGAGCAAAAATGGATTTAAAAACGAGTCAGAAAAAACGCAATTTCTTATTGGAACACTTCCTTAAATTTTCAGTCCCGATGACTTTCGGAAATTCTGTTCAAAATACCCTTTTTGGTAGCCTTTTTTGAAATATATTCCGTCTTTATCAAAAAACTGACCAATTCGTCACATTATATAGTTTCTAAATAAGAGGATCTACCATTTGGATGCGTTTAAAATCAAAAATGAATTTAAAAATTAGTCAGAATATAAGCCGTTTGGATTTGAGGTTTTTTCTCCAACTCCTATTTTTGTTTAATTTCTTTTTGCTATACGAATTGGTCCTATGAAAACCTTGTCAATGTAAAAGTTGTAGATATTTTTGAGAAGATGTAAAATAAATTTAATCAGATTTGATATCTTAAAAATTGACGGAGTTATGGATTTTTCTCTTTTTTCAGCGCCCTTTTTCTTTTCGTTTTTAATTTTTTTCATCGGTAAAAGTTGGTCCTATCAAAAACTTGTAAATACAAAAGTTTTAGATAATTTTAAGAACATTTATAAAAAATTTAGTTGGACTTGATAACTTAAAAATTGACGAAGTTATGAATTTTTTTCTCTCAAAATCCTTGTTTTTTTCGCCCCTTGAGCTCACTTCTAAATTTATCAAAAATCTGTCATGTATATACTTTTGGCCCATGTTTAAGAAGTAATATAAACTTTAAACCGATTCGATATCTACTTTAATAAAGAAGTTATGGCGTTTTTTCGGTTTTCACAAAAACGCCCCCTATTCCGACCCCCTTGGTCCGATTTTGCCAATTAACGAACTCAGCCAAGATTTTAACCCCATTGATTTTATGTATCAGTTTGGTGGAGATTGGTGAAGAATTATAGAAGTTATCTTGTCCATAAAAAAGTGAGATATATATAGATAGATAAACTGGTGCGATTGCAATAGGTAGTATTTCTTACGAAATCTACCTAAAAATGTGTATTTCATGAAAGGATCACTTGAAAAACTACAATTTTATTATCGTAAAATCCCGTTAATCCGCCCTTACCAATCAAACGCTAGTCCCCACTATAAAATAAAAATCGCTGAAAAAAAAATGCTAATTTCGCCAAAGATTCACGAAAAATAAGATTCCAAAGATCGCCAAAGATTCTTTCAAATTTATTGAAAGAATCGCAAAAAAATCATGAATTTCGTCGATGTATTGCTAAAAAAACCACATTTCGACGAAAGATTGCAGTAAAAACGCAAAATATGTCAAAAAATCTCTAAAAAACACAAATTATGTCAAAAGAGCACGGAAAAATCGTGAATTTCTCAAAGGAACGCCAAAAAGAATTGTCAAAAAAATTGTTAGAAAAAACGCAAATATGTCGTATCTATAAATAAACGGTAAAAAACGAGAAAAAATGTAAATGCAGGCGAAAAAAATGCAGAAAAAGAGAAATTTGAAAAAAAAAAGCATGAAATCTATTAAAAAAATCTCGAAAAAACGAACAATTCATCAAAGATTCATGATTCATTCATTTCATCATGATTCTTACCATTCTCAAAGGCGAATGAGAAAGGTATGAATCATGATGAAATGAATGGATCATGAATCTGATGAAATGTGTGTTTTTTCGAGATTTTTTTAAACTATTTCATTCTTTTTATGTTTTTACAAATTTCTCCTTTTTTCTGCGCTTTTTCGACAGAATTTACGTTTAAAAAAAATGCAATTTCTTTCAAGTATTAAAATTCGTGATTCATTAAAATATTCATGATTCATTCAATACATCTTGATTCATCCCTTGCTCATCCCCATAAAAAACAAATTTTTTCAAGTATCCCGAAAAAACTCTGCAAATTCATCAAATACCGCGATTAAAACCTTTTAAATATCGTCACATATCGCGATAAAACCCTGCAAATATCGCGTTAAAACTCTGCATACCTCGTTGCAAACTATAAAAAACGTACTAAAAATCGCGAAAATAAGGCTGCATGAATTCAAAATTAATTTTATCATAAAAAATATACAAAATATACTAAATTTAAAATTGGATTTATGTTACAAATGTTAAAAAGTAACGCGAAAAAACACTGAATATAATGCAGTTTTTAACATTTTGATGTATTTTCGTAAGTGCGGCGCATACAGCGGTGCGGCGCTTCTGATGAATATTTGTTTTATTTTAATGCATTTTCGGAGGTGCGGCGCTTACGGTGTGTGCGGCGCATACGCCCAAAAATACGGTATATATATAGCAACAGTATTAAACATTAAATTAGATTGTCTTAGAAGTATGTATCCATGGCATTTGTAAATTCAGATCTCAAATGGAAATACACTTTTACTAGCTTTGTTGCTTAATAAACTCCTAAATGATTATGTGATTTATTCCAAACTAGATAAAATGTTTTTGTTTAATAATCTGTCATTGTGTTGTGTTGAAAATTACTGTATAACACTTTCAATAAACATTGAAGCAGGATAACAAATGGAAAGATTAATCTTAACAGCTATAATAATGCAAGCAATCAGGATGGGGTTCAAGTTTCAAATGCCACTTTTAGGTATACATTAAGATTTAAAGTCCTTGGATGCATTTTAAAATACAGGCATAAAAATCTTCCTTCTTTACAAGTTAATGTCTGCCTTTTTGGTCATTTTATCAATACTCAGAAATTCCTTTAAATCGTTCATTTGAAATACATTTAAATTAGCATTTATCTTTGCATTATCATACCTTAGATTAAATTATGATATAATTGTGAAAAAACTGAAAATTTTGAAAAAACCCACAAATGGGTTTTTGATGGGTTTTTGCAAGCGGGCCCGCCCGAAAAAACCCGGGCGGGTTTTTTCGGGCTGAGCCCACTTGGGCGAACCCTGGCGATAATGACATCTCTATTAACGGAATCACTGGAAATATATTTTAATAAATTATATGGAAATATTTTCAAAAACCTACTTTTTTTTACTATTCAGCTTCAAAATTTATGGTGGTTTTAAACCTATTTTTACTTTCTTCTATCTTTATAAGAAGAAAATATTGGATTCATGAAAATTTTGAATTCTGGTTTTCAACGGATTCGCACATTTTAGGGCTCAAAGATACCGAAAAACATGTTTTTACAAAATAACTGTGCGAGTCCCTGCACAAGGAAAAAATTTGAAATCAACGTGATAAAAAATGAGGTTTAAATCAACTGACGCATTTAAACAGTAATTAAAGAGGGTGAGAATGGCAAAACTTAAAACCTGAAATCAAAACTCTACAGGGTGGAGTTATTCAACTAGAAATTTTTAAAAAGTATTTAAACATTAGGAGCCCATCTTTGTTTAATAAAACTAAATGCACTTTTCTGCATCAAATGTTTTTATTTGAGTATTTCGCATTTTTAAACTGACATAAGTCAATAACCATCTATTACGGTAACAGTCCCGCGATTTCAATAATTTTTTTAAAAATGCCCAACGTGCCAAAAGATGTTTTCAGCTCAGAAAATTTACTTTTAAAAATATGATTTATTGAACAAAAAATTGCATTTTTTTTTTTAATATTGCTATTTTTAAATACTTTTATTTAAAAATATATATACATATGCTGAATCAAAATTGAAAATTAGACGATCAAAATGTAAATTTAGAGAAATCTCATTTATTTTTGTAATTGGAAGTATGGGTCTAGGGGCAATATTTAAGGAGATAGCCTATTGTTTCGATATTTATGACTCACCCTCTAGAGTAAAGACATAACATCAACAATATGAACAATCACTAAGTATATGATCGCATCATTACATATTTGTTTTCGGACTAATATTTCAAAGGAGAAAGATTTTTTTAAAAAAAATGACTTGAGAACTATTGTAATGACAAGAAAAAATTGGAAAGAAATGTTAAAGCTAAAGAAAAGGAGAAAATGGAACAAGATGCTATAAAAGAGCGAAAAGAAAAAGGGGAAGTAAAACAGAAAATTTAAAAGCTTAGAAATTGAACAAAAGTGCCAAATTAGAGTAAAAAGAGCTATCTGAGTTAGACATTTATATCAATTATCAATCAGTATTATGATGATAGTGACAACAATAGTTCAAATGAATTTACAATTAATTGTCATGTTTTTGTAAAACATGAAGGAAAATTACATCCTGGGATAGTAAATCAGGTACAAAAACCTGAACTACAAGTAAGTATAATGGTAAACTTGTCAGATATAGCAATCCCAAAACTTATTTTTCTATTTCATTAAATGTTAATAGTAGTTCAAAATTCACTATCATAGTACCAAAATTAAATCATCTATTTGCTAATCATGGGATTCTGATGATATGAAATTCTTTTCGTTAGTTCTTGAAATATGACTATTACTAAAATCATGTAAAATTTAGCATAGCAACCCTAATTCTTGGTTGATATACATTGAAACTTCAAAATTCTGCAAATCTAACTGAATCTAAAGTTTGATGAAAATCCATGCATTAGTTCTTGAGATAAACTACTGTAGAAACCGTGAAAATTTCAGCATTGAAGCACTACCTGTAAGGCGATTTACAACAAAATGTAAGCACCAAGACTAACAGAATCTGCAGTTTGATCGTGCATCAATTCCAGCGATTGGGCTATTGAGAAAATTGTAAAAAACGCATCATATGCTATCTGTTGAGAGACTTGCATCAAAATGTAATCTGCACCAATTTATGTCAGGGACTAACTAAATAAAATATAAATTTTTATTAAATTTTGTGCATTAGTTTTTGAGATATAATGCCTACAAAATTTGTGTCACATACATCCATACAGACCAACAATCACAAACAGGCATTTTGTAAAACATGTTTTGGTATCTCTGACCACTAAAATGTATAAATCCATCTAAAACTAGAAGTAAAAAATTTTCATGAATCCAGAACTTTCTTCAGTTAAAGATAAAAGATATACAGCCAAGGATAGATAATCTACGCACCCATAATCCGCAATTTTCTATAATTCGCGTTAGTTTACGAATGTAAACAATGAAATAAACAACTAAGAAAATTTACAAATTCATGATCCAAAAATGATTTTTTAAAGCAATTAATAAAAAAAATTGAAACTACGCAATAAAAAATCTACGTTTTTATAATAGAACTCTTAAATTTTATTAACAGTAAAAAAGAAACTGTATTATGGAGCATATGTATTTATTTTTAATTAAATGCACATATACATATCAATGTTTTATTAAAATAACTTTAAAAAGGCATTTTTTGAGATACTACATTAATTATTAGATTTCATATTTATCATTTAGATTGTACTGATTATAGAATTAAAATGCTCTCTAGGAATAATAAAATGACGTATAATCCATAATACTCTATAATCCACAATAATATTCCATAATCCGCACAATCTTTGGCCCCCAGCTTGAGCGGATTATAGAACTTTAACTGTATATATAAGAGTCATGACTTTTTTTTTGTAGCTTTTCTATATTTTCAGTCATTTGTTATTAAAAATTGGGCACGGATGTCATATACGCGCCACATTTGCACATGCTTTTTCTCTCACCAATTTGGCATTACACATATGTGTCTCAATGAGAATGTCTTATAAGTTTATAACAATTGTTATGGAAATGAAATGGGAGAAATTAAAGATTGCAGTGAAATATCGGATTAAATAATGCAAACTGCTTGCATTTAATGTAGCAATAAATAGGTATTAATATTTATGACTGTTTGTTTATTATTTTCTTTTTGATTAAATTCATATTTGCTGTTGTTTTTATTTTAATTCTTCAAATTATTTTTATTATTATACTATAGTTATTTATATCAAACTATCATTTATTTTTATTTCATTTTTTAAAACTTTTAATATTTCATTTTTTCACATTATTTTATTTTTATATTTGAATAAAAAAAAAAAATCACATGGTGTTATTCCATGCAATTTAATACTTACATGCAAAAAATTTTTCGCCACATTGGAAAGCGAAAAAAGTATGGGCAAATATGTGTATATGACATCTGTGCCAAAAATTGCACAAAATAAGTCGATTTCATATGAATTTCCATAATATAATTTTCATTATAATTAAAATGATTATTAAATGTACATGCAAATAGTTGATGGATTTCCTTTGTCTTTGCATCCATGTAGATAATTTTTTGGAGGGGTATCAATAACTGTCAAATCAAGCACCAATAACTAAAAATAGGGTGCCAATAACTACGATTTCTGTCTTACATTGGTTTATATTTTTTTAATTAACTTTTAGGTACAGCTGTTTTATCTCTGCAATATCAGAAAATGGCATCTTTAATGGTTTTTAATTAAATTTAGGTTTCATTTTAGCCATAAAAATTAAGTCACACTGAGTTTCACAACAGAAAAATTGCATTTTAGGTGCTAATAACTATATTGTTTAACCCTATGTTTTAAAAATTCTAAAACTTTCTTTTTCTACATTTCAGACAGACATTTAAACTTTTATGTGCATATTCTTTATGCATGTAATAAATCTTTGTATGGAATTAGCCTCCGGATTTGTTATTTAAAAAAATAAAAAGTATATGAAGATGTGTTAAAAATTCTTTGTTAAAACATCATATATCAGTAAAAAATCTAAAGAAATATTAGATGTATCTAAAAAATAATGTGCAGTCTTGTGATGTACATTTAAAAATACTTCATAAAATTTCACAAAAATATCAATTTTTAAAAAAGTAATAGCAATTTTTACAAATTCAGATTTTTAAACTTAAGATTAATTAAAACTTGCAGTTATTTTTTTTCTATTGTACTTTTAGTTCAACATTGAAAGGTAGTGAAAGAACCATCTGAACCACTTAAAAAAAATTATTGAAAAGATTAACTGTCCTCTTAACTGTATATTCAAAAGAAATATTAACTCAATTTATGTAAGCAATTAGATATTATACAAATCTAATAATATTTGTTTAATTATGAACAGTGCAAGTTTGAATTTGTTGTTCTGGATTTCTGCTATGCATTTTAAAAGAGCCTATTACTACAATACTTATGATTTTCTGTAACAATTTTATTTTGAAAGATTTCAGCATGCTTTAATATATACTTGCGGCCCTAAGCAGTGTATCATTACTTTTATTCATATTTTTATTTACTTGCTAAATTTTTTGCCAAATTAGAAGATTATGCTACAGAAATGAAGAATTCTGAATTTTTATGCTAGCCAGATGCAGGAGATAAATCTGCCAAATATTGTTTGCTGTGGTATTTTTTTGTATTTCAATTTCATTTAAAATACAATTCTTTCATTTAATTTATAATACACAACTTTAGTTTTAAACAGGGCACAGATGTCCCATACACACCACATTGGCATGATCTGTTTAAGCTATCATAATTTCCATCAGGTAGTCACAATGCTGTAAAGGCTGCATTATTGAAAAATGAGATAAAAATTCAATTTTCATCAGATATGCTACACAAACAAAAACCCCATTTATTTACATTAGAACAATT
The DNA here is from genome assembly GCA_964019185.1 of Maratus speculifer. NCBI lineage: Eukaryota > Metazoa > Arthropoda > Arachnida > Araneae > Salticidae > Maratus > Maratus speculifer. Next base: position 16,986,742 of record CAXHSM010001376.1, on the reverse strand, counting down.
TTGCTAGTTTAATGACAGACAAATTCATTTTTTGAATATATTTAAAGAAAACGAATGTTTTTTATAAATAAATATAACCTTCCAATATTTATTTTTTACTGTACTTTGTTTACTTATGATGAATTAACCCATTTCCTTTTAAGGTATGCTGCAATGTAAAATTGAAAATCTAAATTTAAACAAGATTTTTCAATTGCAATAAGCTGAAAAGTAATATAAATTTTCCAAGGAGTCATAATCCTGACTTCAAACGAAAAGAACTGTACAAAATAAAACCTAAACAGTGTGTCGGACTCAAAAAGAAACTGTGCTTATTAACTACAACTATCTTTTGTGCTTCAACGCGACCTTGATCCAAAAACCAGATGAAAGAGAATTATTTTATAACTACTGTTGCTAAAATTCGTTGTCTCGCTCATTTTTCAAGCTGAAAGTGTGATAGAGAAAAAGAAAGCTTTTAACTCTTCTCCCAAAATTTCATTTTGTTTTTGTAGACATGGTTATTGAAATTGGCCGAAAATTTGTCATTTCTCATGCAATGTCAATCAAAAGGCAGATAGCCTTAAAAAAGAGACTGATAAAGTGGAAAAGTCGAAGATTTTCCTTTCCTGTATTCTGATACTCAATAAAATATACAAAAAATCTATTGATTTAAAAATTAAAAATTTTTTTGCAGTATCTTTTGGTAAAAAATCAATAGAGGAAGTTGTATGTTTTTCTTTTTCTCTGTTTCTTTAAAAATACACTCCTGTTTACTCATTAGTATGAGTACGCAGGTGTTCATGTAAATGAGATTTCTGACAAAATCTGCTTTTTCATAATTCAAATCTTTCTTTGGTATGAATGAGAAGGTGGGTATTGAAATGAGATTTCTGAGAAAGTTTGTTACAGACCTCACAGGAGAAAAGTTTCTTGTTAGTTTAAGAGGTTACTTCACTCAAATGAAAAGACCTGTTCGCTAATGCTAATCCTATGGGAGAAATTTATAAGAATATCTCTGTTGCATTTCAATGTTTTTAGATGATTCTTTTTGCATTGGATAACTCAGATTGATCTGAATGGAGGTCGTTTTTTAGTTTTTCGATTTTGGTTGCAGATATTTTTTATGGAGTTGCTTTCGCTTTCCAAACCGGTTCCAAAAATGAAAGCGTCCCTGTAAAAAATAACTAAAGCGTCCCTGTAAAATAATTGTAAACAAAATGAAAAAAGTAACTAACGTCATGCATACAGATCGATGTCAGATATCCAAAGCCAAAAAATCATTTAAAAATATTGAAATGAAATCGAGATATCTGTATAAATTTCTTCCATAGGATTAGCATTAGTGAATGGGTCTTTTCATTTGACTGAAGTAGCCCCTTAAAGGAATAGGTAGGTATTTAAATAAGATTACCGAGAAAATGACACACCACATTCAAAGTTTCTCTTTAGTATGAATGCGAAGGTGAATGATTTTCTGTTCAAATACACAGATCAAATATACAGGGTGTCCGAGAAAGACCCGTACAACTTCAAAAAATTATAGAAAAAGAAACAATAGGGTTACAGCGCAACTAATTAATACATTAGATAGAATAACTCAAAAAGTTTTTTTCCTATAACTTAAGTTATTACCTTAGGCAATTTCTACATGAGACCCTTTCGTAGCACGAACAATATCAAGACGATATTCCAATTCCATCCACGACCGTTTCAGCATGCTAACATCAACAGTAGCTACAGCTGTTTGGATGTTTTGCTTTAATTCTTCGAGACTGTTAACTTGCGTTTGGTATACAGTATCTTTAACATAACCCCAAAAGAAAAAATCCAGTGGTGTTAGGTCAGGAGACCGGGGTGGCCATGCAATGGGACCATCCCTTATTTGTTTGACAGAGATGGTGGCGATTTCCCATGCGTCGTTCGATAATTCCGTTGTGTTTTCGTATTGGATTTTGTTTCGATAAGCCACGCAACACATTGAGCTTTCTTCACGCGATCCGCCATTAAAATAACAAAAATGCTTTAATATTCCTTTGCATGACATGTAGCGCCATCTATGGTCAGAAACATACTGCAGAAAAAAACTGAGTTATTCTATCTAATGTCCTAATTAGTTTCGCTTTTACCCAACCGTTTCTTTTTCAATAAATTTTTGAAGTTGTACGGATCTTTCTCGGACACCCTGTACTTTCTGGGACATAAAAAATATACAAAATTGACATATTTTATTCTCAAATTATGTATAATCAAAAGGCTTTTCATTGTTTTGGTAAAGGCAAAAGACATCACGACATTGAAAACATCACAACATGAGAAAAACCATTATCAAGCGATCAAAGTGTTTCATAACTCGAATTATTTATATAAAAAAAAGGAACTGAATTTGATTCCAAATCCCTTCAATAGTAAGACTTGACGATTATGTTCTTTCATTTAAAAAAAAATGTGTCAGAAAGTTTCGTGTTGTTGAGCGATTGATTTGAGAATCTTATATTAATTTGATTATAAGAATACATAAAAATTTTAAGCATTAAAAAATGACTATGAATACAAAAAATGTAGCGAGTTTAGATTTGAGAGCAAAGTTAAGCATTGCTATTACAGTGAAATGCCAAAAATCAGAATGTCAAATACCAGAAAGACTAGAAGACCGAACATTAATGAAACACTGTTTTTCAGTGTTGCATACAGGTACTTTTCTTTGGAGGGACAATAGCTCAGGAGAGAACATTATAGAGTGCTGGAGGGGAAATTCTACATTCTGACCGTTGAAAATACAAAATTTTCAGGGAGAGAGGGACATTTTATTGCTCCAGGGAAGAATACCCCCATTTTCAGGGAAGAATCATTTTCATTCGTAAGTGCATGAAACTTGTAAGTGTTAAGAAGTCCATAAGAAATCTGACAGCATTTTCTTGTTTTCTTATAAAAAAGCAATGGATCATCCAAAAGAACCTCTCAAAGATGTGTTTTAGCATTCTAAAAGAAGTAGTATGATATTGTAGATTTGACAGCATGAATACACCAAATACGATAAATTGCATAAAAAAAAAGTTAAAAGAAAATCCTTTTACCCTTCTGGAATTAATACAAATGCTGTCTTTCAAAAGTGGCTTTAAAAATGACACTGTACTGACAATTCCACATTTCCGTATTCTTATCGTAAGCATCCTTATATATATTATAAATGTGAAAGTGTGTCCGAAAATTGGAATGAACTTGGCTTCAAAACGGATGGATTGATGTCTTTGAATTTTTGTATATAGGTAAATTATTGGCCTGAAATGAACATAGGCTAATTTTTATTTATTTTATTCAAATATGTTTCTTAATAATTCAATATTTCACTATTTTTCATACAAATAAATTGAAAAATTTTCCATAATATTGAATTATCTTTCTTTTTTCGTTGCCAAAAAATAAAAAAACGGAATAATTATTTCTCTTCTGTAATTAATTTTCAACTGAAAGATTTTCACGTGATAAAATAAAATGAAATAAATAAATGGACCCTATTCTGTTTTTCGGTTCGAGATTAAAAACCGCAATTTCACCAATTGTGACGTCAGAGGAATACTGTTTTTCTTCCTATATCACGCAAACGATTATATAAAATTTCTTTTACACTTAGAAGACTTTACAAGAATATAACTTCACACTTTACAAGAATATAAATATTTTAGTAGTTTTTCCAGATATTAATCCGTAATCAAAATGAACCTTTTTCTTTCTTTCGGTTCGAGGCTATAAAATTCAACTTTTTACCAATTGTGACGTCAGAGGAATACTTTCCATTAAGAATTTTAAAAATATCAATGTAAAGTCATATATGAAACAAAGTATAAGTTTTCAAGTTTTCATTTTTAATAACACAATGTAATTTTGAGTAAGTGCTAAAAAGAGACGACTGTGACGTTACATATTGTTTACATATCACTTTAAAAATGCATTTTCGGGCTTAAAATCTAAAGATTTAATGTAATTGGTAGAAAATACATTCCCTCAGTCAATATCTCAATTTGGCATAATGTGCTCAAAGTGTACTGGAAACAGGTTTGTAAATGGATATTAATTGCACATTTTTTTTAGCTCTTAAAAAGTAAAAGCATGTTGTGACTTTTAAGAATGTTTTTTATAATAAATTTCTATACATTTTTATGGTATGCAGAGCATATATGTACAAATTATACAAAAATGCCACCTAAAACACAGTTCTGTAGTATATTTTTCCTAACACTGTTTTTTTTTTTTCGTTTTACGGAAACTACTCGCTTTTTGACACTTTCTAACATGGTCTAGTGTTTACGACTTCAACATGTCTGTATACCGGATGCCGTGTGCCTGGGGTCTGACGTCTGTCTGTCCGTTTTTCAACTTGGGTAAATATAGTGGAATTCATACGAAAATAACATACGTTATTGAGATTTACCATAGCATATGCGGCATTGAAAATGGACCAGGTAGCAATTATAGCTGAATCACAGGAGCACTTAAAAGGAAACTTTACATTATGGTCTAAGGCGAAAAAATCGTTTGTGGTGTATTTTGATAATGTTACATAATTTTAAATATAATGAAATTTACATGCATTTTTAAGGTTCAGAAGATCATGGTTACTATCGAATATGTTAAATGTAGTACTTATAGTGTGCGTACAGGGAGCTCAAAAGTATTTCAATATATTATGGTCTGTGAAGAAAAACCATTTGCAACGTATTTTAATAATGTTATTTTATTAAGGTTATTTTAATAACATTGAAATTGATATCAGGTTCTGAAGTGCACTAAAATAGGATTTCTGTAGGAAATGGGGTGAAAAGATTTAATATTCACTTACAAGATTACAGAAAAATGTTCGGTAATATAATAGTCTACGGAGAAAAAAATATTCCCAGCGTATTTTAATTCCGTTGCGCTATTTCAAACATGATGAAATTAATATACTGAGATAATCAATACAATGATAAATACTGAAATTTACTACAATAAGCTTGCAGTTAAGTATAATTTGCATCACATTTGTTGTTCATTTACAGAGACGCATAAAAGATTTTGGACCTGTGTCCAGATCTCAGGTAATGTATAGATCAGATAAGGTCTATTAGAAAAGATTGCTGAAGAGCTTTTTCAATTATCGTATATATTTGGAAAACTAATGCATCCTGAAGTTCAGCTACATTTGATATAATAAGAGATGTTTGTAGAATTTAAATAAATCATGTATCGGACTATACAATAAACTGGATTGGTCACCAGTGCAATAGCGAATCCCGGAAATATGAATTCAATAATTTGAATCGGGTTTTTTGCTTGAATAATTTAAGCTAAATATGCGATCGTATACATATTCGCACGTAATATACAGGACTGTAAAAAAGAATTCAAGTAAGTTTCTGTCTATAATTAGAAATTGCTAAAGGTGAATTTTAATATTCGTTATACTTTTTCTCACTAAGCAAAATTTTAACATTATATTTAGAATATTTACAAACACATAGATCATATACACAGCTGCAGAAAAGAATATCCCGGTGAAGTTATGCATTATGGAAATGTTGGATATTTTTTTATTACCTAGGTTTAACACATGATTTTTCTTTCTTTGATATGGAATTCTGAAATGCACTACAACATGATTTCTGTACAATTGGGGTGCGTTACAGTTGTTCTACAGTATAAGTGGTTACAATTTCATTTTCCCGATTGTTCATATTATCTAACACATTTTCCATTTATTTGACTGAGTTCTTTAAGTCCCCTAAAAAAAAAAAAAAAAAAAAAAAAAAAAAAAACTACTGCATAGCCTGGTATAAGATATGTGTTATATATATTTTAAATTATTGTTAATGAAATGTTTTGTTTAATTAAAGCGTTTATCTTTTTTTTAATGCTACGTGAACGACGTCACGGGTAACAGCTAGTAATTAAATAAGATACAGTTTAAGAGTCAAATATGAAAATGGGACAGAACATTAGTAGTCTGAAAATAATATAGCTCTCTGGAATGGTTGTGTGGGTGGGGAAACGGTGCCAGACACACAATCTATAAGGAAAGTATTTTTTGATGGCAGCATGAAATAAAAATGCATTATATGTAGTATTGTAATTAAGAAGTTATCAATTATATTTCCTCCCTTTATATCTTTGATATTTATTGACTGATGTGAAGCATGAATTTCAGTTAAAAACAAAAACTATCCTTACCCTATCTTTAAAATAACTTAATTGTTTATTAAAATTTCTTAAAAAATGCAACATTTCATTTTTCGCTTTTTTTTTTAGTTAAAATTTCTAATTTTTTTTTAATATACTTTTTTCCTTATGGATTTTGGGTTTTTTTTCCCCCAGCTTTGTGATATTTAGCGTGCAACATCCAGTTCAAAAAATAAGTTCATTGAATAGGCTGCACCCATTTTCGAATATTACTTACATGCATATGTTTTTTAAATTATGTTCAGTACTAGATTATCCCGTCAACCAATTTTGCCAAATTTTATAAATCGTCTAATTATACAAATTGACATTTTTTATTATAAAGAAGATAAAAAAAGAAATTAGTAAAACATTAATAAAAATACAAATTAAAAATTATTTGATGTAACAAATGTGTATCCTGTTTAATGTTAAGAGTGTCATTTATGATCATCCATAATTAGCAATTATCTTATAGCTTGGCGATAGTTTTTTGGCAAACGGAATAATCAGGTAGTACCTTATTTTCTATTATTTTGAAAAGAAAATAACAAATAAAAAGTTTACTTGGTAACTACATAACAAAATAATTTATATAATTTAAAAAAAGAAAAGTAAATAAACAATTTAATAAATGAACAACAATATCTGGGTTACCAGTTAAGGCATAAAATCGCCTTTTTTCATTTTAAATTGCACCTATGTTATGTGTATATATGACAACTGAAATGTTTAAACTTATTTTTAGTAAAAAACAGAAAACACAAAAATGATATTTTGAAGTTTCATATTTTGCAACAAAAAGAGCTGGTAGCTAAATGTAAATAAACCCGATTACCTCAGCTTAAATCCTGCCAAAGAACTTTTACACAATAATCAATGATATGCATTAGAGATCTGCATGGGCCGGGTTCGGGCTGATTTCTATTAACGGCATTCAAGCCGGGCCGGCCCTAGTCACTAATCTTTTTGGGCCAGGTTGGGCCTTATTTTTTTTCCCTGGAGTATCAGGCTGGACCTAACGTATTTTTTCCGCATGAAGTCGAGACTGATCTCATACTTCCTAGTCTTCAGACCAAAATAATCAGTTCCTGTTGAATCATCCCGTATGAAAATCCTTTTGGAACAGCTGTGTTAGCGTTCGGCCCCATAAACTTGGCGACTTTTTTCGCGCCAAAAAGCAGTTTCCGAAAATGATCGCCAAACGGAAAATGCGTGAGAAACCCGTTTTCAAATACAGCGATCACTTTCAAAACTCCTGAAAAAATGCATTTTGTAAATATATATAAAAAAATGAATAATTTACACTCTGAACCCACCGTTTTTTTCAGGAGAAAAAATTTAAAATGTTTAAGTGATCGCCATATTTAAAAACTAATTTCATTGCTGATTCAGAATTGCGATCATTTTGAAAAGGACTTTATAGCACGAATAAGCTCAAAATTAAAAATACTTGCACTTTGTAGATTTATTTTTAGTTGTAAAAGAACAAATAGAGGGTTACAAAAGAAAAAAAAAATGCATATAAATAAAACGATACATATAAATAAAATTCACATGACCCTGCCTTAGTCAGGCCCTGTCTGTGCATTAATTCGTGAGGTATAGGTATCGCGCAAATCAGAAAAAATGTGGCTTAGTACTACATAATTTCTGTTAGGCGACATTCCACCTGTTAGGCGATTTACATAAAAAATTAATGAACATCAATCCATATCAAGATATAATCGAATCAAAAATTTTATTTAACTGAATTAGTTCTTGTTATATACAGTGTGTGGAAAATTTGTGTCCCATTCAGCTAGACAGACATTTTCTAAAAACAGTCAAATCTTATTCAAAACCTTCGAAAACTTATAAATCCATAGTAAACAAATTCGGATTTTTTCATGATCCCCATTCTTTTGCCTTCTAAAAATAGAAAAAAAAAAGTTATCAATGATGAGCAATGAGATTCCCCACTTCCCAAATCACCGGAAGATTTGAGATTAATATTGTCAATGGTCAAAAAGTGCACACCCCCCCCTCCCCAGGAGCCACAGAAATCCCTCCCGGAGAAATTGATCTTCAACACTTTATCCTATAAGATTACATGAACAGTGGCATGCAATGAGAAAAGTGGGCCCGGAGCAAAGTTTCATTTTGTCGCCCCCATCCTCTCCCAGTGGAATTTGTAACACGTATCACAAAATTTAAAGTGTACTAATACAAATCCTTGATAGATATTTCGCGTTTATTTTGAAACTTTAAAAAGGTTTAATTTTAACAACTAAATAATGCAACATAAAATTGCACCTCTAGTTTGGCGAAAAGGATCTTGAAAGCAGATGTGGAAAAAATGTATATAACAGCACAATATGAGTATCGGTTTGTAACCCCTTTTGTATTCTAATATTGAATCCACGTGCTATTTTGAGAATGTATGTTTCTGCCACAAGAAGAAACCAATACTTAAAATAAACAAGGACGGTAGTATAAATTTTGCCCCCCTCAATTTCCGTGTTCTGGACGTTCGTCACCCTCTTAGCCCTGTACATAATCTATATTAGAAATCTACATTAATTGCACATGTAATTAAAAAAAAAAGCCAATTAGGTAAATAGTTTTTTTCTTGAAATTCATATGTGCGATGGCGTCATTGATGGTAGTGCTGTGAAAATAACGATAAAATTAATACCCGTATGGTAACGTTGATTTAGAATTCTCTACCCGTTAAATCGTTTCGTTAGTCGTTACTGTTCAGAAACTGGGTATTCGCAGTCATCGAGCATACGGCATACATCGTGTAGAATAATCTTTGGAAGAATTCGTATTAATAAATAAACTAAAAAACTTTGTAAAATCACCATGCTGTTATTGTTGTAGCTCGAAACGCGTCCTGCTTAATTTTTCATTTTATAGTGATTTTACGAAGTTTTTTAGTTTATTTATTGATTGATTTATCGCCTGTGATTACAGTGATTTTCATTAGAATTCGTATTAGTGCTGCCATCTATCCGTAAAAGTTACATTTATTGAAATTTCGAACTTTTATTTAAAAAATGCAAATAGAATATTAAAACCAGGGCCTTAGCGAAAAGTCAATAATTAGGGATTGGAGGAGGGGGGGAGGGTCAAGAAAATGTAGTGGGATGACTCATTTATTTTTTTTTCTCTCTCTGTGACGTAGAAAGATAAATTACTGCATATTTACACTGTAGTTTAGTTACTATGTTTCTGATTAAACTGTTGTAATAACTTCATTTTACGCTAAGAAAAGACTAGGATTATGGAAGATTCGAGCGCATAACTAGTGCAGTATTAAACATCATGTTGGCTTCATAAGTGCAAGTAAAATGAGCAAGTGTTGAAATACTTGTTTTAGTTACAATTTAGTATTTTTTCAAAACTGTGACAGGTCCACAAAACTAAATTAGATTTTTCAATAGAATTTCATTTCGGTTTTTGGAACATAAACTCATTTAGTGACCTAGGAATATTTTCATGGGGGGGGGGGGTAGGCTCAAAATGTTTTAGGAGGGCTGAGCCGCCCATAACACCCCCTTAGCTACTCCCCTGATTAAAATGCAATGCATAATTGTACACAGAGCTATAATTAAAAATGAGTAATGGGAGGGGGGGGGAGCGCTTAAGAAAATGCAGGGTGGAACTCATATTTTCATATGCGTAACTCAATAGCGGGTTTAACGGTGAAGCCACGGATTCATGACGCCCCCCACACACACACACGCGCTGTACTGCAGAAATATTCTAAAAATTACTTTAAAAAATAAACACACCTTAAATTCTTATCCCCCCCCCTTGTTCAATAATGCGAATCTTTCTGATTCTGTAAAAGGTCTACTCAAATAAAAATGAGGTAACATCTGACACATTTGTTAAAGCAATTTTAATCGCGAGAAATTTGCAAGTGTACTTATTCGGAAATTATGAGATTGAAAAATGTTTTGAAAAATCTATGAAATGAAAAGTGTCAAACATTCTATGAAATTCGGCATTTTAAACTAAATTTCCGTACGCGACTGCTAATTTCTCCCTCATGTTGGCATTTCTGTGTTTGTCGTCTTAAAAATTATCGTAAAATGATTAATAACATTTCTAAATCATTTTGTGCATTTATAAGAAAATGAGAAATATTTCAATTTCTTCATATGTGAATGAAATCTGTGTGACATATATTTTGATATTCTGACATATATTTTGAATCACATTTTGATTTATCATTTAATTATCATTTGCTTTATCAAAAATATATCCACTTCTTATTTCTTTTTCTTGTCATAATAAAATAAGTAAATGAATTATCAAGCCATATGAAATCCAAATCATTTGAGATTCGAGAATAACTTATACAAATAGAATGATAGGTATTTAAAGCTGTTGCAAACCGGATGTATTCGTTAATAAATAATTGCAATAATACGACTGATTACTAATACTACTTCTAACACAAACTACCGAATCGTTTCTTTGAATACTCGTTGCTGCTGAAAAACGGAATGAAACGAATTTCAAACACTACCTTCATTTTGGGATTTATACGAAGCCCGATTGCCTGCAAAATGAGAGTTAGTTTTCCGGACTTTAGACTCGGTATAAGTAATCACATACGGGTATTTCATTTAGTTGTTTAGGTATTAGGAAGAAGAAAGATAGAAATGCGTTTTATTATTTCAGCATCCGTTCTTTTGCCGAATACGTTAAGTGTGAATTTGGAGGGAGTTATTGAAGCAGAAAAAAAAGCCTTTAGAAGAACGATTGTTTTGAGATCGTTTAAGGATTGTACTATTTACCTTACAGATATGAAGTTTTATATGTATTTTTAAAACTTAAACAAAATAATTGCGCTTTTTTTTTAGATTACATATTATGTATTAATATTTCGATTTAAAAAAGAACCATCGATCTAAGCAAAAGAAAAACAACGCGTGTTTATCATTTAAGAGATTAATTAAACTATTTTTGTCTTAATTATGCATTTAATCTATTAAAATTTTCTTATAATTTCACTATAAAAAGGATGGAAGCTTATTGTAGATTATGCTTGATTATTGTATTTATTATATATTAAAATATTCGTTATAGCTGTAATTAAAGAATGATGAAGTATTTCTGGAAAGAATTATGTTTGAAGGATCCTCATCAGCGTCGTGCGAAAGGGGGTCGAAGGGGCCACCGCCCCGAAATTTAGGAGGCGCAAAATTTATAACGTCATTTTTGGCCTATTACAAGACAAATTTGGGAGGGGGGCGCCAAATTGTAAATTTGCCCCGGGCGCAATTTTGTTTTCGAACGCCCCTGGTCACCATATAAAAGTATTATATTATAACTTGATCTTCAATACGAAATGCTATTCGATTTCATATTACTTCTATGGCCATCAGTGCCATTTTTATGATTTCATGCATTAGATTGGGTCTATGAATATGTTAGGAAAATTTTGCGATGTTAAGCGGGGTAAAACGTTTTTGAGAACTCGATTAATGCTACTTTCCGTTATCGCATGTTTCACTGGTTTCACTCTAAGTAGTGGACATTTCTATTCAAATACACAATATTTTTTTTAATATGTACCTTAATACACTTGTTGAGGCGGACTCACGAGAAATCATGAATTATACAAACTTAAGCAGTGTTTGAAGTTAGTTCCTCTTTGTTCGGTTGCATATGGACTCCGATAACGGCTAACGAGTGGTATTTCCAAATAACGATTCGGTATTTCGTATCTTAGAGAATACCCGTTTCTCAGTAACAAATACGTACGGTTTGCAACAGCTCTAATTGATGGTTTTAAAAAATAAAAACTAATAAACGCACCGAAATGCGAGTATTGCAGTCACTCCCGAATTAAAGATGTTATACGGCGAAAGTGCCCAAATATGGTATAGTCTCCTAATATAGCACTATATCCTGTAAAAAAGTCGCACTCTAGAGAGAAAGTTTGCTCAACAGGGAGTAGTGCATTCGCATTCATTCTATCGATTTTATAATTGACACTGTACCAGTTGTGTTTCTAAGTGTTGAATATTTTTAAGATTACATTTCCAAAAGTAACTTTTTGGAAGTAGGCAAGTGTTTTTGTAATGTTTCAACTTATCTGTAATTTCAGTTCGCTTATGTTAATGTTTGCTAATAATTAGTTTGGATTGAAATTCATTTTCTTTGTCAGTAACTAGTAATAATCCATGTTGAATACCCAATATGGCACTACCAAGGATTCCCAAATATAGGTATAGTGCCATATTTAGACCTCCTTTCTTTCATGTATTACTTATTTTATCTTTACACATTGTTACAGATTTTGTAAATAGTGTTCGTGATCAAAAATATTGTAAATAGTTAAATTACGATAGATTCGTAAATTAATACTAGTTTTCATTGCATTAAAATATCTCGGTTTAATTTTCTGCAAGCAAGTAGACCTTATTGGAATACAATGGAAGTCAGTGGGATTGTGATAAAATATTAGACATATCACCAAATTGGCGTAACTTTTGATAATTTTGGTCGCCAAATTTAGCGATAATCCCATATATAGTTAGTTATATATATAGTTAGCTACAAACTTTGAGACATTTGGCGACAGAAAGCCTCCCCCCTCTCCCTAATCTAAGGTAACCCTTCTTATAGATATTGAGATGCGTTAAATGGTGTTCCATGTTTTTCAAGTGAATTCCAACATTAAAAAATCCTAGAATATTCTGAAACATGGGAGAAAAGTGAGATAGATGCACCCAGTGTATTAGGTGGTCTCCAAGGATTATGGGAAGAGGAAAACCGATTTCTTTCTGTGCACCCCATGTTATGAACTTTCTTTTATCTATTTTTTTTTCATACTTTAACTTATGTTAATTCCCCTTTTTTTCTGTTTACTTTTATTTCTTCATAACTATTATTTTGAATATTTTTGATTATCTATCTTAGGATAGTTATCTTAAGTTAGGAAATTTGTGCGATTCTTTGCACCAGCTTTATATTTTAGAAAAACTCTTTGCTTTTAAATGTTTTAGTGTAATGAATTTATTTTATGTGAAAGATGTGCAGTTTTATTTTAAAGCCCTGATTTTTATTTTATGTTTTATGTTGGTGCCGAATATAGCGCCGCGGACCCTATTAGAGACCCAATGTATACCATATTAAGAACCCCTTTCGCTGAAACCTGTAAATGACACACTGCCCTTTTTTCTTCAAGCTGTGTTAATTTTTGAACGAAATTAACCCCAAAACCTTATAGGGAAGAAATGGATCTATAATTGGTATTTTTTGGTCAAAAATGCATCAACAAAAAGTAGTTTATATTTGGTATTTTCACCTACCAATGCTCCTGCGGCGGTCCGAAATTCTAGTTTACTAATGAGTGCATGAAAAGAAAATTTGTTCTTAGTTGCAATTTTAGTGAATTGAGAGCATTTTATTACATCAGGTATAAAGACTGCAACACAAACTAAATTTACACGTTTTAATGTACAGTCGAACCCCGTTATAGCGAACCCGGTTTATAACGAACTCCCTGATATAACGAACGAAAAATTTGGTTACACCGTTTTCCCATTGTATTTAATGCTATTTTATCCTTTTATAGCGAACCTCCGGAATCTTAAGAATCGGTTATAACGAAGTTTTTTCTAAGCGACCATGATTTTTTTTTATCTTTTTACCTTTCCGCTGATGTGAAAAAAGGTTTTTGATTCTAATTTTGTAAGAAAATGCATGCGTGACTAGTAAGACATGGTGTAAATTAACGATAATGACTTTTTATTAAAGAGTAGTAAGACCTGCATTCTTTCTCGTTTATGGTCTGCCATTCTGCAGGTGTGATCACGCCCACCAGTCAATTATTTTCCATTGCTCTTGTCATAGCAATTCAGTTACGCATTTAAGCTAACTTAACTAATGTATTTACAAAATAATTCGAGATATGGCAGCGTTGAAAAGAACGTCTTTGAAGCAAGCAATAATTAAAAGCTTATTTCTTTAAATTATACTCTCTAGAGTTCAGAAGATGAAAAAAAAATTAAATGATAAAGTAAACAAACAAAATAAAACTAAAAAGGATTTTTAACGCACCAATAATTGGTGTTAGTCATCCTAAGCCTGGATAAAGAGTAAAAATTTTAATAAAGTCAGGATCATTCCTTAAATTGTTTGCTCATTAATCTGAACAAGGGTTGGCTTCGAATGTTTAGGTATCGGCGCTTTGCTGTATTTCTATGTGTTCCTTTTCAGTTTATTTAGTATTGTGCAAATTTAATGTAATCAATTTTAGTCAATTTAATTCATTAATTATCATATTTTTAAAAAAATAGGTTTTTTTTTCCTTAATACATCATTATTGGACATATAGGTATCAGGTAATTATATACATATTTTGTAAACTCTTGCTTTTTTAAAGGTTCAGATATAGCGAACCGCCGGATATAGCAAACAAAAACTTCGGTCCCTTGAATTTCGTTATAATGGGGTTCGACTGTATGATGAAATTGCCGCTTTCTTTACGTACGATACAGTGATTATACATCAAATTAAGCGGAATTTAATTCTTATAAATACAAAGTTAACATAGTAATTGTAAAAAATAGAAAGAAATCTCTTTCCCTCTTCTTTATTGTAGTGAATCGCAATATCGCCTGTAAAACTTAAATGCAGAAATTGCTAATTTAACATTAACATTTTATAGAACAGCCGGCCAGGCCCTTATTACCGCATTGGCAAATCAGGACTTTGCCAATGGGTCCCGGACTTTAAGGGACCCCCAAATCCATATATTAAATTACGGAATATTTAATTTCGTTTTCCAATTCCAACTCTTCCATATGTTGGAATTATTGAATTAACCTTAAAGTGATATAACAAATTACTAAAGTTATATAAAGGTTTTGTTCTGTATTAAAGAAAAAAAAAGTACTTTCATTAAGATATTTAATTTGATATTAACGGAACTAAGAATTTTCTTCTACAGTCAAGTCTTTCTGTAACGAAATTCTATCCAGCGAATCTCTATTTAACGAATTTTTTGAAGGAACGGTCAATATTTTCTTGATTACATTAAAAATAATCTCCATATAACGAAGTATATATCTCCGTTCAACGAATTTTTGTTTTCAAAAATATTCTTTTATATGTTCAGAAAAAGGTTCAAATTACTATTTTCGTTGATTTCTAATTTATATTTCATAGCTGGGTGATTCTCAAAATAGGGGACAATTTCAAAAGTGAAATCTTAAAAAAATTACTGTAAGCAAAATTTCTGAAAAAAATAAGTGTTGTTAATATAGTATTAAGTATACTTTACATGTAGTCAGCAGAGCCAAATATTTAAAAATTAACTTAAAAAAATAATTAGTATTTTTTGAGCCATGCTAATGACAAAACAAATTCCATGGAATAAATATATTAAGAAATTTTTATTTTCTTCCTGTTTAAATTTTTTTTTATATTTATTAGCCTTCCTTTTCAGCAAATGGCTTCCATTTTTACATATATACATATAAGGAGAATAAAAACATTACCAAAGAGCAAACTTTGTTTACATGAGCAACATTCTGACACTAACAATGCAAGAAGCTGTCTTATTGATTTTCTGACAAATTTAATGCACATTTTAGGGATAATAAATGTAATACCTAAATTTATATGTAAAATTAAACTTTGTAAAAGATACAATATAAGCAATGGTTACATTTATGCACATAGGAGTCTTTAGCATGGACAGAAAAACCATGCTAATGACACTGATATTTGCCCATGCTAATGACAAATTTTAATTTAAATAAGATTATGAGCCATAATATAATCACAATGCAATAGTCCTTTCTGGGGCTTTTTAAAATACAAAAGTACTATGCAGATAAGTAAAATAAAAATTTTAATTATAAAATAAACATGAAAATTATTATCCATTCTAATGACATACAATTGATGTACGCCCCTAATATTCAACTTCTATTCTTAAAATACAATACATGCTTCTATTTTCAGGCTGGGATAAAATGGCTACTTGTTGCCATGGAGAAACTTTATATTTTCAAACTATTGTCATGTGTGAAAATGAAATTTTGATTATTAACCAGCTGTTATAGTATGACCTTGTTTTGAAAATAGAATATGGAGGACAAACTATAATTCTTTTTTTATATACTATAATTTGATTTTTAAAAAGAAACTTATTGGATAAAGCCTCTCCTTGATTAATTTAAAGAAAGAATAACATTTGTTTTATTTTATAAACATGATATTAACTCTTTAAAAAGCTAATATATACAAGGCACAGCTGCTGTGGACATCCATGCTAATGACATTTTGAACATTTATTCTGTTATTTTAAGGTGTTTTTAACTAAAAAATGAGTTATTCTTGAATGCAAATAATGAATAATATTAAGACAAGCATATCTAAATATAAAAACATGACAGAAAACCTCTTTTTTTTTTTTTTTTTTTTTTTTTTTTTTTTTTTTTGTATGTTGAAAGACAAATTGTCCCCTATTTTGAGAATCACCCAGCTATATTCCTCTACCTTATTTCTTATGTCCAAAAAAGGCATTCGATCCCGTTCCCCCCACCCCCCCCCAAGAAAACATCCTTTTTGCATGGTTACATTTGACTGTTTTAGCCAAGATTGTCATGCGTTCTTGGAAAAGATTGAAACGCTTGCTATTTGGAGCGATTTGCAATTATCACAAAGCACCCTAAAAGATAAAACTATTCAATTGTCTTGAAAATGCTGTTTGTTTCTTGGTTTGGATACTAAGCAGGAATAAGGAAAAGATAAGGGGGCAAATGCAGAAAAAGTCTTTTTCAGCAGGTTTTCATCTACCTAAACTGTCATTACTTTTACAGTTTAGAGTGGAAACTTGTTATTTGTGGAGACTTGGAGCATTTTTGTTGTGAGAGATCATTTGAATGAAGAATTGTCACAAAAAGTCATCTATGCTAGTATTATCTTCCACTGCATCTGCATAAAATCGCTTCTAGGATGAACATAACTCTCTCTGATAAAGTAATAATTTTGAAAATAATCGATATGACACTGAAAAGAAACAAGGAAGCGACGAAAATGTTTGAGATTTTTCATAAATTACTTTAAATATTTCAAAAACAATTTATTTTAAAATTAAATGGAAATTTTTTGCCGTTCTCTATTCAACGAATTATTCTATATAACGAATTTTTGACTGAACGATGGATTTCGTTATATAGACACTCGACTGTATTTATATCCAAGATGCGAAAATATGTCTATGCGTTACACATTACGCATTTGGGTAACCATCAGTTTTGTTTGAAAGAGCACTTTCATAAGACGTCACAAATCGACCATTGGAGGTCAAACAATTGTTGTGATTGGTAGCTGAGAGGATTATGGGTGTGGCAAGAGGTGAATCGCCAGCATTTGATTGGTGGATGAAAAATAAAATCAGCTGATTGCAACTGCCCTATTATTCGAAAGGGGACACCTAATTTATCTTTGCTCAGAGCCCTCAATTAGTCATAATCAGGGCCTGCGAGCCAGTACCTTAAACAATAACCACTACCGTAAACGAATTCCATACTTAGCTGTATTAGACAGGAGAGTTAAAATAAATTCGGAAAGCAATTTGCTACACGAAGCCAAATTAATCACAATTTCTCTGGTGTTTGTGAATATTTAGCGCTTTGTATCATAAATTTTGAATTAAAAAAATGCTTCACCTAAATACTTTATGTCGAGTTGCCAAACTTTCAGATCGACATTGATCTAAATAGTAATTCATAGTCCTGCATACCCCCGAAAGACATACGCTTGAATACGCCATCTGGTGGAAACAAGATGCAACTCTAGCTTCAGGATAGTGCCGTGAAGCTCATTGCGTTACATGTATTTTAAAATCATTCAGAATGATTATTTATAAGCGCAATTTCAAGTTTCCTGTGACATTTGTGTTTTGTCATATATGGCAAAGTAAAAGTTATCCGAATTTGAACATTTAAAATTTTCAAATTTATTTACAATGAAAAGTTATTTCAATGGCACTTTAATACTAGTTAAAAAGGGACAGTTTTCCTGAACGGAAGGTTGCAATCAGCACGTTGCAATCAGGGTTTAAGGCCCAATATAAATTATTAATTTTGGGTGACAATTATAGATGTACTTAAAGAACATAAATACTTTTAATTAAACATGGAATAATGGTACACATTTTAAATCTTTTTTTTTCGTCAATTTTTTGTTATATGAATACTATCTTTATATCAATAATAAAAAATACGTCAGAAAATTTAATTCATGAATAACCTATGTAAGAAATTCCAGACATTCTGAAAATAAACTGCTTATTGATGAGAGATCGAAGATCTGTAAGTAATATTGACACAATGACACATACAATACAGTATAACATCTGGAAACTTCTGCAACCCGGATATTTCGGTGCGTTTATTAATTTTTGTTTTTAATTAAACATAATAGATGGCGTTGTAGTACATAGGGAAAAATTGCAAAAAATGATTAAAAAATAGAAAAAGACTACCTAACTTATTTTACTTTTTTTCAATTTTAAAAGTAAAAAAACTTGCATTAACTTTATGCAACTAATATAGGTGTCTTTTTTAATATTAAGTTGTAAAAATTCAGAATATTTTTTGGGTTTTTTTTTTTTGTGATATGTCTTATTCTTGTGATTTGTATTATTTGCGTATTTATAAAGAAGAAATCGAAATAAAAAAAAAATCACACGGTTATTGTTTTTAGTAATTCACAGTAGATAGCCATAAGGCATAAATTATTTTATATATACAGTTTAGAACAGGCCTGTCCAACCTTTCAGTAACCAGGGGCGCATCTTGGCAATAAATGAAGGGCGCCAATATTCACGTGACCAAAAACATGTGGCAATATTCTCGCATAGTGTTAATATACACGGATGTCTTCACATAATGCAAATGAATCATACTGTACAGCGGTAAGCAAGAAACCCTTACAGTTAGGGAGTTAAGCGCATTAAATTTCAAATTATACATTTTTTTTATGAGAAGACTATATCAAAAATGTTTGTACTGTAAGGAGCCAGAAACTTTAATCGCGTCTATAATAACAATAATAATAAATAAATGTTTATGAAAATCAGAGATATAGCAGATATATAGGTTTCTTTTAGGATGTGAAAAAAAGATTTGCTTTATTTTGAAGGCATGGATTAGTTTTATGAAAAGTACAAAAGCAGACAAACATGATAGTGACCAAACCATGTGGGAGGTTTCAGAGGGATAATCTGGAAGTACTTTGATAGATGGAAATCCGTCTGCGCTGTTTATTATTTTTCTAAGCAAAATTATAGAAAAAAATAAAAAATAAAATAAGAAAAAAACCACTCAAAATTTCAAAATTCAAGAAAGAAAAATCAAGCCTTTATATCCTTCAAATTAAACAGCTTCATATTTTAAAAATATCGCTGATAAAATATTAATGGCTTTAAAGAAAGCAATCTTCATAATCGAGTTTTACTTCTAAAATGATTAAAAACACGAGACTTCAAGAGGGCGTCAAGAAAACCTTCAAAAGGGCGCTACGTTGGACAGCCCTGGTTTAGAACATTTCTAATTTATTTTTCTAAATACTTTTCAATTATTTCAAATTATCAAGCTCTTTGCATGCTTATATTGCCATATTAATGAGAGGTAACAGCATTATCTTAAAGAATTCTAATTTCAATACTTCTGTAACCGGAATTTTCTACAATTCGGAATCACCTTAATCGAAAATATTCCGAATTACAGAAGTTGTACTGTATAGTAATAATAGAAAACTTTTCAGGGAGGGTGAAAGGTCAAAAACCAACTCAACTTCGACCAAAGCATTAGTTCCATTTGCCTGAAAATTCTAAGTGAAATTGTCTGCCGGAAGCGAAGTGGTGCTTAAGCCAAAAATTAATACATTACTGGTTGACTGAGCAGCATTGTGTTTGCCGTACAATCAAGAGTCGGAAAACACGGGAAAACTGGGTGCAGGAAAACAATTCTAATCTTACGAGTCAAAGACAAGTGGTATTCTTTTTTGGCTCATGCACGATTTCGCTTCCGGCAGATATGGATCATTAGATTCTTCTATTAATACTCTTCCATAAAATAAAGGATTTTCTTGTGCTCGTTGACTTAGGGTTTTTTGCGGTCGGCTCTTGGACTATAATAACAAATAAGCCTATGAACGGACAAAGCAAGAAAGAAGAGTGGGTGATTGAACTTTTTTATTAATTTCACATACTGTATTTTTTATTTTATGTACCAGTATCGCATTTTCGTGTACCAGTGCTGGTACATATGGCATAGTCATAGTTTGAGAACCTATGGTTTATACCATTGTTGAAAATTTTCATATCATCATAATTTGATTTCATTTTTTTTATTATTAAAACCGATTTAATAAAATGGTAGAGCATTTTTTTACACAATATTTAATAAAATAATTGGATTAGTTAAAGATTACTGTTCTATATCTCGCAATGCTGTTCTCAGAATTCTTACAAGAACAGTGCCACTAAATGTATTTTGATCCAATAATCTGTCTCGAAAGTTTAAACACTCTGCAAATCTGGTTTTAAAAAAAAAAACTGAAGAAAACATTTTATGCTAATTTACAATAAATACTCGACATTTAATCAAAAAAAGCCATTTTGGTTGATTATAATAAAAAATATTTTTATTTCTTTTTTATTGAAGAAACACTGCCTCAAAAGTTAAAGCACTTTATCAACTTTTCTTTTTTCTTTTTTGGAAACACGGGATTGAGCATGTGTAATGATGTTGTATGAGATATTGCACTTTTATAAAAGTATGAAAAAAGATGGAGAAATTTTTCCCTCCTATTTTAAAAATGCCGAAAGTTAAAGAATTTACAAAATTCGAGATTCTGAAAGTTCTCAATAATAAAAATGTAACTGTTAAAATACAACTGTTTCTGAAATTGCAAGAGTTTTAAATGGATCAAAGTGAGGTACGTATCAAGTACTCGCCAGAAATTATCTTTAATTTTAAGTGGATTTAAGTGGATTAAGTGGAAACCAAGATTTGGATTACTACGTATGACCAAGGTTCTCGCTGTCGGTCACCATTGCGCCAACGTGCGACTAAATTCTTCATTTGGCGAGTAACACAAGCGATTAGATTCGCCAAATTGCTAGTGCTCAATTTTTGCTTTTTCTTTCTTTTCTTTTTCGTTTTTCATACATGTGCATTTTTTCTTAATATATTTGTAGTGGATAGTTGAAATTGGTCAATAACAATCGTTGTCACATGTATAAAAAATTGGGTTATTTTAGAATACATTGGAAAAAAAGGGGGGTACATTAAAGGATTAAAGATAATTCTTTTATTGCTACACTGCGAATATGTTTTGCGAATATATTTTGATAATACTTTTTATTTGGCGAATGTTTTTTATTTTTAATTAACCAAATTGCTAACGTTGGTCAATTGTCAGCGAGAACACTGCGTATGACGACTGTTCAGACTGATCGGAGAATACGGAAATCGGTATTTAAACAAAATATGTCCATATGGTGAATTAAAAATAACCTCAGTGTACAGGTGTCCAAATACACTATATATAAACTGTATAATATTAAAGAAGATTATTACATCATAATAAAGACAAATGGTCCTCAAACTGTTTCGCAAATTTCATCACAAAAGAATGAATTGGGCTAAAAAAAAACATGTCCTACGGCGACAAATGGCTTACTGTTTTATTCAGCGATGAGAAAAGGTGGAACTTAGATGGCTCTGATGCTGGAATGCGTATTGGCATGATTTACGAAAGGAACCAAGGGCATTATTCAGCAAGCTGCTAAGCGTTAATTTTTTTTTGGGGGGGGAAGGGGGGGGAGGCATTTGGATTCACTCGTCAGACCTTTAGCTTTTCTAAAAGGAAAAAAAAAAAGGAATAAAAAAATTATCAAGAGACGCTAAACCAACATCCGGCCAACTTTAAACCATCTGGCCAACGACTGGCTAACTTTAAGTCCAGACATAAACCCGATTACAATGTCTGGGGTATTTTAACATACCAGGTTTACGGCAATGGAAAGCAGTATGACTCTATTGAACTCAAAAGAGACCATTGAGAAAGCATGGTACTCTTACCAGAAATCCTACAAAAACTAATAATTTCGATTGATGCACGTTTATTTAAACTAATCTGACATTATGGAAAAAATTTAAGTAAAAGTTCAGTAAAAATTATAAATTGTTTTTGACGCTCTGCATGAACTTTGTTTTTTTTTTAACTTTTCATTACATTTTTTACATTTGCATAATTTATTTTTTTCTTTCTTTTCATATAATTTATTTAAATAATGTTGCAAAATCTGCAAAGAAAAATTTTACTCATTCTAACTTTTTATAATTCTTTGAAAATCGGCACTTTATGCTTGTACTTAAACTTGAGACAGACCTCATCTGAAAGTGAAAAGTTTTTCGTTCGCAAGTACACATTACATGAGAAGTTTAATATTTTATTTTATAGCAATGAAAATAATGTAACAATAAATATAAAAAAACTTACCCCATTCGGGATCGTGAACAAAGTCTTGATAGTTTACCATTCTTCCAATTTCTGCAAAAAGAAAACAAATTGTGAGTAATATGCACAAGAAATTCTTTGGTTTAAAAATTCGTTTGTACTATTATTAAAAAAATGTTCTCCCTCCAACCGCAACTTCGCTTTAACCTTTGTACAAGGGCTCGGAAAGCGTCTGTTTTGTGCTCTCCGCGCCTCTGTGTAAAGGTTATGCAGCCGATTTAACAAAATTCAGAAAAGAGAATTTTGATTTTATATGGATAAGCGCAGGCCCTTATTACCGCATGGACAAATCGGGACTTTCCCCATGGACCCCGGACCTTAACCCCTTGGAGACGAGCGACACGTATACGTGCCGCAAAAAGGCTTAAGAATCGTCGTTTATTCCCACCAGTAAAATTTTACTGTAAAATTTGCCTTATTTAATCGGAGCATTTTCTCGATTCAATAAGGCACAAATTTCTGTTTTTAAAACCGGTGACAAAACATTAAAAATTTCTTAAAAGCTCCCGCCGCGAAGGGGTTAAGCCCCCCACCCCACCCCAAATACATACATTAAGTTACAAAATATTCCCCTTTATTTTTCTTCTGACAATTCAAACTCTTTCGCATGTTGAAGTTATTAAATTTATATTAAAGTAACATAATAAGTTGCTAAATTTACATATAAGTTTTATTTTGTACCAAGGGGAAAAAGGTATTTATTAATTACGATATTTAATTTATAACTGATTGAGTTGCTAATTTTCTTCTGTTAATATCCAAGGTGCGAAAATATGCTTATGCATTACACAAATGCATATAAGTCATCATCAATTCTAATTGAATAACGTTGCGATAATTCGAAAGGGGCCCCCTAATTTATTTTTGCCAGGGCCTCAATTAATCATAATCGGGGCCTAGATAAGCGTTGAACTTCAAAGTGTTGAACTCAGAGTGGATCCCACAGGGTCATTCCATGGTGACTTACGTTACATTTAGAAAATATTACTGCAGTAGTTTTAGTAATGTAACACTAAAAAATATTTTAATATAAAATTAACATTATTTGTCAATAAAACCTATCTGAGGTTAAATTTAGATGAAAATTGCCTAAAAAATTATAAAATTACACTTCATATGATAACTTAATTTCCTTTTCAGTAACAGCAGTTACCATATTATATGCAACTACTAAAATTTAAGAAATAACATTAAAATTGGGTAATATCATCTATACTGGGCTTTGAATAAGTTTAATTAGCAAACCATGTCAAATTTACATTGATAACTTTTGTGCATGTTATATTACTAAAATTACTGAAATCAGTGCTAAATGTAAGTTAACATGGAATGACCCCACGTCCCTTCGGGAGATTCGAGACATCGTGTTTTTAAATTGTCAAAGTGCAATTGACCACAAGCACTAGGCGGGGTTAACAATGATTCCCACATGCATTGCGGTATTTGACTGACTTTTGTGGAACGCTTTTGGCATAAATCGAGAAGCTGATTGGCTGTAATTTATCGTGACGTTCTTTGACGTCAGAAATGCTTGTGATCCACTCCCCTTCATCCCGAACGCTAAACGCCCGATCTATCGACAAACTGTTTTGTAAAAACCTTTTTAAAAGCTTGAAGGATGTGAACAGATCACCATAGAAGATGAAGAGTTTTGAGTCCGATAAAGATCTCGGCACAGATGTCATATACGCACCACATTTGTACGTGCGATTTTCCCCCGCCAATTTAGCAAAAATTTTGTTTATGAATATAAGTTACAAATCACATGCAATAACAGGGCGCGATTTTTTATTGCAAGATAAAAATAAAATAATGTGAAAAAATGAAAGGGATTCTAATATTTTAAGACAAGAAATATTTAAAATAAATGGTAGTTTTATTTAAATAATTATTTCTATAGCACATAAAAATAATTTAAAGAATTAAAATAAAAAATAACAGTAAATAAACATGAATTTAATGATAAAGGAAACAATTAACAAACAATTATAAATAATAAACTTAATAAATAACAAAACAGTAAATATAATTTTCACGATAGATCGTAAATGTAATACAGGGTGGTTAAAATTAAACTGGCGGTACTCAGAGGCTCATAACTCCGGTTCTACTGAGCGGATCCGAATGAAACTTCAGATATATGTTAAATAGATCATGCGGCCGAGGTTTTTGTAAAAAAAAAAAAGTTTCAAATTTCGCCACTAGGTGGCGTTTTAACAATATAAGATGACAGATAACAATTCAAAAATCAAAGATTGACGGAATATTTTATTTATTTACACACTTATGTGCTCTATGTGAATACCTTGTCGGTCAACAATATGCTGAAAGCGTACCACCGCGTTATCAACGGCAGCACGCAACACATCAGTAGGAATCATGGACACATGGCGTACGATGCTAGCTTTTAAGTCCGCTAAATTAGTTACTCGCCCTTGATATGCATGATCTTTCAGAAAACCCCTCGGCCGGAAGTCAGAAGGGTTCGGATCTGGTGACCTTGCTGGTCAGGAAAAGAGGAAAGTACGCGAGAAGACACGCTCAGAGAAATTGTCTTGAATAACATTTTTTACACATCTTGCCGTATGAGCAGTTGCTCCATCTTACATGAATATTGTGGTTGCCAAACAGCCTCTTTGTCTTAACGCCGGGACAACATGATTCTCCAGGAGACTCCTGTATCGATCACCTGTTACTGTACGCCTAACAAACCCGTTCATCGTGACTTTTACGTTCGCTTTTATAGCGAAATTGCTCTAACTACACATTTACATATGGTTTTAGCACTACAGCGCCATCTAATGACGAAATTTGAAACTTTTTTTTACGAAAACCCCGGCGCATGATCTACATAATATATATCTGAAGTTTCATTCGGATCCGCTCAGTAGAACCGGAGTTATGAGTCTCTGAGTACCGTCAGTTTAATTTTAAGCACCCTGTACTTATAGTAATGTTGAATGCATACAGTTGTATCATTTAATCAGCACATTTTACTGAAATCTTTAACTTTTCCCATTTTATTTTCCTAACAATTTTTATAAACTTGTATTTTTAACAAATACATTCTTAATTGTTATAATCTTATTAAACGGATTTTCTCCTTGGCACAGATGTGCAATGCCGAATTGGCAGGGGGGAGGGGGGGCAAGCACGTGCAAATGTGGTGCGTATATGACATCTGTGCCAAGATCTCTAACATGAAATATTATTTGACGAGGATAGAATTAAGACTAACAGATGTGTCACACGAAAGTGATTCTGACAGTAGCGCCAACTTCTATAAAATATTGGCTGGGCTTTTTTTTTTTTTTCAGTAGAATAATATACAAGTTTTTCTTCTTACTGTGTGTCTGTGTCGAGAAGGGGGGAGAAGGAACGAATGAATGAAAAAAAAAAAAGATTATTCGAAGTTATTATGGTTTTTCGAAGTAAAATATAAAATTAAAACACGATTTAAACAGAATTTGAATATGATCTTTGTAACTTTGCATCATCAACCATTAATTTACCATTTTGTAGGTATGTACAAACACATAGTAGGTTACAATAGTTTAGAAGTATTGTTTTTATATATATTGACCATGCCATATCTCAGCTTGTCAAATCTCCTTGAAATTTTTTGTGCATAACACTGCTATAAAGTTTAAAGATAGAAAACCAACGATTATAAATGCACAAATAAAGTATGATGAGGGACCAAACAGCTGTTTCGAATCTACTATCGAGATTCTTCATCAGTGCAAAAACTCGGCAAGCTAGACAAAGCAAAACTGAGCTCAGTTTTGCTTTGTCTTCGGATTTAATGTACAACTTATCACTATTCATAATCATTCGTCATGTACAAAATATTTTGTTATTTTAGTTTGTACGGAATTTTTGGAATGCACGGTAAAAAGTTCATTGTTCACAGTTAAAAGTGCCATCTTAACATTATCATTCAAATAACTGCTAATGAGGTATTCTTGCATTGTGTTAAAACCCGCCAAAGCTTGTTGAAAACTTGGCAGTAGCTTTTCAGTTCACTTGTCCTCTTCTTCACTGCTAGTTTCCTCATTTGCGATCATTTCATCGATTGTTAGAAGAGAACATGTTGAAAGTTCCGAATCACATTGCACATAATCCTCGAATGTAGGAACATCACTTAAAGTTGACCAGTTTTCTGATGGAGCAAATTGATCAGTTTCAGCGTTTTCAATAGGACATAGCCACTGGAGTTAAAAATGCGGCAAGTGCGAAGCATTTTTTTTTTTATTGTTTTGTGTAAAACGTTTTGCCAAGCCATCATTATGAAAGTCATAGCTTGTAAGATGTTAATATTCACATTTTCCAAATTTCTGTGGTCTTAACTAGCGATAGATGTTTTCACCAAAAGTTTTCGATAATGTCGTTTTAGGAATTTTATGACTCCTAAATTTAATGGCTGCAATTTGCAGGGTACAATTTGCAGGGAAGAATTTGACAGTTATGTTTTTTAGAAAGTCCGTATCAGGTGGATGATCTGACACTGATCAATGAATAAAATGATTCTGTTTTCGCATTTTATCATCTAATTCTTTTAACCAATCGGTAAAGAAAGACATCGTCATCCATGATTTTTTATTCGCCAAGTAAACATTGTTGGTAATGTTTTCACATTTTTGATGCACGGGGGCTTTTTTGATTTGAAAATAATCAAAAAAGGATATTTTTCAGATCCATCTGCATTGGCACACAATAACACTGTTAATCGCAATTTACTCTTTCCTGCCATGACACGTATCGGATTTGATTGCAAGAGTTTTCGATGGCAAAAGATTATAAAATAAACCGGTTTCATCTGCATTGAAAATGTCTTTTTGATCATATCCTTTTAGTAGGTCTGGCAAGTGGTTTTGAATCCAATCATCCACTGTTTCGCAATCAACATCTCCAGACTCTCCACTTACAGTTTTGCCATGTCTTAGCTTAAACTCGTGAAGCCACCCTGAAGAAAACGATGCATCGTATTTGTAAAATTATATTAATTTAAATAAAGTTTCAACTGCAGTGAAACCTGTAGCCTAGGGAACGGATATATCCGGTCACGGCAGTGGGAAGGCTGGCAATTTAACTACACAATCTGTTTACTATGCCAAGCAATCATGTTGCGTGGACAAAAGTATGATTCTGAATACACTGTATAGCCAAAGATGACCGTCCACTTGCGATTTTAGACATTTTGTTAAATATCTAGAAAAATACATGAATTATCCTGAAACTAAGTGTGTAAACATAATAGTGCAGGTCACACGTTTCCGTGAAGATTTTTTCCTGAAACTACAGGAGACGTCAACAAATAGAAAAAGAACGAATAACTTTTGGATAACCCCAACAAAATTAATGTAGCAAAAGCGCTATAACTGTAGATTATATTTAAGTGGTTTATTGTAATATACTGTGCTCTTTTTTATGTTGATACAGTGGATACTTTTAGAGAAATTAAGGTTTTTATAAAAACTGTCTCAAAATTTTCCAAGTTTTTTGCTTATAATTTGCAGAGTTCGTAATATAAAATAATGTTCTTTTCTGAAAATATGACAAACAACATTGTACACTAAACACTCATCATAATTAATAAAAATTGTATGAAAAATGAGCAGGTTTACTAAATATTTTTCATTGCGCATGCATCAACGATATCAAAATTTCATTTGCATATTGCATTAGCTAAATGCCTAGAGCAATTTCTGTTAATATTTCAAAAACAGCTTGAAAATTCTGAAACTGATCGTCTATAGAATCAGTTCATAATCTGTTATCCCTAAAGTGAGACAAAAAGATGAGAAGTTGTATATGGAATACACAATATGGCACGTAATATTTGGATAAAATCCCTAATTTTTTTGCTTCATTTTGTGAATAACGGATTTTGAGTTGAATCTATAGACTAACACTTCCAGAATTTTTAATCTATGTTTTTGAAACTTTTAGAGAAGTTGCTCTATACATTTAGCTAACACAATATACAAATTAAATTTTGATATCGTTGACGCATGCGCAAGGAAAAATTTAGTAAACCTCCTCATTTTTCCAAAAAGGAAAAAAAATCAGGGGTTTTATCCAAATATTATTGTGTATTCTATATTGCCATTAATCAATGGATATATGGATCAGGAGGTGCCCAGAGAGGGGTTTGGCGACGCAAGATGCGTCATAAAATTTAGTTTTTTTTTTTTTTTTTTTTGGGGGGGGGGGGGGAGAGGAATTTGAGAAAAAGTACATTTTGGAGGGGATTTTTAAATTCTTTATAGTTCCTTTTTTAGCCGTTAAAAAAATTCTTGATTCTTTTAATATTACTTTTAAATTTTTTCAACATTTAATTTCCAGAAATATTCCTGTGTTTTCTTTAAATTCTAGATAAGAGCAATAAGAACTCATTCCGCTATGCTCAACTCACTATCTTTTGAATGTGCAGTAAATTATATAAGTAGAATATATTTTACAATTGATATTCTGTTAGAGGGGGGGGTTAAATTATGAAGATTTTTTGCGGGGGAATTTGCGTCATTGGGTTCGGGGGGGGATGGCCACCACGGATATGGATACAACCCCTCATCTTTTTTCCTCACTTTGGAAATAACTAATTTTGAGCTGATTCTATAGGTGATCATTTTCAGAATTTTCAAGCTATGTTTTTGAAATTATTACAGAAGTTGCTCTATACGTGTAGCTAACGCAATATGCAAATAAAATTTTGATATCGTTCAATTGACGCATGCGCAATGAAAAATTATTTAGTAAACCTGCTCTTTTTCCATACAATTTTTATTTTATTTTATTTTTTTATTTATTCATTTTTTTTTTGATGACAATGTTTTGTGTACAATGTTAGTCATATTTTCAGAAAAAGAACATTTTTTTTACAATAAGAACACTGGAAATTATATGCAAAAGACTTAAAAATTTGGCACTGTTTTTATAAGAACCTTAGTTTTTCTTCGAGTATACATGCTATCCACATAAAAAAAGCACAGAATATTACAATAAGCTACTTAATCATAATCTACAGTTTGAGCGCTTTTGCTACATTAGTTTTGACAGAGTTATCCAAAAGATATTCTTTCTTTTTTAATTTATTGACGATCCCCTATAGAGTTTCGGGGAAAAATTTTCAGAAATGTGTGATCTGTACTATTATGTTTCTTACACACTATTCACACTTAGAGTTTCAGGATAATCAGGGCCCGAATTAGACAGCGGGGGGCCCCTGAGACAAACATTAGGGGGCCCCCTTCTATCTTAAATATTTTTGTAAATTATACTGAAATGACTAAAATTGAAATTCAAAACTATTGTATGTGTACATAAATTTCGTACCAAATACTATTCACATCTATCTACATGATAGCAGAAGATAGACAACTT
This sequence comes from Maratus speculifer, assembly GCA_964019185.1. Taxonomy (NCBI): domain Eukaryota; kingdom Metazoa; phylum Arthropoda; class Arachnida; order Araneae; family Salticidae; genus Maratus; species Maratus speculifer. The sequence goes on along the minus strand of CAXHSM010001376.1, from coordinate 16,956,628 downwards.
TAAAAAATTATAAAATAGTTTTTTTTTTTTTTCGAATACAGGAGTATGAGGATAAATGAGAGGCCTTAAGTAGGCATTGGTAACGGAAACAAATAGGCTAGGAGAAAAGAGACCTTTAAAATTGTAAAAAAGAATTTTGGCCACTTCTGATCATTTTTTATCATTTGACATACTCCTTTAACGAAAAACTCTGTTCTTAGAGAACCCCCTTAAGGCGGAGGGCCCGAGGCAACTGCCCCGCATGACCTTGCCTTAGTCAGGCCCTGAGGATAATTTCTCGCGTATTTTTCTAGATATAACAAAATGTCTAAAATCACAAGCGGTCGGTCATCTTTGGCCATATAGTGTATAAGGCAACAGTAAAGCTCAGTCCACATTGAGCTATAAACAAAAATTTATGTAGCTTCATGCGCTCTACAGAAAAGCCGATTCCATTACTTTTCCACAGAATCTTCAAGCTTCATTATGAGTTATACAGTATATCCGATTCCATTAATTTCTTATGCATTTTTAACGAGAAACTATTTGCCATATTTTTCTGCTGTAGAATTTTCAAATCGATCTTTACTTTTCCTCCCGGTACTACCAGTGTTTTGATACGATATAACAACAACTTTTTCATTCTCCTTCAGAAACTTTATCGACCAACTTCAATTAACCAATCAAACACCCCCAACTGACCAAACAATGACCTCCATCAACGTTGGTCTAACCAAATTGCCTCAAGGAAAAATTAACAGAAACATTGATTCGCCAGTGTAAGTCAATAATTTCGGTGACTGTTTATTGTTAAACCAACAGAATGGCACTTTGATCTAAACGTTTTCGTGGGTTTGCCCACAGACTAGACCTTAGCCGACGCTTTATACGTAATGTGATTTCTTGAATTTGTCTGCTACGTATTGTCCATTTTCCTACGGCTTAAAAGGCTTCGACTCTCTTAAGAAGACCAGGATGATAAGTGCACGAGGGCTCTATTTCAAAGATCTTGCTCATATTTTAATAAATTTTTTTAAGGGTAACAGAGGACTATCAACAATCGGACTAGTTTTTACATTTTCGATTTTGGTTTCTGATTTTTTTTAATTACTTTAACTTTCATAACCGGTTGAAACCGGTTCTGTAAAGGAAACTTATAATATAAATATATATACAGTCGAGTCTATATAACGAAATCCATCGTTCCAGTTAAAAATTCGTTATATAGAGAAATTCGATGTATGGAAAATGATGTTAAAAATCGTATTTAATGTGTAAATTTTGAACAAATGTTATTTTTGATGGTTTTAATTAAGAATTTGTAATGTTTAAAAAAAAATATTTACGTAACATTCTATTTCTTAATTATTTAAGCAGTTTCAAAAAAAGAGAACAGACATTTATTTGAAAGCTTAATGAAAATCAAATAAGGAAAACTTGCATTAATTTCAGACGAAGAAATCTGTAATTTTTTGTTCTTTTTTATTTTAAAGTTGTTACGCTCTCAAAAAAAAGGCTCAAATTTTAGCAAGGAATGAAAAATTGTAGTTAACATTTTTCTCCATTTGAAGGCCTTTCTTATGTGCCTCTCATCGATTCCTTTCTTATATGTGTAACAATCTAATTGACACTGTTTTGAGAAGGATGTTAAAAGGTGTGTAGGAGGTGGAATGAATTCGTTGGATTTAAAGAACAAGGAGATAAGTTATATAAAAAAACTCAGCACTGAACGATGAATCAAAAATAAGTGATGGAAAATTGATTCCATATGATTTCGAATCTTTTTTAAAACTGAATAAATTAAGACCAATTTATGAAAAAATTCGTTATATGGAGATAGCTAATTCGCTATATAGAGACTTTTTAATGTAATCATGCGAAAAGGGGACCGTTCCTACAAAAAATTCGTTATATGGAGAAATTCGATGTACGGAGTTTCGTTATAGAGAGACTCGACTGTATATCTATATTATAAAGGCCAAACGTATCTGTGCGTAACGCATACGTCATTTTGTGGATGGCAACACTTTCCCGTGCAATTTCGGTTTTGCGATTTTCAATACTGCAAACTTTACACTTCTAAACATCACACATTTCAAATTTTTACATCATAGTTACATTTTTACACGTATAGAAAAAAAATTACTTTTAAATGCAATTTGTTTGAAAGCTGTATCTCAATGTTTAAGATTATTTTTTTTATATAATTTTTAGTACCAATTTTGTAATTGTGGCAACATAAACACTATTTTCTCTTAAAATTGAAAAAAAAAATTAGAAATTAAAATGCGTATATTTTGTCAAAAATATCGCCTGATATAAAATTCGGCGATTTCGGTTTTATTTCGTTTTTATTCATCAATTAAATGACTTAGAGCTTTGAGTTAAAGCGATTTAAAAATTATCAAATTAAAATACCATTTTTTTTAAAACGTAGTGAATACGGATATGAGAAGTGCGAGTGTAAATTTTGAGAAGATGAAAATGATGACGGGTTTTGATTTCGCGTGAAATTCTATGATCGTGTCAATTTGGAATAAATTTTGTTTTATTCATTCGCATTTATACCGAACTTAAGAACCTCAATTGATAACTTCATAATATCAAATATTTATTATATTTTACTGATTACATATCCGATTAAAGTTTAATTTTAAAATTTGGACAACTGAGTTTTATAATATTTTTTTTTTTATCTTATAGCTTAAAATAATATCTGTGAGAGTTAGACTAATCAATATAAAATGCATGGTTTTTTTTTTTTTTTTTTTTTTTTTTTTTTTTTTTTTTTAACTGTAATTTTGTAGATTATTATAAATATTTATTATATATATAAGATTTATTATATATTTCGACAGGTATCACCTCATAACTAAACTCGAAAAAGGAAAAACTAGGTCAGTTGTTGATTTGTCTTCAGTTATTCTATTCAAAAATATCACGTAAAAAATATTAAAATTTGTGCGACATGATTGAAAATAACGCCTCCATGGACTTATCATCCGGGTCTTTTTCAGCGAGTCGAGTGGCCTCTTCAAAGTGCACTGCTCAACAAGCCCAAAATTTTCCTACTCATTTATAAACGTTAAGGCACAAAATTGGTAGGGCTGGTTATTGAAGTGATTTGGAATAGCAATAATTTTCTGTGTTTTGATAAATAAATTTCTTATCCTGTTATAAGCTATTTTATATCGAGTACAATCTTATTCCTTATTTTTCACAAAAGATGGGATTTATGATTAAACTAGTCAGATGTTGCAGTTCCAAAACTTTCTTCTATCTTATACCTCTTATAGTCCAAGAGAACAGCACAAAACACCAACGTTAACGAGCACAGAAAGAAAAAAAAAATCTTCAATCCAATAGATTTTTCTTTTTTAAATCACCAGATTTTAAAAAGATTCACCTTTTATATAAACATTTTAATAAAAATTTTATTTTACTTAAAGGTGTTATAATAATTAAAAATAAATGACATTGACATGTTTCGGATCCGTCTAATAAGATCCATAATCATAATAAAAATAAAATTTCAAAACATTTCACGGTCAATACAAATGACACGCGACAATGAGATATAAACAAAAAACCACGCACTCTATTTTTAAAAAAATTAAAATAGACCATGATCTAAAAGAATTTCCAGCATGGTTCATCCCATTCAAGCTCTCACGAGGAATTTATTCATTAATTCTAATCATAAATTAGGAATAATAAAAGGATTAATTTAATTTTTTACAATAGAGCGCGTGGTTTTTTTGTTGTTTATATCTCATTGTCGCGTGCCATTTGTATTGACCATGAAATGTCTCTAAATTTTATTTTTATTATGATTATGGATCTTATTAGACGGATCCGAAACATGTCAATGTAATTTATTTTTAATTATTATAACACCTTTCTTAAGTAAAATAAAATTTTTATTTAAAAAAATCTTATTTAACGGAAGAATAGCAAGAAGGGAATCTAATGATCCATGTCTGACGGAAGTGAAGTGATGGATAAGCCAAAAATTAATACCACTAGTGGCTCACTCGTAGGTTTATCATTGTGTTTTCCTGCTCCCAGTTTTTCATGTTTTCATACCTTTGATTGTACGTCAAGTACAATCTTAAACCTACGAGTAAACCATTTGTGGTATTGATTTTTGGCTTATGCACCACTTCACTTCCGGTGACATGAATCATTAGATTCCCATATTGCTACTCTTCCATAAAATAAAGATTTTTCTTGTGCTTGGTTTTTGTGCTGTCGGCTCTCGTACAATTAATGCTTCCTGAAAAAAAAGCATAGCAGCGCCACCAGTTAGGTGGTTTAAATCAAAATCTTGTCAGCAACAATTTATGTCAACATATTACTGAATCGGAAGTTTGATGAAAATCCGTGCATTAGCTTTTAAGATAGAGCTATTGCAAAATCTTAAAAAAAATCTGCATAAAAGCACCTCATATTGAGCGATTTTCCCTAAAAACTAATCTAAATAGGGTTTTTTATCATCAGGTACTGCTTGAATATGAAGTTTGATAAAAATCCATGCATTAGTTCTTGAGATACATTTAATATAAAATCGTGAAAAATGCAGCATAGCAGCGCCATCTGTACGGAAATTTCACCAGAAACCAACCTATATCAGGGGCCAACTGAATCTGAAGTTTTAGAAAATTAAATGCATTAGTTCTTGAGATAGAGCTATTGCGGTAATCACGAATAATGCATTATGACAGCGCCAACTGTTGGGCAATTTGCATCAAAACCGAATCAGAACCATGTTATATGAAGTATAACTAAATATAAATTTTTATGAAAATCCCATGCACTAGTTCTTGAGATATGGTTATTGTGGAAATTGAGAATAATCGAGCGTAGTAGCGCTAGCTGTTGAACTATATTTACCAAAAACTGATCAGATCTAGTTTATAATCAAGATCTAACATAATCAGTTTTGTGTCTTGATACAGAGCGCCCACAAAATTTGTCTTATACAGACATTTTGTAAAAACATGTTTTTAGGTTTCTCGGAACCTCAAGACGTAAATCAATGGAAAATCGGATTTCGAAAATTTACGAATCCAATACTTTCTTCTTGTAAACAGGAACCGATTTACAAATTTGGGAGCCCTGGCCAAATATGCCCCCCCCCCCTCCCTTTGCACAAATAATTACATTAAGACTAATTTAGTAATTTTTTCACAATTTAAATGAGTAGAAATTTTATAATAAACTGTGTGGTACTAATTACCTTTTCCTAAGTCTATATCTGGAATGATAAAGTATGCAAAAACTAATAATTTTATATTCCTCTGAGTGTTTAGAACATAATATTCCGTTCTCTACACACTTAAAACGAAAGAGTTGATTTGGCTTCTCAGGAAAGAGCTGTAACTTTTTCGATTATGAATGAGTTGCTTTCCAACGATTAAATCTTCTTGAATTAAATTGGTTATTTAAATAGCTCGACTTGATTTAAATTACTTAAAAACAACTCTTTCACTCGAGTTATTTCAACTCTTTTCGAGAAGCTGCCTTTCAAAACATGAGATGAGTGGATTTCGGCTCAACTTGACTTATTTTGTGGCTGACTTTTTAAGAGAGTAAGCTTCAGGTTTCACTGCAATATAAGCAACATTTAAAATAATATTCTATAGATTTAATGAATTTTTAATGCATTTTTCGAAGTATTAATACTCTCATAAATTACATTCATGTTTATTAAGTTATTTTTATAATATTGAAAAAAATCATATTTCTGAGCATTTAAAATAGAAAGCAGAGAAAACAACATTAAAATTTTACCCATTTGCAAGATGCTCAGAGAGTTTTAACGACACTAAGCTACAATTACATTTAAAATATTAGGGGGGATCTGCAACCTGCAAGATACGCTCATCAACACTTAAATAATCTAACAATAAAATGATCAAACAAAAATTAAAAATACAATATATTTTTAAAGTGATAATGATAAAGAAAATATTCATTATAATAAAATAACTTAATAGATGTTTCAGACAAAATATACAATGCTATAAAAATACAAACATGAACATAACAGAATAAAATGCAAAATTTCATTGCACATTAAAACTCCATCAGATTTTGAATAATAATTAAAAAATCTTCAATAGCATTTGGGGAGGCCCTGAAAATCAGGAGCCCTGGGACAGTGTTCCGAAAGCTCTGGCGTAAATCTGACACAGATTGTAAATATAGAAGTAGAAAAGGTGAAAATTGAAGAAAAACATTCAATTAAATTCAAACAAATCTGACATAAAGAAATAAAAAATAAATACTTACTTGATTTATCAAACTTTAAGAAAATTAGCAAAACAATTCAATAACTTGTAGATAACAATAAACGATAATTACAGAAGACCTACAAAGCAAAAACATAACAAGGTATATTAAAAGCAAATATGTCGCAAACTATGCATAACAAATATCACAAAAAATAAAAATCTATATTTAACATTAAAGAACAATGAAATACCATAAATAAACAAGTCTTTGACGCTATGTTGTATGTATCTTATTACATAGCACTTCCCAAGAGTTATATTCAGGGTTGGCAAGTTTTTGACATGCGACAGTTTTTGACTGTTTTAACCATGGTTTAAACCGTCATATCAAAAACCTTGTTAAAAATGTCAAAAACTGTCAAAAACCTATATTTATATGTAAATAAAAATATTTATTTACATATATAAAACTACATATATTTATATATAATATGTAAAATTTATTTGCTTTTAATAAAGAAAATGTTTCTAAATATGTTCTAAAGAAAATAAATTTAAATTTTGAAGAAACATTTTGAATAGTACACAAAATCTTAGGTCTATAAAAAAATGCAAATTTTTCAAGTCTGGTCCAACTTCTGATTTGGTAGAATTAGCCGAACAACTTTTATCATGCCCTGCCAGTTCTGCTGCAATAGAACAAATGTTTTCCAATTTTGGACTAATTCATTCAAAACTCCGTAATTGATTAGGAACAGAAAAATGGTCAAAACTGGTTATGTGCTACCTTATGCTACGTGGGCAAATGAATTATTGAACTAAATTTCTACTTTGATAATTTTCATTTGGATTGATTTTGATTATGTAATCAAATATTTAAATATTTGATTTGTAGAAATATTTAATTAATGTTTTATTTTTTAAAATTATGTATTTAATTGGATAATATTTTGTGTTATAGAAGTATTTCATAGATCAGTGTAATATTTTTTCTGTTTTGACTTTTACAATTGTTAGTTTTTCAGAAAAATCTGTAAATTTTAAATCGTCAATCATTTTTTGAATTTTTAACTAACATAAAGATTATAAAAAATTAACTCTTTTCTATAAATATTTGAATATCTATTTACAATATTCAGCCAATTTATTTACTATGCTGAAAAATTACTTTATACAAGTACTTATGAATTTTAGCTTTTTCACTGAATACTATAAAATTTATAAATTTCTTAAGTATTCATTTATTGAATAATTACTTCTTGTCTTGTCTTGCTTTCAAAGTAAACATTATTTGTATTCTTAGTACTGTTAATGGGTGGGGTTTTTTTATAAAAATAAAAAGATAAAAATTTGTTTATAATGATGTATAATAAATATGCATTATATTTAAATTCAAACTAACCTACTGGACATTATGTATGTAATGTGTATATCATAAAAAAAAATGTATATTAAACACGTGAATCAAGTTAGACACTTTTAAAAATCTTGCCTTTGTAACAGTTAACTTGTTCCTTATAAATATCATCTATGTCAAAATGCACACTAAATAACTTTACATTTTTTAAGTATTACAATAATAAACAAGATATTACATAATTTTTATGCAAATATTTCTGCATGTCCATTTCGAGATAAATTTCTGAAATTTGAAATTTGTCATTTTTACCTTAATTTTTATTAATTAAAAATATTTAAAGAGCTGCTAATTACCCATAATATAATTAAATTTCAACAGAATGTATGGCAACTGTTGCTAGTTTTAAAAACTGTTTCCTTAATAAATTCTAATGCACCGCAGCAAATTGTGACTATGGGTTTTTTTAGCGGTTTTTAGACGGTTTTAACCGGATTAAACCTTTGTCATGTCAAAAATACTTTTTTGACGTCAAAAACCCAACCCTGGATATTTTACTAAAACAATTTCCTTTTTTATGTTCAAATCAAAATCGTCCATATAGATAAAAATGCGCAACAGATCCAATTTTACTGTACAATCTGAATTTATTTTAGCCTTATTCTACAGCTGATTTTAACTTGATTCGACAGCATAGGGGTTAAGCAAATAAAATTATTTAAATATTAGCAACACTTAACTAAGAAATATTGAATCATACGGAAAGTTTCAAAATTTCACAAAAATGCTAATAAATAATTTGAATAATTAAAACGTATACTTTGAAAGACAATGATTTTCTGAAACTATAGTAAATCTTATTTAATTTAATCAAGATAACTTTCATTTCAAAGATGTAATCTTTTTTTTTTCTCTCCATCATTATAAATTCCCCCCCCCCCCCGCTAAGTATGTATTTCATATCTTAATGAGGTAATCGATCCAATACCAATGTGAAAGTACATATTTTGGTACTACTTCGTTATCCCGTCGACTAAAAAACTATCGCCAAACTATAAGATTAAATGTCAATAATGGATAATCCTGAATGTCGCATTCAATGTCATTAAATAAGATACATATGTTTAAAACATCATTAAGTGAATTTTATTTCGAATTTGTACTAATATTCTATTTGTTTTTTCGCTATTTAAAATAAAAATTTTGTCAATATATATAATTTGGCTATTTGTTTGGCGATTTGTATAATTTGGCGAAATTGGTCGACGGGATAACCAAGTAGTACCCATTTTTTTATTAGTCTAATTTTGTTCTCCAAGCTAAAAGCAGAATAATTTTACTGCAAATTTTAAATGTTAAATTTTATTAATATATTTGTTTAATTTTTTATTAAAGATGATTACTCAAGAATATGGATTTATTCATCTGTGATTTTCCAACATTACACGTTAATGTGTGGTGCGCATTTTTAACATAAAGGATACACAAATAAGCTTCGATACCTCATTTCGTATCTCTTATGGATCAACCAAGGTAGGAAAGATTAAATTATTATTGTGTTTTATTACGAGAAGCTAATTGTATTTAGTTCAAGTTTAAATAACATATTTTTCAGTTAGATTCTAAATCGCTACCAAAGCGAGACTTTGCCATTATATATCTTTCCGATAAAAATGATTTTGTAAATGTGTCAAAATGTTTTAAGCTTGTTGAGCAGAGCCTTTAAGAACAGCCTTAACCAGTCTCCGGAGTTATACTTTTTATCTGGCGGTGCAATTTAGCAACATATTACATCCTTCCCTCCCCATCAGTTCCTATAAAACAAATGCATAAAAATTTAATATCGACTACTTAATATCGACAATTGCAAACAAAGCAAAATTTCGATAGTGCTTGCGAGTAAACTAAACAAGATATTTTCAAATATCTTATTCAGATTTTAATAGTTTTGGATGATATTTTTGCATAGGATAAACTGAGACAGTTGGGCTAGTTTCTATTTTTTCTATTTTGGTTTCAGATTTTTCATAAAAAATTACTTTAAACTTCGGAATTTTTTGGAACCGTTTGTGAAGTTGAAACTATAATATATTAAAATAACAATCAAAATCGAAAAAAGTAGAAACTAACCCTGTTGTAGATTGTTCTCAGCTATCCTAAGCACACACACACAAAAAATTTTGAGCGAGATATTTGAAAATAACGTTCCCATAGACTTAACATCAGCATCCGGGTCTTTTTGAGTGACATCTTAACGATTATTTTAGCGAATTACCCCCCCCCCCCTTATTTTAAATAAAGTCAGCTTTACCAAAATTTTAAGATTATATTTTTAGATAAAAATAGGAAAGTTAATTTATTAAGAAAATCAAATGAATTTATAATCGTAAAACAGAAACTGATCAAATAAGTAATAAAACATACTTTTCTGTGAAATAAAACAAAATAAACAGCAACTTGTAAAACGTTCAAAGATTCAGTGATGTGAAAACAAAAAAAGCCACGCAAATTACATTAATTCATTTTGTAATTAAAATATTTTATTAAATTTCTTAGAACACTGAAAATTAAATCTATTAAATAAAATCATTCATACATTATATCTTCAGATATGAAATTGGTTTCAAGTAAGAGTTACAACATACGCTATGCATTATAATTTTAACCCTTAACCACACATATACGGGTGTGTGCAGACCGCATGACAAACTTCTTGTATGAAAAAAAAAAAAATTAAACATGTATATTGCATAGTAATAAGTATATATATATTAAACAAGTATATTGCAATTTAAGGGAACACTACCTTGAAATTGTTTAAAATGCATTTTTTTTCTTTTTTTTAATATTAACTGAAGGCTTTTTTAATTGTGACTATTTTGATGCGATATAATTGCCGTATAGGTAAAAATCAGGCAAGATTTAAGTGAGGAAAATCTATCCCAGAAACGGGGCAATTCTTTGTTACTTCTGGGGTAATTATCCGTTTTAATGTAAATAAATTAGTAAAGTTAATTTTTTTAGGAATGAGTGCTAAAATGAATCAATTTTGTAGAAGTTTTGTTCATCTCATTACTGTGGAATAATAAAGTATATATTTAGGCATAAAGCTATACTAGGCATATTACGTGTAAAGCATAGATTGTTTTGAGTACAAATAAAAATTTATGTGATGTGCAAAAGACTCACCTTTTACAAAACATCGATTAGGCAAAGAATTTGTACGCATTTTTACAACATTTATAAACAGTACTTATTACCTCTTTATCCACTGTGAATGGATTAATAGCTTGCAGATTTGTTGGTCTATAAAATGTGTAATTGAATGTGTTTATCTCGCTTAGGCCATGTGAAGTTTTTGGCTCCTTTTCTAGTAATTTTACACAAACTTCGATACGGATATTTAGTATAATATACAGTATAACTAGCAAAAGCCATGCTTTGTTTGGATTCGCGAAGCATTATTTTATAAAACAGATATTTGAAAGTGAAAAAATTTTTTAATATTATTTTTGCATCTTTATTAAACAAAAACGTTATTTTATGTTTTGGCGCATTTTAAAAATATTTTCGAAGCAAACATTTACAAAATATTTTTAAAGTTTCAACTAAAAGCTCTTTTAAAGAAGTTTTTACAATTTCCAGTAACCACTGGTGTTTTTTAAAGTTGTTTGAAATATGCATGCTTTCATTTTTTTAAATTAAATCAAATAATCTTTGATAGCTATTTTAGAATAATATATTTGAAGAGAGCTTGAAGAAAGTTACTTCGTCAAAATCCTACTTTCTGGAAAAACATTTGAAATCTGCTCTCGTTGATACTATGAATTTTTAACTGTAAATTTTTTTTCCTAATTTCTTCGTTTTTATACATGTTAGCGTATCAGAGTTTTTGATATTATAGAATTTTTCGTAAGAAAAATTTCTATTGAATGCTTAATTTTGAAGGATTTTCACTCTCGGCAACGTTACGTACGTTTTTAAGCCAACTTGTGTCTATATATCCTCAATATCTACAACTGCTTCATTTAATGTTAAACTTTGGGATTTATGAATTGTAACAGCAAAAGCTAACTGCAGAAGAAATTCTTTCCTTGATCAATTTATGCTTCCATTTTTCCAGAATTTAATTATTGCGGGAATTGGTACGTACCAATACTTATAAGTTAAATTATTGTAGTATTCAAATTTATCCATGATTATTCGCGATATCTGGTCTGGTGGCTTGTGATTTTCTTTATTACCTGCACAAAGTCTAAAGTCCCGTTCACTAAACCTTTTTCGGCCCTCAAATAAAAACGTAAAATTACTTTAGATCCAAATGATAAAGTAAGAAATGGTTAAAATCAATTTGTCGTTTCTGAATCGGCCAACTTTGCTTTAGTCATTTATAAAGAACTTGAATCAAGGCAACAACTTGACGCTTCAATTCTTTTAATTTTTCATTTATATAACAAATTTAACAATTAATTTTATTTGTTTACAATTCTTTTGTTGCCACTTTACAAAAAAAATCATAATACAATTTTATTTTTAAATGTTTAAATGTCATCTGTGCAAACGATTTTGCTGAATAATGAAAACATTTTATTTACTAAATTAATCATGATTCTATCTGCAATTATTTACTCCATGATTTATATTTTTTTTCTGAAAATATACGCGTTTATTTTATTTATTTATTTGCTAAAATGCGTCCGTATTGGAAATGCATGTAAAATAAATTAATAATTTTTTTAACGTTTTACTGTAAAAAAATTATATTGTGCAAATCTACAGATTATAATTTATTTTTGCGTTTAATTTGAAGTTAAAATATTGAATAGTTTTTTTGTAATGTGTACGGCAAAGTGTAATTTGAGTGGATTAGTAGAGGATTCGCTTCGCTCATCCTAATAATTAGGTTAATCTTATTGTATTGTGTATATTTTTATGTATTATTTAGAAATATGAGAGTATTTCTACTTAAGCGTATCATAGAGCGTGTCTTAGCCTCAGATCACTTATCGTTTAGCTTCAGATCGTTTATCTTGTTTACAGTTGGATTTAAGAATGCTACTTTACATTTATGGTTTAAAAAAGGTTGCAAGACAGTTTATAGGGTGAACAGTTATACATAAAATATCAAGTATAAATATTGTAAAATTACACTATTAAGCACTGCCCTAACAAATGTGGGCTTCGTTTGACTTGCTCATGTAAAAGTGTTCAATATAGTTCGAGAAAATTTACACTTTAAAGACTAATATGCCATTATTGAAAAAAAAAAAATAATTATAACTTTAAAAATGACAAATCTTTATAAAATATGTAAAAATCAAGGTCAGTGTTTTGCCGAAATTTGAACTGCAGTTTTTAATATACATATTAGACATCAAATTTCAACTAAATGGATAATTAAAGAACATTTTAGTACACTTATTTTTAAGATTTTTACAGTTTGATGAGAATTGTCATTTTGATAGTAAAAATGACAATTAACTCTCCCAGAAGCTTAGTGATCAGGAATTCCCCCAAGTCACTCTACTTTATTAAAAATTACAATTAACTGAAATGTGGTGAAGAATGGCGTTACAGTTAACTTTACAGTTAATGTTCAAAGGGTTTTCTGACAGAAAAAGGTTAAATGAGAAAAACATTGACCAAGATTTGTCCCCAGAAACATGGATCAATATTTGATCAACTTCTGCAAATTATTTATAAAAAAAAGTAAAAATTTTGAAGACTATTCTTTAACATCTAAAGTAGTAATTGAATAAAGAAGAAAATATTCATAATTTAAGTTGTGACAAAGATTTTTGTAAAAAACGTGCCATAACTAAGACCCCCGTTATTTTACAAAAACTTAGCTTTAATGAAATATTTCCCCTCCCCCCCATTTCTATTTGCACCCATTCAAATTTAATAAGTTTGATTCATACAGTTAAATGATAAATTCTAAAAAAAGTTTTTTTTTTGGAGGGGGGGGGGGCGGCGGTTGAGGAAATTTTGAAACACTGAAAAGCACCGTGACCAATATTTATCCCTGAAAGTTGTTGACCAGGAGTTGCCATGGATAACCCTATAACTATTAAATTCATTTTTTTTTTAATATATTAATAGTCCGTTTTCTAATTACATCCCGTGTGCAATTTTATGATTAAGTATAGTGAGTGGTCTCATTTTGTTCCTTATGTCTTGCAGACTAAGAAAAGCGATGGTGGACATCCGGGACCCGCGACTGGGGTGGGGGAGGGGAAGGGTTGAAAAATTGAAGGGGAAAAAATTCCATTTCATAAATAATAAAGAAATTTGTCAATAAATATTAATGTTTAAAACATTTATAGATTAGGAAAAATATTTGTTGACATCCAGGACCCGCGATTGGGGAGCGAGAGGGGGGGGGAGGGTTGAAAAGTGCAAGGGAAAAAATTCCATTTCTCAAAATATAAAGACAATTATGTATAAATATTAATGTTTAAAACATTTATAGATTAGGGAAAACATTTGTGGACATCCAGGAGCCGCGACTGGGGAGACTGATGGGGATGGAGAGGGGTGGGGGAGGGGAAGACTTGCAAAGTGCAAGGGTAAAAATTCCATTTCATAAAAAATAAAGAAAATTATGTATAAATATTAATGTTTAAAACATTTATAGATTAGGAAAAACATTTGCGGACATGCGGGACCCGCAACTGCGGAAGGGGTGGGAGAGGGGAAGGGTTTAAAAGTGCAAGGAAAAAATCCATTTCATAAAAAATAAAGAAAATTATGCATAAATATTAATGTTTAAAACATTTATAGATTAGGGAAAACATTTGTGGACATCCAGGACACGCGACTGGGGAGGGGAAGGGTTGAAAATTGCAAGGGAAAAAAATTCCATTTCCTAAAAAATAAAGAAAATTACAGTCGAGGATCTATAATCCGCGGACCCATAATCCGCAATTTCCCATAATCCGCGTTACTTTACGAATGTAAACAATGAAATAAACAGTTAAAAAAAATTACAAATCCGTGATCCAAAAATGATTTTTTTAACAAATAATAAAAAATGTAATAAAAATCATAATAAAACATGTATTTTTTTTATTTACTCCTTTATTTTATTGACAGTAAAAAACTAAACTGTATTATGGAACGTGCCTAATCTTACTGAACGTTCGAATTGACAACTGTTCATTCGTAGCTATTTCAGTTTGTGCAAGTTCAGGAGAGTAATAGTAAACACAGCACCAGCTGAGAACTAAATATTATACCGTAAAATACCGTTAATCCGCCCCTCCAAACGTGACGAAAAATCGTACAATAGTTAGAGGGGGGCGCTTACACGGGATTTTTCCGCGATCGTTCAACAAAATTTACAGGAATGAATCATGATGAAATGAATGAATCGTTGAATGAATCATGAATTTTGATACTTAAATTTTTTTTTAACGTAAAATCTTCTGAAAAATCGCAGAACAAAGGAGAAATTTATAAAAAAAAAAGCCAAAACAAGCAAGAAATCAATTAAAAAATCTCGAAAAAACGCACATTTCATCAAAGATTCATGATTCATTCATTTCAGGTTTTGAAACAAACAACACTCGACTCTTATTTTTGTTAAACAAAAGATTTCTTATATAATATTCATAGTACTATTTCATTATAGTATACTGAAGTAATTACCATTTATTTTACTTTGTGTTGGTTTTTTTGTGCATAATTTATTCTCATTTTTTTTATACTTTCTTCCATAAAATATTCCTTAAAAATAAATCTCATTATTATGTAATTATTGTTCTTTAAATACATATATATATATATCATTTGAAAAAAAAACTTAAAATGCATTTTTTTAGATTATTTATTAAATTAATTACTAGATTTCATATTTATCTTTCCATATTAGTCTGATTATAGAATTAAAATGCTGTCTAAGAATGATAAATGACGCATAATCCATTGTATACTCTATAATCTGCAAAATTCCATAATCCGCACAACCTTTGGCCTCAACTTGTGCGTATTATAGATCTTTGACTGTATGAATAAATATTAATGTTTAAAACATTTATAAATTAGGAAAAATATTTGTGGACATCCAGGAGCCACGACTGGGGAGGGGGAGAGGAGGGGAAGCGTTGCAAAGTGCATGGGAAAAAATTCCATTTCATAAAAAATAAAGAAAATTATGTATAAATATTAGTGTGTAACACATGTATAGATTGGGAAAAACATTTGTGGACATCCGGGACCCGCCACTGGAGAGGGGGGGGGAAGGGTTGAAAAGTGCAAGGGAAAAAATAAGTAATAAAGGCAATTGAAAAGAAACTGAGTGATGATAAATACTAAATGATACAAATTTCGTAACGCTAAATATTATTTGTTATCTTTGTATTGTTATTCTATATTATACATCATATACCTAAATAGTAAAAATTTTCAAATTTTAAACTGCAAGTAAAAGTTTAACTTCAGAACAAAGTAGGATCATCGGTATCACTGTCATCATAATTTACATCATCAAGGCCTCCAACATTAGCACATTTATCAGTTTCACCCGAGAATGAACACATTTCAATTACAAGGTAATCCATTTTGTGAACATTTACAGGATGCTACACATCTTGACTTGACACAGGAACAACGCACCGATTAAGACAGTTCTTGAGGAGCACATGGCATGTGACACATGACAGGTAGGTATTATTTTCCCTTTATTATCCAACCAAAATCAGTTGGGGATGGAATATTAGTTTTTAAAATGTGTGCTTTTTGCCATATTATTGCTTGGTAATGAACTTTTCTTATGATTGGGTAAAGGGCGGCTTGAGTTGGAGGCATATTTGTTCCTTCAACTTGCTTTTTTGTAAATAACCACCATCTTAGCTCACTCAATGTTTTAATGTTTAATTTTGGCATGTACACTGAACATATGTATTCTTCAAGTGCAATATATGTTTCACTCTCAAGGATATCTGTTTGACCTTATGCGGCAAGTGCTTTCAGAATTCTGTAGTCAGCATTTATGAAGCTTTTCCAAAAACTGGTTTTTGATTTACCACTGAATGAACCAGTGGTGTCAGATTCAGAAAGAGAATGCAGTCCCACTAAAGCTTCAGATCTTTTTTCTTGCCCTTTTCAACCTTTTCCCCTTCCCCCTAGCCTAGTTGCGGATCCTGGATGCGCACTATTGCTTTTCTTATTCTATAAAAGATTTAAATACTGATATATATATATATATATATATATATATATATATATATATATATATATATATATATATATATATATATATATATATATATATATATATATACCGGGTGTCCAGTAAATAGCTGACCCATTTTGAACTTAAATAACAAATAAACGGTTTGAGATAATGCGCGGTTTGCGGTATTGTTATTAGAAAATCAATAAATTTTTAAACATGTACTTTGTTAATATAGATCAAATTTCGGAAAAAAAAATATCGCGCTGGCGGTAACAGGCTGTTTGAATACAGATATGACTCTAATTTTCATAAATGTGAGATTTTTGGCTGAACCTGAATCTATATGCTGTCGAATCTGAATCTATATGTTGAATCGACTGTCGAATCAGCTTCAGAAATAGGGTACGTTGGTTGGAAAGTGATTTAAAATATTTGTGATTGAACCATCTGTATTATATTTCCCCCTCTTTTGTCTTGAGACTGAGATATTATTTTAAATATTATTATATTACATTATCAAAGTGCATATTTTAAAATTTATTTATATTCTAATAACAATATAGCAAGCCGCGCATTTTTATCTCAAACAGTTTTTCTGTTATTTACATTCAAAATGGGTCAGTCATTTACTCGACACCCGATATATAATTAAATGACATTTTCTTGCCTCTTTCAACAATTTCCACTCCCCGCCCCTCTCTTCCTCTTCCCTTACCTCCGTCTTCCTAATCACAAGTCCCGAGTATGCTTCAATGCCATTTTCATTCTATAAATGTTTTAAACTGATATTTATGCATATTTTTTTTTAAACAGAATTTATTGTCCCTTTCAAATTCCTCTCCTCCCCCCCTCCTCCTCTCCAGTCGCGAGTCCCGGATGTCCACAAATGTTTTTTCCTAATTTATAAATGTTTTAAACATTCATACTTATACATAATTTTCCTTATTTTTTATGAAATGGAATTTTTGCCCCTTGCAATTTTCAACCCTTCCCCTTTCCTCCCCCGCCGCGGGTTCTGGATGTCCATTAAAGTTTTTCCTAATCTATAAATGTTTTAAATATTAATATTTATGCATAATTTTCTTTATTTTTTATGAAATGGAATTTTGTTCCCCTGCATTTTTCAACCCTTCCCCTCCCCCTCTCCAGCCGCTTGTCCCGGATGTCCACAAATGTTTTTCCTAATTTATAATTGTTTCAAACATTAATATTTATACATAATTTTCTTTATTTTTTATGAAATGGAATTTTTTCACTTGCATTTTGCAACTCTTCCCCTCCTCCACCCCTCCCCCTCCCCAGTCGCGGCTCCTGGATGTCCACAAATGTTTTTCCTAATCTATAAATGTTTTAAACATTAATATTTTTTGCATAATTTTCTTTATTTTTTATGAAATGGAAATTTTTTTTGCCTTGCACTTTTCAACCCCTCTCCTTCCCCTCCACCTCCCCAGTCGCGGATCCCGGATGTCCACAAATGTTTTCCCTAATCTATAAATGTTTTAAACATTAATATTTATAGATAATTTTCTTTATTTTTTATGAAATGGAATTATTTTCCCTTGCACTTTTCAACTCTTCCCCTCCTCCTCCTCCCCAGTCGCGGGTCCCACATGTCCACCATCGCTTTTCTTAGTCTACAATACATAAGGAACAAAATGAGACCACTCACGATACTTAATCATAAAATTGCACAGGGACCTACGGAAAGCTGTAATTAGAAAACGGACTATAACGTATCAACACTATTTAATAATTCTTATGTTCTCATTTCCCAATATAAAAATTTAATTATAAAAAAAACATTTTAACGTAATCAAAAGCACAGTAATGGACACCTCATAATTAATATCATTTTATGACTGTATTTAGAACCAGAATTTAAAGAAAGCACACCAATTAAGCAAAAGTAATTTTCAAATAGATTTAACAATTAGGATACCAGTAATTAATAAAATATGTGATATTTACTGTTTGAATCAATTACAGTAATTATTAGAAGACTCATAACTAAGACCAAAATTATTTTACAAAAACTTAGCATGCAGTCTTAAAATCTCCCCCCCCCCACAAACTAAATAAGTAGTAATCAACAATTAAATGAAAAATTCTGAAGAAGATAGTTTATACTATCCATATTTTTTCCTCATTTTAGTTAGGATATTTTTAAACACTGAAAAATACTGTGATCAAAAATTACTCCAGAAAATTGCTGACCAAGAATCATCTCGGGAGACCCTACATATAAAATTTTAATAATTTGCGATTTAGCTTATAACAATATATGCAAGTCATAATCTAGTTTATAAAAACAAAAACTAATCAAATATCTGAGCAGTAAAACAAACTTACTTGCAGCTTAAGAACAAAGAGTAAACAGAATTAAAGCAGCAAAAAAATGGCATAAGCAATCAAAAGAAGATATCTGTAAAAGAAGCAAAGATACAATGTCATAACAAAAGTCACTCTAATTCTATTTCATTCTGTATTTAAAAATATTTTGCTTAATCTTTAACAGTATTGAAAAATATTAAAAAACAAAAACTTGGATTCATTTTATCTTCCGATACGAAATTGATTTCAAAGAACTACAACATAACAAATGATAGCCCGAAAGGTTTCAAGGCTAAAACTGCAACCCAATTTTGGGCTACCTTCCTATTTTCGGCCAGAAACGAATATAACTTCCCACCCATCCTAAAAAAAAATCTTAAATCATTAATACATATATGAATATGCTCAATTGTATTATGGTGCATGTTGGCTCTGTGAATTTTATTAAAACTTCACTTTTGTATAAAATTTAATTCATGATTGGCACAGTAGGACTTATTAATTATATGAATATCCTCTAATTAAACAAGTTGGAAATTGCACGTGAACGTAGCAAATGAGGTGCGTTCGTACGATAACGAAGTTTTAAAAATATTCAGATCTTGCTGATATAGTAGAACGTACTTCGGATACAGTATAGCAGTCGAAATCTGTGTTTCTGTAAATATGCAGGAAGTAATTTTTATTACACCTCAGAAACATATATCTTATTCATAAAATGCGAAATAGTTGAATTAATAATCAATAACGATAAAACACGCCCCAAACAATGTTTCCCCGTATAGCATTATGCAGGGGAATACTTTTATGTGGCCTTGTAATTTAATAATAAAAATTCTTTGCATCACAGATTGTACAGAATGCATATTTTAGTATATATTTCATAGATTCATGCCAATTCTATTATGTTCGAATGAGTAACATCATAAAAATGCATTTGAATCTTTTTTCCCATTGACCGTAATGTAATGGAATACCTTTGATTGTCCCTGTAAATGATATGCATCCGACTTTCACAACATTTGAAAGGACTCGACAAAATTACGTAATAATTATATGTTTTAAATTTCAAACGATTAAAATGATTTGAATTTTTTTCCCCATTGACCGTAATGTAACGGAATCCTTTTGATTGTCCCTGTAATTGATCTATCCATCCGATTTCCATAAAATTTGAAATGACTCGACAAAATTATGTTATAATTACGTATTTTAAATTTCAAACGATTCGGTTGGGTAGTTTTTGCGTTGTTATATCCGGACAGACAGACGACAATAGGTGCTACGTATTTACATAATTACGAACGCACCTAAAAATGTTTGATGTATATACCTTGACTTCGTTTATGATAATTTTTGTAAAAGATCATCCATTATATTTTAATTTTCTTACAAAGCATTCGAAACTCATCTGCAGTTTCAAACTGAGATTTTAACCCTCTCTATACATGGGCGATTCTACGATAAGAGGTTTCAAAAACACAGAAGATTCGGCCAAAAAGAAAAGTTTGAGTTCGGTCAAAAACCTTTAAATTATGATTTTTTGTCTCATTTATTTACTTTTTCATATAAGGGCAAGTCACTTTATACATATTTTATAACTTTTTCTGTTCAGTGTCTCGCTCCCCTGGCAGTTATCTTGCCAGGGGAAATACGGCAGAGGAGAGACATTTTCATGTAAATTCAAATTTTTTAACTGACTGAATTAGTTTTTGGGTTAATTGTGTATTTCACTATAATTATTATCGTATTGTTTAATTAGGGCAGTAAATGCAATTGAATTAAATGAATATTATAAGTTTTATGACTGACCAGGGGAGATACACGATCACCGTGCGAAACCACTACACCGCACGGTCCCGTCGCAACAACTAAAAAAGGCGACGCTTAAATGGCTTGCGCGTTTAGTATGGCTAACTTCAATCCGATAGATGTCCTTACGCGCTACTTTCGATACAGCCATCCTTGAATTTATATTTGTTTCAGCGGAACGAAATTTGACAGGGTAGATACACAAAAAAGCGCGACAAAAGTTAATTTTAAAAATTATTTGAAATTAACAAAATTATTTTATTTTATAATACGTAAGTATAATTACTTAAATTCCAACTAAACATACTTTAGTTAAGCATCTGGTGGAAAAAATATATGTATTGTTTAAAAGTTAAATTTAAACCGGCAAGGGGACATGCCAGGGGAGAGTGACTTTTAGACTTTGTAAGAAATTTCAGAAAAATGTGTTTTAATTAGGCATTCAATCGTGATGTTATTTAAATTATATTAAGATAATGCGATTCATTGCAAAAAATGGCAACATATAGAATAAAAAATCTTTTTTAAAAGGATTGCCGTGCAAAATTACCTCTTATCGTAGAATCACCCATATATAGGTACGTGTGGATACCATATAAAATATTTCATATGGAAATAATTAAACATGTAAATTGCAAGCTTATCTGATGTGCAATGAATGCTGCTAATCTCAATATTTGTAAAGTAAAACGATAAATGACAAATTAAACTGATGTCACTAAGTCCAGAGACTATTCATACTAATGGTATATTATAATTAAAAAAAAAAAAAAAAAAAAAAAAAAAAAAAAAAAAAAAAAAAGCCTTCAGAGTATAAAGTTAAATCGTAAAAAGAACCATTTTGCTAATTAAGGAGAGAGGATTAGTTACCGCATTTACTCTCCCATTTATCCTTAAAAGGCCACTTCAATCAAATGAAAAGATTCGTCGCTAATGCTATGGAAGAAATT
Source organism: Maratus speculifer (assembly GCA_964019185.1). Taxonomy (NCBI): domain Eukaryota; kingdom Metazoa; phylum Arthropoda; class Arachnida; order Araneae; family Salticidae; genus Maratus; species Maratus speculifer. The sequence goes on along the minus strand of CAXHSM010001376.1, from coordinate 16,934,782 downwards.
TATAAAGATATCTCGGTTACAATGAAAACCACCCCCCCCACCCCCCACCCCAAAAAAAGGGGGCTTGCATACAGATCTCAGCTATCCAATGAAAAAAAGTCATTTAAAAATATTGAAATACAACCAAGATATCTTTATAAATTTTTTCCATAGGATTAGTATTAGCAAACGTGTCTTTTCATTTGAATGAAGTAGCCTCTTAACTAATGAACTTCCAAATCTAATCAAAGAGGCGACTTATAGGAGTAAACCGGTGTATCAATTTTGAACCAATTTATGTACAATTCTTCAATTAAGGGGGAGGGGATTAGACCCATTCCATCTCTTTATTCTTAAAGAACTTCCAAAATTCATCAGGTAAGCGCATTACCAGAATGAACCTATAACCAAAATATTAAGCAAATCTGATATTTCTATCAAGTGTTCAGACTTTGATAGCCTGCTCCATCTTTCGATGGAGCGGTCTTGCAGACCGCTTCGCAGTAGCTACTTCACAATTTGTCTCATCAGTTAAAGATTAAAATCGCATTTGAGACAGAAAATTTACCTATATTGCACATAACAAAAATTTGAAATAGTTATTGTTATGTTTCCTTCAGTTAAATAAAGTTCACTTTTCATATAAGATGTTACAGAATATGTGAGGAGAGGGGTGTGGGGGAGGGGAGGAATCATCGTGATTTTATAGGTCTTCGGCTGGGCAAAGTCAAACAGTTGAGAATCTCAGATCTATAGCATAACATCCAAATAGAAAACTGGCAGTACATTGCGATATTTTTGGCATTAGAAAATACATTATATATAATTTGAATAATTGATTGCATTTAGTAATTTGAGTCATTTATTAATTATGACGTCATTTATTGAAAAATCATGAAAAATGCAGCAGAGCAGTGTTATTTGTAGGGAAATTTATCCAAAAACTAATCTATATCAGGGACCAACTAACTCTGAAGTTTTAGAAAGTTTAATGCATTAGTTCTTGAGTTAGAGGTAATGCGGTAATCACGAATAATTCATTATGACAGCGCCAACTGTTGGGCAATTTGCATCAAAACCGAATCAGAACCATGTTATATTAAGTATAACTAACTATAAATTTTTATGAAAATCCCATGCACTAGTTTTTGAGGTATGGTTATTGTGGAAATTGAGAATAATGCAGCATAGTAGCACCAGCTGTTGAGCGATATTTAACAAAAGCTGATCAGTTCTAGTTTATATCAAGGTCTAACAATTAGTTTTGTGTATTGATACAGAGCGCCCACAAAATTTGTCATATACAGACATTTTGTTAAAACATGTTTTTAGGTTTCTCTGAACCTCAAGACTTAAATCAATGGAAAATCGGATTTCGGAAATTCAGGAATCCAATACTTTCTTCTTGTAAACAGGAACCCATTTACAAATTTATTTGGGAGCCCTGGCCAAATATGCCCCCCCCCCCTTTGCACAAATAATTACATTAGGATTAATTTAGTAATTATTTCACAATTTAAATGAGTAGAAATTTTATAATAAACTGTGTAGTACTAATTATCTTTTCCCAAGTCTATATCTGGAATGATAAAGTATGCAACAACTAATTAGGATGAGCGAGGCGAATCCTCTACTAGGCCACTCAAATTACATTTTGTCGTACGTTTTAGAAAAAAAAACTATTCAATATTTTGACTTGAAATTAAAGACAAAAGTAAATTATGATCTGTAGATTTGCACAATATAATTTTTTTACAGAATAACCTTTAAAAAAATTATTATTTTAATTAACTTATTTTACATATTTTTCTATTACGGACGCATTTTTAGAAATAAGAAATGAAACATGTATATTTTCAGGAGAATGTATAAATCATGGAGTCAACAATTATAGATAGAATCTTGATTAATTAAATAAAATATATTTTCTTTATTCCGACAAAACCATTTACGCTGTTCACACTTAAGCACATTAAAAGAATTGTTTTTTTTTTCCTTAAAGTGGCAGCAAAAAAAATGTAAACAAATAAAATTGTTAAATTTATTATATAAAAAACAATTTGAATTCTAAGGTTGAAAATTAAACCAAATGAAACATTTATGTTATTATCTTGGTATATGTAGTATTCTTTTTTAATAGTTTGCCGTTTAAAAACAATTTATAGAATGTATTAGTTCAATTATAAAAAAAAATGCGAAGAAAACATACTGGTTGAAAAGACCGCGAATGTAATATTTCTTTAAGGCAAGAAACTAAATATCAGCGTAAAAAGCGATGGCACAGATGTCATATACAAACCACATTGGCGCAATTTTTTCGGACGTCAATTTGACACAAACCTCGTTTTCGAATACCAGTTACCGTACATATTTTTTTTAATGGAATAACAATAAATTAAAAAAAGTTTGACACAGATGTCATATACGCACCACATTGGCCGGATTGCCAAAAAAAACGATCAATTTACGCCTCACATAACCCGACTATTAACCCGGTTATTAAAAAAAACTTTAGTTTTAATACTTTTTTTTTCCAATGATATCAATTGTTTTGCTTTATAATTACTAGCTAAACTTTTTTTTATTTATTATTATTTTAATAATAGAGCATAATTAAAAAATAAATATGTAACTGGTATTTGAAAACGAAGTTTTCGCCAAAATATCGTTAGAAAAAAAATCTCAATAATGTGGTGCATATGACTGCCATCTGTGCAAAAAGTTTAATATCTATAGAACAAAACAACGTATATAAAATTTTAAAAAAGAAAATAAAAATAACATCAGGGTTACCATGTCAAGCAAAATATGACGACATTTTGTCACCAGTTAAGTACCTCGGTGCGTATGACATTGGCGTCTGAAACAAAGTATCGCCAATGTGGTGCGTATATGACATCTGTGCCAAAACGACGACATGGCAAATCTCTTCTGACAGAAAATGCATATGCTCGGATAATTGCTTTAAATTTCGAAGATGCACAAAAAAATTAAAATTATATGTGTGCAAAATTTGTCATCGTCGTTGATTTGGCATGCATATTCAATCTGACGCATCTTGTAATACTTGCCATAAATGCATAGTAAATAATGAACGTAATATTTTTTCTTTAGCTAATAATATGGATTCTGGTTCACATTCCTAAATATTGAAGAGCTTAACTTGAGAAATTAACTGTCCAAGTTCATCCAGTAATTACTGTTTATCGCAATAAAGGGGGTCAGTTTTAATACAGTTGGAAAATTATTAATTTTCATCAATATATTACAAAATTTTGTACTTCATTACTTCATTCCATAAATACTATATCAAAGTACATTTTTGGGTACTACTTAGTTATCCGGTCGACCAAAAATTTAACGCCAAATTTCAGGATTATATGCCAATAATGGATTATTGTAAATGTCATATTACTTAACATTAAACACAAAACATGTATTTGTTATGTCATCAAGTGATTTTTAATTCGAATTTTTATTTGTATTTTTATTAATGCTTCACTAATTTGTTTTTTCGTTATTTAAAAAAATTTTCTTCAATTTGTACAATTTGGCTAATAGTTTGGCGATTTGCATTATCTGACGAAATCGGTCGATGGGATAAACAAGTAGTACCCATTTTTGTTAGAAAATAAGATGGAAAATGTAAAAAAATCTTTAAAAAAGAGCTTTTATTTGAAAAATTTAAAAAAAAAAAAAGTCAAATTTTGCTTTGAAAATATTTTTACATTGTATTTGGTTGTTTAACGTTACTTTGTATTTTACTTTGTATTTTTGCTTTGTATTTATACCAGTTTAATGTTTAAATAAAAATATTCCAAGGAAATTTTTAGTTATTTGGCTAAATTTACATTTCTGAAATTAAAATGCGCCAAAAAATAAAATAGCATTTTTACTTAAATAAGATGCAAATTATAGGTACTACTTTGTTATCTCGTCAACCTATTTCGCCAAATTATACAAACCGTCAAACTATTGGGCTAATTAAACAAATTGACGCATTTTTTTAATAACGAAAGAACAAATAAATTAGTAAAACATTAATAAGAATACAAATAAAACTTCATATTGAAAACTACTTGATGGCGTAACGAGTTTAATGTTACATGAATGTGGCATTTTTTATCATCTTCATTGACACTTAATCTTTTAGTGTGGCGATAGTTTTTTAATCGACGGGATAATCAAGTAGTACCAAATAATATAAGAAAAATATTGTTACTTTCAAATAATTATCTAATGAAATAATGTTTCGCGAATCCAAACAAAGCGTGGCTTTTGCTAGTAATTTATAACCCTCTAAATGTTTAGAACGTAATATTCCGTTCTCTACTCACTTAAAACGAAAGAGTTGATTTGGTTTCTCAGGAAAGAGCTGTAACTTTTTCGATTATGAATGAGTTGCTTTCAAACGATTAAAACTTCTTGAATTAAATTGGTTATTTAAATAGCTCGACTTGATTTAAATTACTTAAAAACAACTCGTTTACTCGAGTTATTTCAACTCTTTTCGAGAAGCTGCCTTTCAAAACATGAGATAAGTGGATTTCGGCTCAACTTGACTTATTTTGTGGCTGACTTTTTAAGAGAGTAAGCTTCAGGTTTCACTGCAATATAAGCAACATTTAAAATAATATTCTATAGATTTAATGAATTTTTAATGCATTTTTCGAAGTATTAATATTCTCATAAATTGCATTCATGTTTATTATCAAGTTATTTTTATAATATTGAAAAAAAAAAAATCATTTCTGAGCATTTAAAATTAGAAAGCAGAGAAAACAACATTACGATTTTACCCGTTTGCAAGATGCTCAGAGGGTTTTAACAACACTAAGCTACAATTACATTTAAAATATTAAGGGGGATCTGTAGTCTGCAAGATACGCTCATCAACACTTAAATAATCTAACAATAAAAGGATCAAACCAAAAATTAAAAATACAATATATTTTTAAAGTGATAATGATAAAGAAAATATTCATTATAATAAAATAACTTAATAGATGTTTCAGACAAAATATACAATGCTATAAAAATACAACATGAACATAACAGAATAAAATGCAAAATTTCATTTCACATTAAAACTCCATCAGATTTTGAATAATTAAAAAATCTTCAGTAGCATTTGGGGAGGCCCTGAAAATCGGGAGCCCTGGGACTGTGTCCCGAAAGCTTTGCCGTAAATCTGACGCAGATTGTAAATGTAGAAGTAGAAAAGGATGAAAATTGAAGAAAAACATTCAATTAAATTCAAACAAATCTGCTATAACAAAAACAAGTTTTATAAAATACTTACTTTGATTTTATTAAACTTTAAGATAATTAGCTCAAAATAATGCTATAACTTGTAGCAAACAAACGATAATTACAGAAGACCTACAAAGCAAATATATAACAAGGTATATTAAAAGCAAATATGTCGCAAACTATGCATAACAAATATCACCAAAAATAAAAATCAATATTTAATATTAAAGAACAATTAAATACCATAAATAAACAAGTGTTTGACGCGATATTGTATGTATCTTATTACATAGCACTTCCCAAGAGTTATATTCAGGGTTGGCAAGTTTTTGACATGTGACAGTTTTTGACTGTTTTAACAAGGTTTAAACCGTCATGTCAAAAATCTCCTTGTTAAAAATGTCAAAAACTGTCAAAAACCTATATTTATATGTAAATAAAAATATTTACATATATAAAACTACATATATTTATATATATGTAAAATTTATTTACTTTTAATAAAGAAAATGTTTCTAAATATGTTCTAGAGAAAATAAATTTAAATTTTGAAGAAATATTTTGAATAGTACACAAAATCTTTGAGGTCTATAAAAAAAATGCGAATTTTTCAAGTCTGGTCCAACTTCTGATTTGGTAGAATTAGCCGAACAACTTTTATCATGCCCTGCCAGTTCTGCTGCAATAGAACAAATGTTTTCCAATTTTGGACTAATTCATTCAAAACTCCGTAATTGATTAGGAACAGAAAAATGGTCAAAACTGGTTATGTGCTACCTTATGCTACGTGGGCAAATGAATTATTGAACTAAATTTCTACTTTGATAATTTTCATTTGGATCGATTTTGATTATGTAATCAAATATTTAAATATTTGATTTGTAGAAATATTTAATTTATTTTTTATTTTTTAAAATTATGTATTTAATTGGATAATATTTTGTGTTATAGAAGTATTTCATAAATCAGTGTAATATTTTTTCTGTTTTGACTTTTACAATTGTTAGTTTTTCAGAAAAATCTGTAAATTTTAAATCGTCAATCATTTTTTGAATTTTTAACTAACATAAAGATTATAAAAAATTAACTCTTTTCTATAAATATTTGATTATCTATTTACAATATTCAGCCAATTTATTTACTATGCTGAAAAATTACCTTATACAAATACTTGTGATTTTTTTTCTTTTTCACTGAATACTATAAAATTTATAAATTTCTTAAGTATTCATTTGTTGAATAATTACTTCTTGTCTTGCTTTCAAAGTAAACATTATTTGTATTCTTAGTACTGTTAATGTGTGGGTTTTTTTTTTAAATTAAAAAAATAAAAATTTGTTTATAATGATGTCTAATAAATATGCATTATATTTAAATTCAAACTAACCTACTGGACATTATGTATATAATGTGTATATCATTAAAAAAATGTATATTAAACACGTGAATCAAGTTGGACACTTTTGAAAATCTTGCCTTTGTAACAGTTAACTTGTTCCTTATAAATTTCATCTATGTCAAAATGCACACTAAATAACTTTACATTTTTTTAAGTATTATAATAATAATAAATAAACAAGATATTACATAATTTTTATGCAAATATTTCTGCATGTCCATTTCGAGATAAATTTCTGAAATTTGAAATTTGTCATTTTTACCTTAATTTTTATTAATTAAAAATATTTAAAGAGCTGCTAATTACCCATAATATAATTAAATTTCAACAGAATGTATGGCAACTGTTGCTAGTTTTAAAATTTGTTTCCTTAACAAACTCTAATGCACCGCAGCAAATTGTGACTGGGTTTTTTTTTTTAGAGGTTTTGGACGGTTTTAACCGGTTTAAATCTTTGTCATGTCAAAAATACTTTTTTGACGTCAAAAACCCAACTCTGAATATTTTACTAAAACAATTTCCTTTTTTATGTTCAAATCAAGATTCGTCCATATAGATAAAAATGCGCAACAGATCCAATTTTACTGTACAATCTGAATTTATTTTAGCCTTATTCTACAGCAGATTTTAACTTGATTCGACAGCATAGGAGTTAAGCAAATAAAATTATTTAAATATTAGCAACACTTAACTAAGAAATATTGAATCATACGGAAAGTTTCAAAATTTCACAAAAATGCTAATAAATAATTTGAATAATTAAAAGTATACTTTGATAGACAATGATTTTCTGAAACTATAGTAAATCTTATTTAATTTAATCAAGATAACTTTCATTTCAAAGATGTAATCTATCTTTTTTTTCTCTCCATCATTATAATTTTCCCCCTCGCTAAGTATGTATTTCATATCTTAATGAGGTAATCGATCCAATACCAATGTGAAAGAACTTTTTTTGGTACTACTTCGTTATCCCGTCGACTAAAAAACTATCGCCAAACTATAATGTCAATAATGGATAATCCTGAATATCGCATTCAATGTCATTAAATAAGATACATATGTTTAAAACATCATTAAGTGAATTTTATTTCGAATTTGTACTAATATTCTATTTGTTTTTTCGCTATTTAAAATAAAAATTTTGTCAATATGTATAATTTGGCTATTTGTTTGGCGATTTGTATAATTTGGCGAAATTGGTCGACGGGATAACCAAGTAGTACCCATTTTTTATTAGTCTAATTTTGTTCTCCAAGCTAAAAGCAGAATAATTTTACTGCAAATTTTAAATGTTAAATTTTATTAATATATTTGTTTAATTTTTTATTAAAGATGATTACTCAAGAATATGGATTTATTCATCTGTGATTTTCCAACATTACACGTTAATGTGTGGTGCGCATTTTTAATATAAAGGATACACAAATAAGTTTTGATACCTCATTTCTATCTCTTATGGATCAACAAAGGTAGGAAAGATCATTATTCTTACTGTGCTTTTATGATGACAAGCTAACTGTATTTAGTTCAAGTTTAAATAACATATTTTTCAGTTAGATTCTAAATCGCTACCAAAGCGAGACTTTGCCATTTTATATCTTTCCGATAAAAATGATTTTGTAAATGTGTCAAAACGTTTTAAGCTTGTTGAGCAGAGCCTTTAAGAACAGCCTTAAGCAGTCTCCGGAGTTATACTTTTTATCTGGCGGTGCAATTTAGCAACATATTACATCCTTCCCTCCCCATCACTTCCTATAAAACAAATGCATAAAAATTTAATATCGACTACTTAATATCGACAATTGCAAACAAAGCAAAATTTCGATAGTGCTTGCGAGTAAACTAAACAAGATATTTTCAAATATCTTATTCAGATTTTAATAGTTTTAGATGATATTTTTGCATAGGATAAACTGAGACAGTTGGGCTAGTTTCTATTTTTTCTATTTTGGTTTCAGATTTTTCATAAAAAATTACTTTAAACTTCGGAATCTTTTGGAACCGTTTCTGAAGTTGAAACTATAATAATATTAAAATAACAATCAAAATCGAAAAAAGTAGAAACTAACCCTGTTGTAGATTGTTCTCAGCTATCCTAAGCAAAAAAAAAAAAAAAAAATTAAAATTTGAGCGAGATGATATTTGAAAATAACGTTCCCATAGACTTAACATTAGCATCCGGATCTTCTTGAGTGACATCTTAACGATTATTTTTAGCGAGTTACCCCCCCCCCCTTATTTTAAATAAAGTCAGCGTTACCAAAATTTTAAGATTTTATTTTTAGATAAAAATAGGAAAGTTAATTTATTAAGAAAATCAAATGAATTTACAATCGTAAAACAGACTGATAAAATAAGTAATAAAACACTTACTTTTCTGTGAAATAAAGCAAAATAATCAGCAACCTGTAAAACGTTAAAAGATTCAGTGATGTGAAAACAAAAAAAGCCACTCAAATTACATTAATTCATTTTGTAATTAAACTATTTTATTAAATTTCTTCGAACACTGAAAATTAAATCTATTAAATAAAATCATTCATACATTATATCTTCAGATATGAAATTGGTTTCAAGTAAGAGTTACAACATATGCTATGCCTTGGATTTTTAACCCTTAACCACACATGTAGGGGTGTGTGCAGACCGCATGACAAACTTCTTGTATGAAAAAAAAAATCAAACATGTATATTGCATAGTAATAAGTATATATACCGGGTGATCCAAAAGTCAGGACGAACTTTAAAAATGAATAATTCGAAAACGAATCACGATGCAAAGATACGGTTTGCAATAAACGGATGGAAAAAAACCGGATTTTGTGTAGTAACAAAAAATATAGTTTTGTTGGCGACTAACGGCATCGGTGAAAGAATCCATCCGCCAAAACGTGTCTGCCATAACGCAAGAAATGCTACTAAATGCTGTGAATGGTGTGGTGCCTAGTCTCACAGTTGCACTTACGAATGATGTGCAGCACACTGAACATTTACTGTACTACTAATTAACTGTAATGAAGTTGACTTGTAAGTTGTCAAAATTTTTTCATTTGTAAATCATCTTTTGGCGCAATAAAACACTACAATAAAACACTATAGTGTCATTTGTTGGTCGCCAACAAAACTATTTTTTTTTTCGTTGCTACACAAAATCCTGTTAATTCTCCATCCGTTCGGTGCAAACCGGATCTTTGTATCTTGATTCGTTTTCGAATTATTCATTTTTAAAGTTCGTCCAGACTTTTGGATCACCCGGTATATTAAACAAGTATATTGCAATTTAAGGGGACACTACCTTGAAATTGTTTAAAATGCATTTTTTTTTCTTTTTTTTAATATTAACTGAAGGCTTTTTTAACTGTGAATATTTTGATGCGATATAATTGCCGTATAGGTAAAAATCAGGCAAGATTTAAGTGAGCAAAAATCTATCCCAGAAACGGGGCAATTCTTTGTTACTTCTGGGGTAATTATCCGTTTTAATGTAAATAAATTAGTAAAGTTAATTTTTTAGGAATGAGTGCTAAAATGAATCAATTTTGTAGAAGTTTTGTTCATCTCATTACTGTGGAATAATAAAGTATATATTTAGGCATAAAGCTATACTAGGCATATTACGTGTAAAGCATAGATTGTTTTGAGTACAAATAAAAATTTATGTAATGTGCAAAAGACTCACCTTTTACAAAACATCGATTAGGCAAAGAATTTGTACGCATTTTTACAACATTTATAAACAGTACTTATTACCTCTTTATCACTGTGAGTGGATTAATAGCTTGCAGATTTGTTGGTCCATAAAATGTGTAAGTGAATGTGTTTATCTCGCTTAGGCCATGTGAAGTTTTTGGCTCCTTTTCTAGTAATTTTACACAAACTTCGATACGGATATTTAGTGTAATATACAGTATAACTAGCAAAAGCCATGCTTTGTTTGGATTCGCGAAGCATTATTTTATAAAACAGATATTTGAAAGTAAAAATATTTAATATTTTTGCATCTTTATTAAACAAAAACGTTATTTTATGTTTTGGCGCATTTTAAAAATATTTTCGAAGCAAACATTTACAAAATATTTTTAAAGTTTCAACTAAAAGCTCTTTTAAAGAAGTTTTTACAATTTCCAGTAACCACTGGTGTTTTTTAAAGTTGTTTGAAATATGCATGTTTTCAATCTTTGTAATTAAATCAAATAATCTTTGATAGCTATTTTAGAATAATATATTTGAAGAGAGCTTGAAGAAAGTTACTTCGTCAAAATCCTACTTTCTGGAAAAACATTTGAAATCTGCTCTCGTTGATACTATGAATTTTTAACTGTAAATTTTTTTCCCTAATTTCTTCGTTTTTATACATGTTAGCGTATCAGAATTTTTGATATTGTAGAATTTTTCGTAAGGAAAATTTCTATTGAATGCTTAATTTTGAAGGATTTTCACTCTCGGCAACGTTACGTACGTTTTTAAGCCAACTTGTGTCTATATATCCTCAATATCTACAACTGCTTCATTTAATGTTAAACCTTGGGATTTATGAATTGTAACAGCAAAAGCTAACTGCAGAAGAAATTCTTTCCTTGAGCAATTTATGCTTCCATTTTTCCAGAATTTAATTATTGCGGGAATTGGTACGTACCAATACTTATAAGTTAAATTATTGTAGTATTCAAATTTATCCATGATTATTCGCGATATCTGGTCTGGTGACTTGTGATTTTCTTTATTACGTGCACAAAGTCTAAAGTCCCGTTCACTAAACCTTTTTCGGCCCTCAAATAAAAACGTAAAATTACTTTAGATCCAAATGATAAAGTAAGAAATGGTTAAAATCAATTTGTCGTTTCTGAATCGGCCAACTTTGCTTTAGTCATTTATAAAGAACTTGAATCAAGGCAACAACTTGACGCTTCAATTCTTTTAATTTTTCATTTATATAACAAATTTAACAATTTTATTTGTTTACAATTCTTTTGTTGCCACTTTACAAAAAAAAATCATAATACAATTTTATTTTTAAATGTTTAAATGTCATCTGTGCAAACGATTTTGCTGAATAATGAAAACATTTTATTTACTAAATTAATCATGATTCTATCTACAATTATTTACTCCATGATTTATATTTTTTTCTGAAAATATACGCGTTTATTTTTTTATTTGCTAAAATGCGTCCGTATTGGAAATGCATGTAAAATAAATTAAAATAATAATTTTTTTAACGTTTTACTGTAAAAAAATTATATTGTGCAAATCTACAGATTATAATTTATTTTTGTGTTTAATTTGAAGTTAAAATATTGAATAGTTTTTTTTTGTAATGTGTACGACAAAGTGTAATTTGAGTGGACTAGTAGAGGATTCGCTTCGCTCATCCTAATAATTAGGTTCCTCTTATTGTATTGTGTATATTTTTATGTATTATTTGGAAATATGAGAGTATTTCTACTTAAGCGTATCATAGAGCGTGTCTTAGCCTCAGATCACTTATCGTTTAGCCTCAGATCGTTTATCTTGTTTACAGTTGGATTTAAGAATGCTACTTTACATTTGTGGTTTAAAAAAGGTTGCAAGACAGTTTATAGGGTGAACAGTTATACATAAAATATCAATTATAAATATTGTAAAATTACACTATTAAGCACTGCCCTAACAAATGTGTGCTTCGTTTGACTTGCTCATGTAAAAGTGTTCAATATAGTTCGAGAAAATTTACACTTTAAAGACTACTATGCCATTATTAAAAAAAAAATAATTATAACTTTAAAAATGACAAATCTTTATAAAATATGGAAAAATCAAGCTCAGTGTTTTGCCGAAATTTGAACTGCAGTTTTTAATATACATATTAGACATCAAATTTCAACTAAATGGATAATTAAAGAACATTTTAGTAGGGAAAGGTGGTGTACCTCGGAGGTAATTTCAAACTTTGATTTTTTACAAAAAAAGTGTTTGGAAAATATCTGTAAAACATTTTTAAAAAAAAATTTAAGGATCTTAGCTGTTACATATTTTTTTTTTTTTGAAATGTCCAAATACATTTCTTCACTACTTTTTTATTTTTTTTAAAATAGCTTACAATACAGCCAAGGTACACCACCGGTGGTGTACCTTGGAGGTAGGTATGGTGTACCTTGGAGGTATTTGTTTTTAACAGATTAAGTACTACACAGCATGAAAGAAAGCTGATTTATTATTTGTTTACAGTAATATGATTTAATATAAGACAACTTTAGGCTAATATAAGTCTAATTAGTTTAAATTTACAATTTTAAGAACACAAAATCATTCCTATAACTGAAATAATAAAGTTTGAACAGTTTAGCCATAAAATAAAGTTTAGTCAAATACAAATAACCACTGTTTAACACTCCCTCTTTATATCTAACATCTTTAGTTCTATTCCACATTCAGGTGATCTAAATTTATACCAAATGATAATTTTTCAAGCTGACTTACGGAACCTCCTGTGGCAATGGGATGTGGCATCTTAAAGACAACATCTGATTTATCCAACTCGTAAACATTTTTATCTTCCCTTGAGAATTTTTGTGAGTTTGTGTCCTTTTTTAAATACTGAATTTTTAAAAATGGGTCACCAACTTCTAATACCTCTGCTACAAAGTGTTTCACAGTAGTTTTACCCTTAAGTTGTACCAAAATAAAAACTCCAGCTGTAATGTTTTCAAAATCTGGATCTTCCAAATCATCAAATTCTTCTTCTGACTGACTAGACTCTTCGTAAGAGGTTTCATCTATATTTTCTTCCGATTCTGACTCTAAGTCAGCGTCAAATTTTTTCTTTACTACGGGTACTTTCTTATAAGTTTTCTTTTCTTTCTTAGGATTCTTATTTTTCTTCTCAGTTTTTTCTTTCTCGAAGAAATTAAAAACAGTAAAAGATATTTATAAAATATTAATATATAAATAATTATTTATAACAATATTTTAATAAATATATATATATATATATATATATAAATAATTATTTATATATTTATTAAAATATTTATTCATTGTTTAATACTAGGCTTAGATAACTTTGATTTTGAATTTTTACTTAGGCTTCATCAATTTAATAGCCTAACTTTTAAACTTAGGCCGATTTGCCCAGCCCAGTACTTTGGTTATTAAAGTAAAGAAATACTTTCTAACAAATTTTACTCTTAATTATTAATAAATTTAGCAGGTGTGTACCTTGGAGGTACCTCCAAAGTACCCAACATTAGCTACCTCCAAGGTACACTACAAGCAAGTGTTTTACAAAAATGGTTTCCACATCTTCATATTTTAGATTTAGCCATTTTTAAGCATATATAAATGTAGCTGAAAACATGCCTTTCAACTTGTGATAATCAGTTTAAAACAAAAATTGATGCTTACAGTTATAGAAGAAAAAGAATATGTCCTTGGAAAGTAACTTTTTGGTACTGAAAATAAACTTTGTTTTTTACAGCAGCAACAAGTGTGTTGATTAATAGTAGAAGAACTTCCCATGAGTCTCTAGTAACAAATACATGCAAATAATATTTTAGTTTAAATTTATCACTCAAGGTGGCTGCACAATCAATGTGCCTCCAAGGTACACATCCCTCCAAGGTACACCACCTTCCCCTACACTTATTTTTTAGATTTTTACAGTTTGATGAGAATTGTCATTTTCATAGTAAAAATGACAATTAACTCTCCCAGAAGCTTAGTGATCAGGAATTCTCCCAAGTCACCCTACTTTATTAAAAATTACAATTAACTGAAATGTGGTGAAGAATGGCGTTACAGTTAACTTTACAGTTAATGTTCGAAGGGTTTTCTGACAGAAAAGGGTTAAATGAGAAAAACATTGACCAAGATTTGTCCCCAGAAACATGGATCAATATTTGATCAACTTCTGCAAATTATTTATAAAAAAAAGTATAAAAAATTTGAAGACTATTCTTTAATATCTAAAGTAGTAATTGAATAAAGAAGAAAATATTAATTTATGTTGTGACAAAGATTTTGTAAAAACGTGCCATAACTAAGACCCCCGTTATTTTACAAAAACTTAGCTTTAATGAAATCTTTCCCCTCCCCCCCATTTCTATTTACACCCATTCAAACTTAATAAGTTTGATTCATTCATTTTCAGTTAAATAAATTCTAAAAAAAGTTTTTTTTGGAGAGGGGGGGGGGCGGCGGTTGAGGAAATTTTCAAACACTGAAAAGCACCCTGACCAATATTTATCCCTGAAAGTTGTTGACCAGGAGTTGCCATGGATAACCCTATAACTATTAAATTCATTTTTTTAATATATTAATAGTCTGTTTTCTAATTACATCCCGTGTGCAATTTTATGATTAAGTATAGTGTGTGGTCTCATTTTGTTCCTTATGTCTTGTAGACTAAGAAAAGCGATGGTGGACATCCGGGACCCGCGACTGGGGTGGGGGAGGAGAAGGGTTGAAAAATGGAAGGGGGACAATTCCATTTCATAAATAATAAAGAAATTTATCAATAAATATTAATGTTTAAAACATTTATAGATTAGGGAAAACATTTGTGGACATCCAGGACCCGCGATTGGAGAGGGAGAGGGGGGGGAAGGGTTGAAAAGTGCAAGGGAAAAAATTCCATTTTTTTAAATATAAAGACAATTATGTATAAATATTAATGCTTAAAACATTTATAGATTAGGAAAAACATTTGTGGACATCCAGAAGCCGCGACTGGGGAGAGGGATGGGGATGGGCAGGGGTGGGGGAGGAGAAGAGTTGCAAAGTGCAAGGGTAAAAATTCCATTTCATAAAAAATAAAGAAAATTATGCATAAACATTAATGTTTAAAACATTTATAGATTAGGGAAAACATTTGTGGACATCCAGGACACGCGACTGGGGAGGGGAAGGGTTGAAAATTGCAAGGGAAAAAAATTCCATTTCATAAAAAATAAAGAAAATTATGAATAAATATTAATGTTTAAAACATTTATAAATTAGGAAAAACATTTGTGGACATCCAAGAGCCGCGACTGGGGAGGGGGAGGGGAAGATTTTCAAAGTGCATGGGAAAAAATTCCATTTCATAAAAAAAAGAAAATTATGTATAAATATTAATGTGTAAAACATGTATAGATTGGGAAAAACATTTGTGGACATCCGGGACCCGCGACTGGAGAGGGGGAGAGGGAGGGGAAGGGTTGAAAAGTGCAAGGGAAAAATAAGTAATAAAGGTAATTGAAAAGGAACAGTGATGATAAATACTAAATGATACAAATTTCGTAACGCTAAATATTATTTGTTATCTTTGTATTGTTATTCTATATTATACATCATATATCTAAATAGTAAAAATTTTTAAATTTTAAACTGCAAGTAAAAGTTTAACTTCAGAACAAAATAGGATCATCGGTATCACTGTCATCATAATTTACATCATCAAAGCCTCCAACATTATCACATTTATCAGTCTCACCCGAGCATAAACACATTTCAATTACAAGGTAATCCATTTTGTGAACATTTACAGGATGCTACACATCTTGACACACGAACAACGCATCGATTAAACCAGTTCTTGAGGAGCACATGGCATGTTACACATGACAGGTAGGTATTATTCTCCCTTTATTATCCAACCAAAATCAGTTGGGGATAGAATATTAGTTTTTAAAATGTGTGCTTTTTGCCATATTATTGCTTGGTAATGAACTTTTCTTATGATTGGGTAAAGGGCGGCTTGAGTTGGAGGCATATTTGTTCCTTCAACTTGCTTTTTTATAAATAACCACCATCTTAGCTCACTCAATGTTTTAATGTTTAATTTTGGCATGTACACTGAACATATGTATTCTTCAAGTGCAATATATGTTTCACTCTCAAGGATATCTTTTTGACCTTATGCGGCAAGTGCTTTCAGAATTCTGTAGTCGGCATTTATGAAGCTCTTCCAAAAACTGGTTTGATTTACCACTGAATGAACCAGTGGTGTCAGATCCAGAAAGAGAATGCAGTCCCACTAAAGCTTCAGATCTTTTTTCTTGCCCTTTTCCCCTCCCCCCCCCTTCCTCCCCTTCCCCCTAGCCTAGTTGCGGATCCTGGATGCCCACTATTGCTTTTCTTATTCTATAAAAAGATTTAAATATACTAATATATAATTAAACTAGCGGCCTTCGCCCGCTACGCTGGTCGGTTTATCTAAAGAAATCTTGAAGAAGTAGTTAGATAAGGTTCAGACATACATTAAAAAAAAAAAAAAGCAAGTCGATCATTCAAAAAACGTTGGGAAATATCAAATATTTACTGTAATTTTTTAAGAAAAACAAAGTTTCGAAAAAAAAATTAAATCGAAAAAAAAATTACACTGACATATTAATGCAAGGAAATTTTCCCAGAGAGAAAATTCGCCTTGAATACAATATTTCAAATTCTTTTAATTGCTTATAGGCGTTAATGCCAACATAGTGAAAAAAAATTCCATGCTGGGAATCGAACCCGGGCCATCAGTATGGCGCACTGACGTTCTACCGACTAAACCACATGGAACGACAGCCAGCTTGAAACTTTCTCATACTTAAGTAGACTGGCGAAAACATAACGATAGCGCGTTTTAAAATCGCACAGTGACATCTATTGGATTTTATATGTACTAAAAAACGTGAGCAGCGCACCTAATAGTTTCTTTTGTTTCTTTTTGTTACTTTTTTGTCTGTTGTCCGATTTTGATGAAACAAAGCCTATACACTGCCCGGGAGTGTGCATTCTTCATTAGTGAAAACCGCATAAAAATCCATTCAGTAGTTACGAAGATAACCTCGAACAAACAGACAGACAGACAGACACACCGGGTCCTACTGTTTTATTATATGTATAGATGACATTTTTTTCTTGCCTCTTTCAACAATTTCCACTCCCCACCCCTCCCTTCCTCTTCCCTTACCTCCATCTTCCTAATCACAAGTCCCGAGTATGCTTCAATGCAATTCTCATTCTATAAACGTTTTAAACTTTGATATTTATGCATATTTTTTTGAAACAAATTTTTTATTGCCCCTTTCAAATTCTCCTCCCCAGTCACGAGTCCCGGATGTCCGCAAATGTTTTTTCCTAATTTATAAATGTTTTAAACATTCATACTTATACATAATTTTCTTTATTTTTTATGAAATGGAATTTTTGTCCCTTACAATTTTCAACCCTTCCTTTTCCCTCCCCCTTCCCCGCCGCTTGTCCTGGATGTCCATAAAAGTTTTTCCTAATCTATAAATGTTTTAAATATTAATATTTATGCATAATTTTCTATATTTTTTATGAAATGGAATTTTGTTCCCCTGCATTTTTCAACCCTTCCCCTTCCCAGTCGCTTGTCCCGGATGTCCACAAATGTTTTTCCTAATCTATAATTGTTTCAAACATTAATATTTATACATAATTTTCTTTATTTTTTATGAAATGGAATTTTTTCACTTGCATTTTGCAACTCTTCCCCTCCTTCACCCCTCCTCCACCCCTCCCCCTCCTTAGTCGCGGCTCCTGGATGCCCACAAATGTTTTTCCTAATCTATAAATGTTTTAAATATTGATATTTTTGCATAATTTTCTTTATTTTTTATGAAATGGAATTTTTTTTTGCCTTGCACTTTTCAACCTCTCCCCTTCCCCTCCTCCTCCCCAGTCGCGGATCCCGGATCGCCACAAATGTTTTCCCTAATCTATAAATGTTTTAAACATTAATATTTATAGATAATTTTCTTTATTTTTTATGAAATGGAATTTTTTTCCCTTGCACTTTTCAACTCTTCCCCTCCCCCGTCGCGGGTCCCACATGTCCACCATCGCTTTTCTTAGTCTACAGTACATAAGGAACAAAATGAGACCACTCACGATACTTAATCATAAAATTGCACACGGACCTATGGAAAGCTGTAATTAGTAAACGGACTATAACGTGTCAACAGTATTTAATAATTCTTATGTTCTCACTTTCCAATATAAAAGTTTAATTATAAAAAAAATATATCAACGTAATCAACACAGTAAAGGACACCTCATAATTAATATCATTTTATGACTGTATTTAGAACCAGAATTTAAAGAAAGCACACCAATTAAGCAAAAGTAATTTTCAAATAGATTTAACAATTAGGATACCAGTAATTAATAAAATATGTGATATTTACTGTTTGAATCAATTACAGTAATTATTAGAAGACTCAAAACTAAGACCAAAATTATTTTACAAAAACTTAGCATGCAGTCTTAAAATCCCCCCCCCCACAAACTAAATAAGTAGTAATCAACAATTAAATGAAAAATTCTAAAATCCATATTTTTTTTTCTCATTTTAGTTAGGATATTTTTAAACACTGAAAAATACTGTGATCAAAAATTACTCCAAAAAATTGCTGACCAAGAATCATCTCGGGAGACCCTACATATAAAATTTTAATAATTTGCGATTTAGCTTATAACAATATATGCAAGTCAATCTAGTTTATAAAAACAAAAACTAATCAAATATCTGAGCAGTAAAACAAACTTACTTGCAGCTTAAGAACAAAGAGTAAACAGAATTAAAGCAGCAAAAAATAGCATAAGCAATCAAAAGAAGATATCTGTAAAAGAAGCAAAGATACAATGTCATAACAAAAGTCACTCTAATTCTATTTCATTCTGTATTTAAAAATATTTTGCTTAATCTTTAACAGTATTGAAAAATATTAAAAAATAAAAACTTGGATTCATTTTATCTTCCGATACGAAATTGATTTCAAAGAACTGCAACATAACAAATGATAGCCCGAAAGGTTTCAAGGCTAAAACTGCAACCCAATTTTGGGCTATCTTCCTATTTACGGCCAGAAACGAATATAACTTCCCACCCATCCTAAAAAAAAATCTTAAATCATTAATACATATATGAATATGCTCAATCGTATTGTGGTGCAAGTTGGCTCTGTGAATTTGATTAAAACTTCACTTTTGTATAAAATTTAATTCATGATTGGCACAGTAGGACTTATTAATTATATGAATATCCTCTAATTAAACAAGTTGGAAATTGCACGTGAACGTAGCAAATGAGGTGCGTTCGTACGATAACGAAGTTTTAAAAATATTCAGATCTTGCTGATATAGTAGAGCATACTTCGGATACAGTATAGCAGTCGAAATCTTTGTGTTTCTGTAAATATGCAGGAAGTAATTTTTATTACACCTCAGAAACCTATATCTTATTCATAAAATAAGAAATAGTTGAATTAATAATCAATAACGATAAAACACGCCCCAAACAATGTTTCCCCGTATAGCATTATGCAGGTTAATACTTTTATGTGGCCTTGTAATTTAATAATAAAAATTCTTTGCATCACAGATTGTACAGAATGCATACTTTAGTATATATTTCATAGATTCATGCCAATTCTATTATGTTCGAATGAGTGTAACATCATAAAAATGCATTTGAATCTTTTTTCCCATTGACCGTAATGTAATGGAATACCTTTGATTGTCCCTGTAAATGATATGCATCCGACTTTCACAACATTTGAAAGGACTCGACAAAATTACGTAATAATTATATTTTTAAATTTCAAACGATTAAAATGCATTTGAAATTTTTTTCCCATTGACCGTAATGTAACGGAATCCTTTTGATTGTCCCTGTAATTGATCTATCCATCCAATTTTCATAACATTTGAAATTACTCGACAAAATTACGCAATAATTATATGTTTTAAATTTCAAACGATTAAAATGCATTTGAAATTTTTTCCCCATTGACCGTAATGTAACGGAATCCTTTTGATTGTCCCTGTAATTGATCTGTCCATCCGATTTCCATAAAATTTGAAGTGACTCGACAAAATTATGTTATAATTACGTATTTTAAATTTCAAACGATTCGGTTGGGTAGTTTTTGCGTTGTTATATCCGGACAGACAGACGGACGACAGGTGCTACGTATTTACATAATTACGAACGCACCTAAAAATGTTTGATGTATATACCTTGACTTCGTTTATGATAATTTTTGTAAAAGATCATCCATTATATTTTAATTTTCTTACAAAGCATTCGAAACTCATCTGCAGTTTCAAACTGATATTTTAACCCTCTCTATACATGGGCGATTCTACGATAAGAGGTTTAAAAAAAACAGAGGATTCGGCCAAAAAGAAAAGTTTGAGTTCGGTCAAAAACCTTTAAATTATGATTTTTTTGTCTCATTTATTTACTTTTTCATATAAGGGCAAGTCACTTTATACATATTTTATAACTTTTTCTGTTCAGTGTCTCGCTCCCCTGGCAGTTATCTTGCCAGGGGAAAATACGGCAGGGGAGAGACATTTTCATGTAAATTCAAATTTTTTAACTGACTGAATTAGTTTTTGGGTTAATTGTGTATTCCACTATAATTATTATCGTATTGTTTAATTAGGGCAGTAAATGCAATTGAATTAAATGAATATTATAAGTTTTATGACTGACCAGGGGAGATACACGATCACCGTGCGAAACCACAAAACCCGCACGGTCCCATCCCAACAACTAAAAAAGGCGACGCTTAAATGGCTTGCGCGTTTAGTATTGCTAACTTCAATCCGATAGATGTCCTTACGCGCTACTTTCGATATAGCCATCCTTGAATTTATATTTGTTTCAGCGGAACGAAATTTGACAGGGTAGATACACAAAAAAGCGCGACAAAAGTTAATTTTAAAAATTATTTGAAATTAACAAATTAATTTATTTTATAATACGTAAGTATAATTACTTAAATTCCAACTAAACATACTTTAGTTAAGCATCTGGTGGAAAAAATATATGTATTGTTTAAAAGTTAAATTGAAACCGGCAAGGGGACATGCCAGGGGAGAGTGACTTTTAGACTTTGTAAGAAATTTCAGAAAAATGTGTTTTAATTAGGCATTCAATCGTGATGTTATTTAATAAATTATATTAAGATAATGCGATTCATTGCAAAAAATGGCAACATATAGAATAAAAAATCTTTTTTAAAAGGATTGCCGTGCAAAATTACCTCTTATCGTAGAATCACCCATATATAGGTACGTGTGGATACCATATAAAATATTTCATATGGAAATAATTAAACATGTAAATTGCAAGCTTATCTGATGTGCAATGAATGCTGCTAATCTCAATATTTGTAAAGTAAAACGATAAATGACAAATTAAACTGATGTCACTAAGTCCACAGACTATTCATACTAATGGTATATTATAATTAAAAAAAAAAAAGCCTTCAGAGTATAAAGTTAAATCGTAAAAAAGAGCATTTTGCTAATTAAGGAGAGAGGATTAGTTACCGCTTTTACTCTCCCATTTATCCTTAAAAGGCCAATCAATCAAATGAAAAGATTCGTCGCTAATGCTATGGAAGAAATTTATAAAGATATTTCGGTTACAATGAAAACGACCCCCCCCCCACCCCAAAAAAAGGGGGCTTGCATACAGATCTCAGCTATCCAATGAAAAAAAAGTCATTTAAAAATATTGAAATACAACCGAGATATCTTTATAAATTTCTTCCATAGGATTAGTATTAGCAAACGTGTCTTTTCATTTGAATGAAGTAGCCTCTTAACTAATGAACTTCCAAATCTAATCAAAGAGGCGACTTATAGGAGTAAACCGGTGTATCAATTTTGAACCAATTTATGTACAATTCTTCAATTAAGGGGGAGGGGATTAGCCCCATTCCATCTCTTTATTCTTAATGAACTTTCAAAATTCATCAGGTAAGCGCATTACCAGAATGAACCTATAACCAAAATATTAAGCAAATCTGATATTTCTATCAAGTGTTCAGACTTTGATAGCCTGCTCCATCTTTCGATGGAGCGGTCTTGCAGACCGCTTCGCAGCAGCTACTTCACAATTTGTCTCATCAGTTAAAGATTAAAATCGCATTTGAGACAGAAAATTTACCTATATTGCACATAACAAAAATTTGAAATAGTTATTGTTATGTTTCCTTCAGTTAAATAAAGTTCACTTTTCATATAAGATGTTACAGAATATGTGAGGAGAGGGGTGTGGGGGAAGGGAGGAATCATCGTGATTTTATAGGTCTTCGGCTGGGCAAAGTCAATAAACAGTTGAGAATCTCAGATCTATATAGCATAACATCCAAATAGAAAACTGGCAGTACATTGCGATATTTTTGGCATTAGAAAATACATTATATATAATTTGAATAATTGATTGCATTTAGTAATTTGAGTCATTTATTAATTATGACGTCATTTATTGAAAAATCGTGAAAAATGCAGCAGAGCAGTGTTATTTGTAGGGAAATTTATCCAAAAACTAATCTATATCAGGGACCAACTAACTCTGAAGTTTTAGAAAGTTTAATGCATTAGTTCTTGAGTTAGAGGTAATGCGGTAATCACGAATAATTCATTATGACAGCGCCAACTGTTGGGCAATTTGCATCAAAACCGAATCAGAACCATGTTATATTAAGTATAACTAACTATAAATTTTTATGAAAATCCCATGCACTAGTTTTTGAGGTATGGTTATTGTGGAAATTGAGAATAATGCAGCATAGTAGCACCAGCTGTTGAGCGATATTTAACAAAAGCTGATCAGATCTAGTTTATATCAAGGTCTAACAATTAGTTTTGTGTATTGATACAGAACGTTCACAAAATTTGTCATATACAGACATTTTGTTAAAACATGTTTTTAGGTTTCTCTGAACCTCAAGACTTAAATCAATGGAAAATCGGATTTCGGAAATTCAGGAATCCAATACTTTCTTCTTGTAAACAGGAACCCATTTACAAATTTGGGAGCCCTGGCCAAATATGCCCCCCCCCCCCTTTGCACAAATAATTACATTAGGATTAATTTAGTAATTATTTCACAATTTAAATGAGTAGAAATTTTATAATAAACTGTGTCGTACTAATTATCTTTTCCCAAGTCTATATCTGGAATGATAAAGTATGCAACAACTAATTAGGATGAGCGAAGCGAATCCTCTACTAGGCCACTCAAATTACATTTTGTCGTACGCTTTAGAAAAAAACTATTCAATATTTTGACTTGAAATTAAAGACAAAAATAAATTATGATCTGTAGATTTGCACAATATAATTTTTTTACAGAATAACCTTTAAAAAAATTATTTTAATTAACTTATTTTACATATTTTTCTATTACGGACGCATTTTTAGAAATAAGAAATGAAACATGTATATTTTCAGGAGAATGTATAAATCATGGAGTCAACAATTATAGATAGAATCTTGATTAATTAAATAAAATATATTTTCTTTATTCCGACAAAACCATTTACGCTGTTCACACTTAAGCATATTAAAAGAATTGTTTTTTTTTCCTTAAAGTGGCAGCAAAGAAAAATGTAAACAAATAAAATTAATTGTTAAATTTATTATATAAAAAGCAATTTGAATTCTAAGGTTGAAAATTAAACCAAATGAAACATTTTTGTTATTATCTTGGTATATGTAGTATTCTTTTTTAATAGTTTGCCGTTTAAAAACAATTTATAGAATGTATTAGTTCTATTATAAAAAAAAATGCGAAGAAAACATACTGGTTGAAAAGACCGCGAATGTAATATTTCTTTAAGGCAAGAAACTAAATATCAGCGTAAAAAGCGATGGCACAGATGTCATATACAAACCACATTGGCGCAATTTTTTCGGACGTCAATTTGACAAAAACCTCGTTTTCGAATACCAGTTACCGTACATATTTTTTTTAATGGAATAACAATAAATTAAAAAAAGTTTGACACAGATGTCATATACGCACCACATTGGCCGGATTGCAAAAAAAAAAAAAAAAAAAAAAAACGATCAATTTATGCCTCACATGATAACCCGACTATTAACCCGGTTGTTAAAAAAACTTTAGTTTTGATACCTTTTTTTTTCAAATGATATCAATTGTTTTGCTTTATAATTACTAGCTAAACTTTTTTTTATTTATTATTATTATTATTATTTTAATAATAGAGCATAATTAAAAAATAAATATGTAACTGGTATTTGAAAACGAAGTTTTCGCCAAAATATCGTTAGGAAAAAAATCTCAATAATGTGGTGCATATATGACTGCCATCTGTGCAAAAAGTTTAATATCTATAGAACAAAACAACGTTTATAAAATTTTAAAAAAGAAAATAAAAATAACATCAGGGTTACCATGTCAAGCAAAATATGACGACATTTTGTCACCAGTTAAGTACCTCGGTGCGTATGACATTGGCGTCTGAAACAAAGTATCGCCAATGTGGTGCGTATATGACATCTGTGCCAAAACGACGACATGGCGAATCTCTTCTGACAGAAAATGCATATGCTCGGATAATTGCTTTAAATTTCGAAGATGCACAAAAAAATTAAAATTATATGTGTGCAAAATTTGTCATCGTCGTTGATTTGGCATGCATATTCAATCTGACGCATCTTGTAATACTTGCCATAAATGCATAGTAAATAATGAAAGTAATATTTTTTCTGTAGCTAATAATATGGATTCTGGTTCACATTCCTAAATATTGAAGAGCTTAACTTGAGAAATTAACTGTCCAAGTTCATCCAGTAATTACTGTTTATCGCAATAAAGGGGGTCAGTTTTAATACAGTTGGAAAATTATTAATTTTCATCAATATATTACAAAATTTTGTACTTCATTACTTCATTCCATAAATACTATATCAAAGTACATTTTTGGGTACTACTTAGTTATCCGGTCGACCAAAAATTTAACGCCAAATTTCAGGATTATATGCCAATAATGGATTATTGTAAATGTCATATTACTTAACATTAAACACAAAACATGTACAGTCGAACTCGTTTATAACGAGCACAAAGGGACCGTAAAATGTACTCGTTAAATCCGAGTGCTCGTAATAAACGGGTCCTCAAGGCAGGCGTGCAACCAGAAGAGGGGGGGTGCTTGGGAGGTCAAATGATTGAGTTTACTTAAAATTTAATTAATACTTACTTTAATTACATTAATTAATTTAATTAATATTTTTGTTATTTTTAATGACAACTAACCCCCTCCCCCAACCAGCAAAAAATTTCTACTTGCGCTACAGTCTTAAAGGAAAGAAACAATAAACGGAAAGAAATATAAAGGAAAAAATTCTTACCAAAACATTTATTTTTTTCATTAATCTACATACTATTTAAAATATTTTGTTATTTTACTTTGAACTCGTTCCCTGTCTCTTTCCTGTGCTACTGTTCTTCGGAGAAGACTCATCGCCCGGAAGACATCATCACTGACATCCCTCGCTTCAAAAAAGGTCTGCATTTTTTCAACGAACTCCAACATTGTAGAACAAGTTGGGGGTGGTTCAGTTTCTTCATATTCATCAGTGTCCTCATCGCTTTCGCCATGTTTTTCCGCTGAATTCGCTAGTACGTCAGCTACAATATCTTCGGTAGTTGGTACATCTGAGGTCATCAAATCGTCGTCGATGGATACATAGTTTAGAAATTCTTCTTTGGTCATTTCCAAATTTGCAGTTTGTAAGAAATTGTCAACCTCTTCTTCCTCAGTGGATTGATCGTCTTGACAACTCTCCAATCCAGCCTTATGGAAACACTTGATGATGCATCAACATGCATCATGTGACATTTTCCCATGCATCGTTCATCAAACGTATAGCTTCCAGTACTCTCACATTGGTATTTGATGCTGTTGCACTTCTATCTCTTCGGTCCAGAATCATCAAAATTAGTTGCTTACGGAAGTGGCACTTAAAACTTCTTATGACTCCTTGGTCCATAGGCTGGATAACAGATGTAGAATTTGGTGGCAAAAATTCAATCCTCATATTGGAAAGTCCAGTGATTTCGGAATGAGCTGAACAATTATCTATCAAAAGGAGAATTTTACGATTTTCTCTCCGCAGTTGTCTCTCCCATTTTGAAATGAATTTTGTGAAAATGTCTGAAGTCATCCAGGTTTTTCGGCTATGATCATAGTCTACCGGTAGCTTTTTCACATTTTTGAAGCATCTAGGGTTCTTTGATTTGCCGATAATCAAGAGTTTTTTCTTGTCAGTGCCAGACATGTTCGAACACACTAAAGTTGTTAACCTATTTTTAGAGAGCTTGCCTCCAATGCATTTTTCACCTTTAAATTTTAAGGTATACTGTGGAGTTACATTGTAGAATATCCCTGTTTCATCAGCGTTATAGATGTCATCTGCTGCGTATCCTTCTCTGATGCCTGGCCACTTTTCACTCAACCATTTTGCAATGTCCGCCATGTTTGCAGACTTGGCTTCTCCGCATATTTTTCCAAAAGTTATGCCATGTCTAACTTTAAACCGATCAATCCATCCATTAGAACACACGAACTCAGAATATCCAAGTTGTTCAGCAAATTTTTCTGCTTGCACTTTTAGAATAATTCCACTCACAGGAAAATCAGCACTACGTTGCACCTTCATCCATTTCAGTAACGCTTCGTCTAAATCCTCTTTCGAACACTTCTTCAGTCGCTTACAGTCTGTTTTATTTTGGTCGTATGCATCCATTAACTTAGCTTTGTTTTTTAGCAGTGTGGAAACAGTAGATGAAGACAATCCATACCTTTTGCAGATTTCGACATTTTTAGCACCGCCATCCAACTCCTGTAAAATTTTTACTTTCTCGTCAACCGATAAAGCTTTGCGTTTCGACATAGTCAGAGGATAAAAATTGTCGCGTGTACTCAACGAACTCAGGCCAAAGAATGAACATCTGACCATCCTACTTGACCTCTACACATTAGCAGGTGCAGCTGTTCTCACCCCCCCCCCCCCCCTGTTTACAATAAGCCCCACCTGTTGCACCGGATTATTGAATCCTCCCTATTGACATTGGAATGCTGGAGGAGTTTTTCTACAAAAGTATTAAACCGCGGAGAAGAAAAAAAAGAGATAAGACAGAAAGACTAGAAAAGTGAGAAAAAAGATTGCAAGACAGAAAAATTTTGCTCGCTAAAACCGGGTCTTGCTCGTTAAAAGTGATTTCTGTTCCATAGACTTAACATTGATCCAACCAAATATTCTCGTTTGACTCGTTAAATCCGAGTTCTCGTTAAATCCGAGCTCGTTATAAACGAGTTCGACTGTATTTGTTATGTCATCAAGTGATTTTTAATTCGAATTTTTATTTGTATTTTTATTAATGCTTCACTAATTTGTTTTTTCGTTATTTAAAAAAAATTTCTTCAATTTGTACAATTTGGCTAATAGTTTGGCGATTTGCATTATCTGACGAAATCGGTCGATGGGATAAACAAGTAGTACCCATTTTTGTTAGAAAATAAGATGGAAAATGTAAAAAAATCTTTAAAAAAAGAGCGTTTATTTGAAAAATTAAAAAAAAAAAAAAAAAAAGTCAAATTTTGCTTTGAAAATATTTTTACATTGTATTTGGTTGTTTAACGTTACTTTGTATTTTACTTTGTATTTTTGCTTTGTATTTATAACAGTTTAATGTTTAAATAAAAATATTCCAAGGAAATTTTTAGTTATTTGGCTAAATTTACATTTCTGAAATTAAAATGCGCCAAAACATAAAATAGCATTTTTACTTAAATAAGATGCAAATTATAGGTACTACTTTGTTATCTCGTCAACCAATTTCGCCAAATTATACAAACCGTCAAACTATTGGGCTAATTAAACAAATTGACGCATTTTTTTAATAACGAAAGAACAAATAAATTAGTAAAACATTAATAAGAATACAAATAAAACTTCATATTGAAAACTACTTGATGGCGTAACGAGTTTAATGTTACATGAATGTGGCATTTTTTATCATCTTCATTGACACTTAATCTTTTAGTGTGGCGATAGTTTTTTTAATCGACGGGATAATCAAGTAGTACCAAATAATATAAGAAAAATATTGTTACTTTCAAATAATTATCTAATGAAATAATGTTTCGCGAATCCAAACAAAGCGTGGCTTTTGCTAGTAATTTATAACCCTCTAAATGTTTAGAACGTAATATTCCGTTCTCTACTCACTTAAAACGAAAGAGTTGATTTGGTTTCTCAGGAAAGAGCTGTAACTTTTTCGATTATGAATGAGTTGCTTTCAAACGATTAAATCTTCTTGAATTAAATTGGTTATTTAAATAGCTCAACTTGATTTAAAGTTACTTAAAAACAACTCGTTCACTCAAGTTATTTCAACTCTTTTCGAAAAGCTGCCTTTCAAAACATGAGATGAGTGGATTTCGGCTCAACTTGGCTTATTTTCTGGCTGACTTTTTAAGAGAGTAAGCTTCAGGTTTCACTGTAATGCAATGCACAACATTTAAAATAATAATATTTTATAGATTTAATGAATTTCCAATGCATTTTTTATTAATACTCTCATAAATTACATTCATGTTTATTATCAAGTTAGTTTTATAATATTGAAAAAAAAATCATTTCTGAGCATTTAAAATTAGAAAGCAGAGAAAACAACATTACGATTTTACCCATTTGCAAGATGCTCAGAGGGTTTTAACAACACTAAGCTACAATTACATTTAAAATATTAGGGGGTGGGGATCTGAAGCCTGCAAGATACGCTCATCAACACTTAAATAATCTAACAATAAAAGGAAAATGATCAAACAAAAATTAAAAATACAATATATTTTTAAAGTGATAATGATAAAGAAAATATTCATTATAATAAAATAACTAATAGATGTTTCAGACAAAATATACAATGCTATAAAAATACAACATGAACATAACAGAATAAAATGCAAAATTTCATTGCACATTAAAACTCCATCAGATTTTAAATAATAATTAAAAAATATTCAATTGCATTTGGGGAGGCCCTGAAAATCAGGAGCCCTGGGACTGTGTCCCGTAAGCTCTGCCGTAAATCTGACACAGATTGTAAATATAGAAGTAGAAAAGGTGACAATTGAAGAAAAACATTCAATTAAATTCAAACAAATCTGACATAAAGAAATTAAAAAAAAAATACTTACTTTGATTTATCAAACTTTAAGAAAATTAGCAAAACAATTCAATAACTTGTAGATAACAATAAACGATAATTACAGAAGACCTACAAAGCAAAAACATAACAAGGTATATTAAAAGCAAATATGTCGCAAACTATGCATAACAAATATCACAAAAAATAAAAATCTATATTTAACATTAAAGAACAATGAAATACCATAAATAAACAAGTGTTTGACGCTATGTTGTATGTATCTTATTACATAGCACTTCCCAAGAGTTAATTTACTAAAACAATTTCCTTCCTTATGTTCAAATCAAGATTCGTCCGTATAGATAAAAATATGCAACAGAACCAATTTTACTGTACAATTTGAATGTATTCTAGCCTTATCCTACAGCTGATTTTAACTAGATTCGACAGCAAAAGGGTTAAGCAAATCAAATTATTTAAATATTAACAACACTTAACTAAAAGATATTGAATCATACGGAAAATTTCGAAATTTCACAAAAATGCTAATAAATAATTTGAATAATTAAAAAGTATACTTTAATAGACAAATGACTTTCTGAAACTACAGTAAACTTTACTTAATTTAATCAAGTTAACTTTCATTTTAAAGATGTAATCTTATTTTCCTCCGTCATTATAATTTTCCCAGCTAAGTATGTATTTCATCTTAATGATGCAACCGATGTGAAAGTACATTTTTTGGTACTACTTCGTTATCCCGTCGACTAAAAAACTATCGCCAAACTATAAGATTAAATGCCAATAATGGATGATCCTGAATGTCACATTCAATGTCATTGAAGAAGATACATATGTTTAAAACATTAAGTGAATTTTATTTCGAATTTTTATTAATATTCTATTTGTTTTTTCGCTATTTAAAATAAAAATGTTGTCGATATAAATAATTTGGCTATTAGATTGGCAATTTGTATACTTTGGCGAAATTGGTCTACGGGTTAACCAAGTAGTACCGATTTCTTCTATCAGTTTAATTTTATTCTCTACGCTAAAAACAGAATAATTTTACTCCAAATTTTAAATTTTAATTAATATTTGTTAAGTTTTTTATTAAAGATGGTCACTCAAGAATATTTTTTTATTCATCTGTGTTTTTGCAACATTACACATTAATGTGTGGTGCCTATTTTTAATATAATCGATAAACAAATAAGCTTTGATACCTCATTTCATATCTCTTATGGATCAACCAAGGTAGGAAAGATTAAATTATTCTTATTATTGTGCTTTTTTATTACGAGAAGCTAATTGTATTTAGTTCAAGTTTAAATAACATACTTTTCAGTTAGATTCCAAATCGCAACCAAAGTGAGACTTTGCCATTTTATATCTTTCCGATAAAAAATGATTTTGTAAATGTGTCAAAACGTTTTAAGCTTGTTGAGCAGAGCTTTTAAGAACAGCCTTAAGCAGTCTCGTGAGTTATACTTTTTATCTGGCGGTGCAATTTAGCAACATATTACATCCTCCCCTCCCCACCAGTTCCTATAAAACAAATGCATAAAAATTTAATATCGACTACTTAATATCGACAATTGCAAACAAAGCAGAATTTCGATGGTGTTTGCGAGTAAACTAAACAAGATATTTTCAAATATTTTATTCAGATTTTAATAGTTTTGCATGATTTTTTGCATAGGATAAGCTGAGACAACTGGGCTAGTTTCTATTTTTTCTATTTTGTTTTCAGATTTTTCTTAAAAAATTACTTTAACAATAGAACCGTCCTTAGGGGTCAAAATGACCCCTGCCAGATTGATAATAGTTGATTCTAACCAGAACTTTCTTCTTAAGATATCTTAAATGTATGCAGCAGAAAAATAGACAAATTAAGTTAGTTAAATAGTTTAAAATTAAAATTCTGGTGAGAAACATTTTTTTAAAAACTTGAGTAGAATTCCCGGCGGTTCTAGTGTTAAACTTCGGAATCTTTTGGAACCGTTTCTGAAGTTGAAACTATAATAACATTAAAATAAAAGTCAAAATCGAAAAAAGTAGAAACTAACCCTATTGTAGATTGTTGTCAGCTATCCTAAGCAAAAAAACATGTCAAAATATTAAAATTTGAGCGAGATATTTGAAAACAACGTCCCCATAGACTTAACATTAGCATCCGGATCTTCTTGAGTGACATCTTAACGATTATTTTTAGCGAGTTACCCCCCCCCCCCTTATTTTAAATAAAGTCAGCTTTACCAAAATTTTAAGATTGTATTTTTAGATAAAAATAGGAAAGCCAATTTATTAAGAAAATCAAATGAATTTATAATCGTAAAACAAACTGATCAAATAAGTAATAAAACATACTTACTTTTCTGTGAAATAAAACAAAATAAACAGCAACCTGTAAAACGTTCAAAGATTCAGTGATGTGAAAACAAAAAAAGCCACGCAAATTACATTAATTCATTTTGTAATTAAAATATTTTATTAAATTTCTTAGAACACTGAAAATTAAATCTATTAAATAAAATCATTCATACATTATATCTTCAGATATGAAATTGGTTTCAAGTAAGAGTTACAACATATGCTATGCATTATAATTTTAACCCTTAACCACACATGTAGGGGTGTGTGCAGACCGCATGACAAACTTCTTGTATGAAAAAAAAAATTAAACATGTACAGTCGACTCTCGTTAATTCGAATCTTCGCTTAATTCGAACTAAAGATGAAGTCCCGAAATTTCCAATGGCAGAATAACGTTAAACTTTTTCATTAATTCGAACTCATTTTCTCTTCACATCGTTTAATTCGAACTAATGACAATTCCAATTTTTTTTATTCTTCCTTTATTTCTCACGGATCTAAAAAAAAAAAATCATTTGAATAACTATTTTTTATTTTTGTGAAAATTGCTCCGAACGAGTATACATATAATCCCATGCATTTGACATTCACTTTCTAAGTGACCCGTCTTGTCCATAGTAACGCTACAAATTTTCTTCTATTGTGCTTGTTTCTAATCTTTTAATTAGTTTATGTATTTATACATTCTAATTTAATATTAAGTCATATTCTGATGATAATAGACGTAATAAACTTACAAAAACGCTATAACATTAATTCCTTTGTAATAATATCATATTAAGCATGTTCTCTTTTCGAACTTTCCATAATTCGAACATTTCTTGTGGTCCGACGAGTTCGAATTAACGAGAGCCGACTGTATATTGCATGCTAATTTAAGGGGATACTACCTTGAAATACGTTATTCTTTTCTTTTTTTAATATTAACTAAAGGTCTTTTAATTAAGAATATTTTGATGCGATATAATTGTCGTATAGATGAAAATCAGGCAAGATTTAAGTAAGAAAAATCTATCCCAGAAACGGGGTAGTACTTTATCACTTCTGGGGTAATTATCCGTTTTAACGTATAGAAATTAGTAAAGTTATTTTTTTAGGAATGAATGTTAAAATAAGTAGAATCAATTTTGTAGAAGTTTTGTTCATCTCATTGCTGTGGAATAATAAAGTATATATTTAGGCATAAAGCTATATTAGGTGTAAAGCAGAGATTGTTTTGAGTATAAATACAAATTCATGCGATGTTCAAAAGACTTGTACATTTTACAAAAAAATCGATGAGGCAAAGAATTTGTATGCATTTTTACAACATTTATAAACAGTACTTTACCTCTTTATCCACTGTGAATAGATTAATAACTTGCAGATTTATTGGTCCATAAAATATGTAATTGAATGTGTTTATCTCGCTTAGGCCAGGTGAAGTTTTTGGCTCCTTTTCTAATAATTTTACACAAATTTCGATATGGATATTTAGTATAATATACAGCATAATAATTAGGTTTCTCTATTGCATTTTGTATAATATGTATTATTTTGCAATGAGATAATATTCCAACTTAATTGTTCAGTCTTGAGCGTGCCTTACCCTCAGATCACTTACCATAGTTCTTGTTTACAGCGCATTCAAGAGTGCTACTTTACACTTATTGTTTAAAAAAGGTTGCAAGACAATTTTTAGGGTAAACAGTTATGCATAAAATATCAAGTTTAAATGTTGTAAAATTACACTATTAAGCACTGCCCTAACAAATGTGGGCTTAGTTTGACTTTCCCATGTAAAAATGTTCAATGTAGTGCGAGAAAATTTTTGCACTTTTAAAAACTAATGCCATTATTGAAAAAAAAATTAAAACTTTAAAAATGACAGATCTTTATAAAATATGTAAAAATCAAGGTCAGTGTTTTGCCTAAATTTGAGTTACAGTTTTGATTACATACATATTCGATATTAAATTTCAATTAAATGGGTAAAGCATACATTTTAGTACACACTTATCTTTCAGATTTTTACAGTTTGATGAGAATTGTCATTTTGGGGATAAAAGTGGAATTAATTCTCCCAGAAGCTTAGGGCAGGAATTCCCCCAAATGACTACTTCATTAAAAATTAGAATTAACTGAAATGTGGTGAACAATGGCGTTACAGTTAACTTTACAATTAATTTTCGAAAGGTTTTCTAACAAAAAAAAAGTATTAAATGAGAAAAACATGGACCAAGATTTACCGCCAGATGCATGGAACAATATTTGATCAACTTCTGCAAATTATTTTAAAAGGATAAAAATTTAAGACTATTCTTTAATAGCTAAAGTAGTAATTGAAAAAAAGAGAAAAAATATTTAAGTTGTGACAAAGATTTTTGTAAAAATGTGCCATAACTAACACCACCGTTATCTAACAAAAACTTGGCAGTCTTAATAAAATTATCCTCCTCCCCCCCATTTCTATTTCCACCCATCTAAACTTAAGAGGTAATCATACAGTTTAATGATAAATTCTAAAACAAAGAGTTATTTATTTATTTTCGGGGGGGGGGGGGGGGTACCGTGACCAAGATTTATCCCTTAAAGTTATTGACCAGGAATTCCCATGAGGTGGTAACTATTATATTCTAGTTTTTTTTATATTAACGTATCAACAATATTTAAAATCATTCTTATACTCCATTTTTCAATCTGATTCAAAATTTAATTATAAACAGAAACATATCAACGTAATCAAAGGCACAGTAATGGACACCTCATAAAAAATAAATGTAATTTTATAACTGTATTTAGAACCAGAATTTAAAGAAAGCACACTAATTAAGCAAAAGTCATTTTCAAATAAATTTAACAATTAGGATACCAGTAATCTTATACTATAATGCGAGCAAAAATTGTGTGTGTGTGTCTGTGTGGGTAAATTTTATCTCAAAAACGGCTCTAACGATTTTCGCAAAAATTTGGATTTTATCATTTTCGGGCACGAGAAGACCATTGGGCTAGGTCACATGTTCGACA
The DNA here is from genome assembly GCA_964019185.1 of Maratus speculifer. Classification (NCBI taxonomy): domain Eukaryota; kingdom Metazoa; phylum Arthropoda; class Arachnida; order Araneae; family Salticidae; genus Maratus; species Maratus speculifer. The sequence goes on along the minus strand of CAXHSM010001376.1, from coordinate 16,899,812 downwards.
AAATTCGATTATTGGGTCATTTTGGGTCATGATCAAGCTATTTATATCTAGAGAACGGCTGAATCGATTTTAAGGAAATTTTGTATCCAATCGTTTTTTTTGCACGAGAAAACAATTGAGCTGGGTCACATGTTCGAAAAATTTTGATTAGTGGGTCATTTTTGGGTCATTGTGGGTCAAGCCATTTTTATTTAAAAAACGGCTCTAACGATTTCGACCAAATTTTATATTTTATCGTTTTGGATTACAAGAAGACCATTGGGTTAGGTAACATGTTCGAGAAAATTCGGTTAGTGGGTCATTTTTGGGGTCATTGTGGGTCATGCTATTTTTATCTAGAGATTTTCTCACGCAATTTTGACTAAAAATTGCATTCTATGGTTTTCGGGCACGAGAAAAACATTGGGCTAGGTTACATGTTCGAAAAAAAATTTAATGGGTCATATCGGGTCATTAAGGGTCTGGGTCTAGCTATTTATATCTAAAGAACCGCAGAATCAATTTCATAGAAATCTTGCCTGTAATAGTTTTTTGACACTAGAAAGCTAATGGGCTACGTCACACGATCGAGAGACTTCGATTATAAGAGTCATTTGTGGGTCTTAATGGGTCATGGTCAAGCAATAGCTAAAGAACAGGTGGATCGATTTTAACGAAATTTTGTATACAACATTTTTTTGGCACGACAAAACTATTGGGCTAGGTCTCAGTTCGAGAAATTTCGATTACTGGGTCATTTTGGGTCATAAAAGGTCTGGGTCAAACTATATATAAAGTTCGACAGTATCAAATTTAATGAAATTTTGTATGTAAGTTTTTTGACACGAAAAAATTAATGGGCTATCTCACATGTTTGAGAGATTTCGATTATAAGAGTCATTTATGGGTCATGAGTCATAACGGGTCATTTCAAGCTATATCTAAAGAACATGTGGATCAGTTTTAACGAAATTTCGTATACAACATTTTTTGGCACGAGAAAATCATTGGGCTAGGTCACATGATCGAGAAATTTCGATTAATGGGTCATAAAGGGTCATAAAGGGTCTTGGTCAAGTTATTTATATTTAAAGAACGGCAGGATAGAGTTTAACGAAATTTTGAGTGTAACAATATTTATACACGAGAAAACTAATGGGCTAAGTCACATGTTGAGATATTTCGATTATAAGGGTCATTTGTGGGTCATGATGGGTCATGATCAAGCTTTATCTAAATAACGGGTGAATTGATTTTAACGAAATTTTGTATACAGCATATTTTTGGCACGAGAAAATCATTGGGCTAGGTTACATGTTTGAGAAAGTTTGATCAGTGGGTCACTTTTGGGTTATTCTAATTTTATCTAGACAATGTCTCGCGCAAATTTGACTAAATTTTATATTCTATCGTTTTCGGACACAAGAAAATCATTGGGTTAGGTCAGATGTTTGAGAAAACTCGATTAATGAGTCATTTTGGGTCATAATGCGTCAAGGTCAAACTATTTATACCTAAAAATTGGCTCAATCGATTTTATCTAAATTTTGTATTTAACGTTTTTCGACACGCAAAAATTAATGAACTAAGTCACATTTTCGAGAGATTTCGATATAAGGGTCCTTTCTGGGTCATGCTAATTTTATCTAGAAAATTGTTCTCACCATTTTGAGTATATTTTCTATTATATCGTTTTCGGGCAAAAGAAAACCATTGAGATACACATGCACGTAACAATTCAATTAGTGGGTCGTTTTAGGTCTTAATGGGTTCAGGTCATTCTAATTATATATAACAACGACTCAGTCAATTTTACCTAAATTTTGCAACGGAACGTCTTTTGTCACGAGAAGACTATTGAGCTGAGTTGCATATTAAACAAAATTATATTAGTGGATCATATCGCTTCATTGCTGAATGCTGTCAAGCTAATTTTACTTAAGAAATGGCTTAAACGATTTTGATTCATTTTATACTCTACTGTTTTTGATTATCTGAAGACCACTGAGCTAATCCCATGTTTGATTACATGTGAGTGGATCATCTAAGTAATAAGGGTCAGGATCACGAGACTATGGCAAAAGCCAATGAGTTGGCGATATTTGACAAAATACTGACGAAATTTGGCCGAAAAATCGACAATTAAGGTTACGAAACCAAAACACATATTTGGCGCCAAATGAAAGAATGTGTCCAAATTTGGTTATATCTGGCAAAATATGTTGTCTTTCAGAATGTGAAGAAATTTCTTATACATTCTTAATAGTCTTCGAGATGCATAGTTAAACTAATCAGAGTCGAGCTAAAAAAAGTGATTTGGATTGATGTCCTTTCGTTGTAAATTTAAAAAAAAAAGAAATTTATGAACATGTGCATACAAACATAGTTTTCTTATTGATTGTTTTTGTAAATAATACTATTATTAATAACATGTTTTGCAGTAATAATACTATATCGAGTTGAACACAAAGTTAATTTTGACCGAGCTGAGCTCGGTCACCCCTGCTAGTTAATAAAATATGTGATAATCATTCACTGTTTGAATCAATTAGAGTAATTATTAGAAGATTCATAACTAAGACCAATGTTATTTTACAAAAACTAAGCAAGCAGCCTTAAAAAAATCTCCCTCCCCCCTCCCCTCCAAACTAAATAAGTATTAATCATACAATTAAATGAAAAATTTTAAATAGGATAGTTTAGAGTATCTCCATAATTTTCTCATTTTAGTGAGAATATTTTTAAACACTGAAAAATACCATGACCAAAAATTACTCCCAGAAAATTGTTGACCAAGAATTATCTCGTGTGACCTTATACATATAATTGTAATGTTGTAATACTTTGTGATTTCGCTTATCCTACAATGCATGGAAGTCAATCTAGTTTATAAAAACGAATCAAATATCTTAGTAATAAAACAAACTTACTAGCAGTACAAGGACAAAAAGTGAACGGTACAAAATCGGTAAAAAACATAAGCAATAACATGAACAGGAATCTGTAAAAGAAGCAAAGATATACAGTGATGTCAAAACAAAACTCATTCAAATTACATTATTTCATTCTGTATTTTAAAATATTTTGTTCAAATCTTTTACAGTATTAAAAAATATATATATATAAACTTAGATTCATTTTATAACTTCAGATATGAAATTGGTTTCGAAGAATTTTAACATTACATCAAATGAAGACAGATTTAAGACAATCTGCAACCAAATTTTGGTTATCTTCCTATTTTCGTCCGAAAACGAATACAACTCTCCCCACACTAAAAGAAAAAAACCTTAAATCATTATTACATACATGAATATGCACAATTATATTGTGTTGCAAATTGGTTCCCTGTGCATCTGATTAAAACTTTACTTTCATACAAAATTTAATTCATGAACGACAACGATTTTCTAATTATATGAATATCCCTTTAATAAAAAAAATGTTTTTGGTTATACCTCGATTTCTTTTTTATTATTTTTGTAAAAGACTTGTTATAATTTAACTTTCTCAAAAAGTATTCGTTAAACATCTGCGGCTTCAAATTGACATTTTTATTGCAGTTTAATCTTCGGCGTCTTCAGTTTTTAATGAGGACGTGAAAAGAGATTCCAAAGTTTAGTCCTATGTGTATTACTTTTTTTTATAATTTACACTCATGTCATGGATGATAATTGTAATGAAGTGAAATTTATAGCAACAGTGTCATTTGAGAAGACACAGCTCAAATCAATGTATAACATTAAAAGTTTCCGAAAAAAGAAATTACTTTTACAAAACAGGCAGTGCCGGTATTACCAAATTTATGGCAGCACTTTTGCCGAAACCAAGATTCTGGTGTGTCGATCTGTAATCGATATCATGCTACGTGTTATATTTTTAACCCTCTCTATACACATAGGGTACGTGCGGATCCCATAACAAATTTTTCGTATGAAAAAAATTAAACATGTAAATTGCAGGCTTATTTGATGTGCAATGAATGCTGCTAATCTCAATATTTGTGAAGTAAAACGATAAATGACAAATTAAGTTGATGTCACCAAATCCACAAACTATTCATACTAATGGTATATTATCTAAAAAAATGCCCCTCAGAATATAAAGTTAAATCGTAAAAAAGAACCATTTTGCTAATTAAGGAGAGAGGATTAGTTACCGCATTTACTCCCTCATTTATCCTTAAAAGACCACTTCAGTCAAATGAAAAGATTCGTCGCTAATGCTATGGAAGGAATTTATAAGATATCTCGGTTACATTTCAATATTTTTTTAAGTATTTGATAGCTGAGATTGATTTGAATGCACGCCGTTTACTTTTTTGATTTTGGTTGCAGTTTTTTTTAATGAGGGTGCTTTCGCTTTTCAAATCTCTTTTGAAAATGAAAACGTGCCCCCCAAAATACCTAAATAAAATTAAAAAAGTAACAAGTTGGAAAAATCATGCGTTAAGCATAGATTATGAAGCACTTTCTAACCACTTCCTGAAATCTTTAACAGGAAATAAGGGTATATAGCCACATATGTATTCCAGTACTTTTGAACAGCCCTGTATTTGATCTGTCAGTTGATATAACAGGAAAACTTAGTTTAGTAAGAAAATGCCTAATAACTGGAATTTTTTTTTCAGCAATTTATACTAACAGATGGAAACGTACTTGAATACTTTTGTTCATCCCTGTAATTTATCTTGTACCTTTATTAGGCGTCAGTATTAAGCAAAAAAGTATTATTGTAAAGTAAAACTCTTAAAACAGCAAATCGCATTCTCATAAGTTATCATACATAGGCATCCATGTACCCAATTCTTTGCGTGACCCTGTGTTCATTTATCTATATTCTGCAAACATTTATAGGTAAACCGAATGCAGTTCAGCGTAAAAATGCATAACTTATTTAAAAACCACGTTTAAGTAATTTATGCTCATATTGAGTAAAGTTTGAGAGCTCTTTTGGGTAGCCCTGTATATAGACTAACATTTATATGCACCATATGATGTGCATACATTTATTGAAACTTAAAAGCGCATATCATAATTAAAATGCATTTCATCCATCCATCAGCCATCATCGGATACATATACAGTACTACGGAAAGAATATACTATTTGAAATCTTTTGTTACTATTTGAATACTTTGTGGCCCTGTAAATGCTAAGTATTTTATATTATGCAAGACAGTATCGTATAATTTATATTAAGCTTTAGTGACACATCAATTTTATTATACGTGAAACAGTTTAATATATTTAAAATATGTCGCACACAATTCCCCCCCCCTTTACCCTTATTCAATGAAATTCTTTTGTGCGGCTAAGTGAATAATAGCTATATTTTCACTGCATACATTACAGAATGCACATTTTAGTGCACTTTGCAAATTTGAGTATGTTTGACAAGGTGTAACAGATTTAAAATTCATTTAAACGATTTTTTCCCCATAGGCCGTAATGTAATGAAAAACATTTGACTATCCCTGTAAATAAACTAATCATGGTAGAAACTTCATTTTCAATAGGCTTCGTGCTAGGGAAAACATCAATAACGTATAAAAATTTCATAGAAATCCGCTTATGTTTACGGGAGGTAGAGGCCGGACAGACTGCCATCCGGCCAGACAAACAGTATGCGTAAGCACTTTTCAACTTTGTTGGAAAGTGCTAAAAAACGGGCTGCATACAGGTAGATCTCAGCTATCCAATGAAAAAAGTCATTTAAAATTACTCAAATGTAACCGAGATATCTCTGCAAATTTCTTCCGAAGGATTAGTATTAGCAAACTGTCGTTTTCATTTGAATGATATAGCCTCCTAACTACTGAACTTCCAAATAATCAAAGAAGCTACTTATCAGAATAAACCGATATACCAATTTTGAAGTAATTTAAGTATTATTCTCCGTGAAAACTGTACCTAAATTAAGGGAGAGAGAATTAACCCCGTTCAACCTCTTGATACTTAACCAATGAACCGCCAAAATTCATCAGGTAAGCGCATTATCAGAATGAACCTATAGCCAAAATATTAAGCAAATCTGATTTCTATCAAATGCTCAGACTGATAACCTGCTCCATCTTTCGATGGAGCGGTCTCTCAGCCAATTTCTGTCACATCAGTCAATGATTAAAATCTCATTTGAGACACAAAAGTTCACCTATGTGCCACATAAAAATGTGAAATAGTTACTTTTAGGCTTCCTTCAGTTAAATAAAGCTCACTTTTCAAATAACATGTACAGAATTTGCGAGAAGAGAGGTTTGGGGGGGGGTTGATCATCGTGATTTTAAGTGCTTCAGATGGGCATAGTCAAAAAATTGAGAATTGCTGACCTATAGCATATAATCCAAATAGAAAACTGGTAATACATTGATATATTCTTGGCACTAGAAAACGCATCATATATAATTTGATAAATTGATTACAATTATTAATTTGAATAACAAAGATTTTAAATACAAAACTTCATGCATACTGTACAAATAAAACTACCAATTACTAAAGTTTCCATGAATGTTTAATATTAATTTAGTCAGTAGATTTCAATTAATTTTGAATATGTAATTGCAGTTGGATCAAGAAATCGAGGGGGGGAGGGGGGAATACAAATTTCAAAACAATACGAAAGTAAAGTAATCGTTAAGTTCTTTATAAAATTAAACCAATTCGACTGCAGTATCTTTGACAGAAATGAAATATTTTGGAAGCAAAATATTTTAAATTAAATTTAAGCTTTATTTTTAAATTCATTATTCCAAACAAAAGAAATATATATTTTGTATTTTAAACATAGTTTAATATTCGCTCATTTGTGATAAATGTGATTTATAAATGTAATGCATATATTTGAAAAGGGACTGCACTTTAAAATTTAGCAAAAAAATATTCGTTTGTCAAATACTATTTATTCCGTCACTATATTTTCAGGTCAAATATTCAAAATATCTTTGTAAATGAAATGCATATTTAAATGGAATTTGCACTCTAAAAATTTATCTAAACATACCATCCCCCCCCCACTCAAATACACTAAATTCGCCTCTGTATATTCAGGTCAAAGTTTCAGAATGACATTCGACGCCCTGCCCCGAACCTACCTTATTTGCTTCCTTATAATGCATTTCATTCTTTCACTTAATTAGTTTGTCCCAATCCAATATTATTTCAGAAATAGACAAACTCTCACAGACCGCTGCATCTTTCATAGTTCAATTTGAAGCTTCCAGTTTAAGATATCCGCACATTCGGAAACGATTTTTTTTTTCTTTTGTTATCCCATTTCTTTCCACAAAGACACTTTAAAAATTTGGGGGAAAAAGTGAAAATTTTAGCAATTACCTAGAAATAACTTTAAAAAAAAATAGTCGGAATTAAGTCAAAAATTGGCATTTCTGCAAAACGTGGTAACTCATAAATAAAACAATGTATTGCATAAATAAACAGAATAACTTCCTAGGACTTGGGCCACACACATTTTAATCTCATCTCCGAGATGTGGCAGTAAAGTACTAATATAATGAAAAATTCGCAAAATTTGTCTGAAGTTTGTCATTTATACCAGTGTAAAACTAATGTATTATCATGAGTGTAGTCTATTTCCTTAAAAGACATTTACAAAAAAACAGTAAATTTCGTGGCTTTTATGCATAATTTTGTTTCAGGATGTTTTACGTATAGTAAAAATCTGAAAATTTTCATTTTTAGAGAAAGCTAACAACTTTTAAACGCAGATCAAAATCTATAATAGTTGTAGGTTTAAACGGCGTTAACTCTGATACTATTTTAAATACAGACAAAATTTAAGCAGATTTTGATAGATAAATGATTCAATTTTAATATTATTGCAAAAATGAAAAATCGATATTTTGATAGAAAATTGCATTTTAAAAAGATATTCGGATACCTTAAGTACTGAAAATCTGTTTCGTGTGGAACTCTAGTACTATCAGAAGAAACGTTTTAACCCTTAACTGCTGGGACAAAAATTGTCATAACTACTGTGAGCAGTCTGTCAGACCGCTTAATCTAAACATAAATAAAATGTTATATTAGATGTCAGAATACTATTTATGTATTAAACTTTATATACAAGACTATTATAAATAAAATTCAGCTATTGAAAAAAGGTCCCTAATGCTTCCAATCGAAATAAAATTTGACCACTATCAATAGTTAAACTAAAAGTTACAAGATAAAATGTGAAACTTGAAAAACTCAGCGGTCTCAGAGAGCTAACAACAGTGAAGGGTTAAATCATTTTTGCAATTTTCGCAGTTTTAAAATATAAAAAGGAATAAAACTTAAATTAGGATGACTGCCTAAGTTTTAATTCAGGTGAAAAAAGACTGAATTGTTTATACTTAACACTTTATATCTCAAATTATGAATTAAAAAAAACTACCTCTCTGATACTTCCAGTCAACTGGCAACATCTGTCCAGATTTGATCATAAGTTTAAACATTTTCCACTTGCCAAACTTCATGCGCTCTTCATTGTAATTTTCCGCTCTACAAATAAAGCATTTGCAACCACATTCCGATTTTTGTTACATTTTACATCATGCTGCAAAATTTTGACTAATTTAAATTCTGACTTTGATAAAAGAAAAAAAGGAATTTAAAATTAAACTGAAAAATTTAGACTTAATAAACTAAAAAAAAAAACAAAAAAAACCAAGTTGGAAATTGCACGTGAAGCGTAGCAAATGAGGTACGTTCGTACTATAAGTTTTAAAATATTCAGATCTTGCTGATATAGTAGAGCGTACTTTGGATACAATATAGTGGTCGAAATCTTTGTGTTCATGTAAATATGCAGGGAGTAATTTTTATTATACTTCATTAACGTATATCTTATTCATAAAATGTGAAGTAGGTTAATATAATTAAAAACACGCCCCAAACAATGTTTCCCCGTATAACATGATTTAGTGGAATACATTTGTGTGGCCCTGTAATTTAATAATATATTCTCTGCATCCCAGATTGTACAGAATGTAGATTTTAGTACATACATCATAGATTCATGTCAATTATATTATGTTCAAATGAGTGTAACACCATTAAAATGCATTTGAAACATTTTCCCATTGATCGTAATGTAACGGAATACTTTTGATTGTCCCTGTAATTAATCTAAGCATCCGATTTTCATAACATTTGAAATGACTCGACAAAATTATGTAATAATTAAACGTTTTAAATTTTAAACGATTAAAATGCATTTGAAACTTTTTTTCCCATTGATTGTAATGTAACGGAATACTTTTGATTCTCCCTGTAACTGATCTACGCATCCGATTTTCATAAAATTTGAAATGACTCGACAAAATTATGCAATAATTATATATTTTAAATTTCAAACGATTCGGTTGGACAGTTTTTGCGTTGTTATATGCGGACAGACGGACTGAGCGACAGCAATAGGTGCTACGTATTTACATGATTACGAACGCACCTAAATAGAGAGATAATTATTACTCTGTTGACCAGAGTGCAGAGCTGTAGCTAGAAGTGAACAGTAGGGGGGGAGAAGCATTTTTTTTCTCTCTCTCTGACGTAAAAAGATAAATGAGTGCATATTCACATCGTATGTACCATGTTTCCTATTAAACTTTTGTAATAACTTCATTTTATGCTAAGAAAAGAATATTATGAAAATTTTTAGTATAAAACTGGTGCAAAATTAAACATCCTGTTAGCTTCCTGTGTACAAACAGGATGAGGGAATGTTGAAACACGTATTTTAGATACAATCTAGTAATTCTGCAAAACTGTGAAAGGACCTCAAAACTAAATTATATTTTTGAACAGAATCTCATTTCAATTTTCGGAACAGAAATTCATTGAGTGACCTTGGAATCTTTTCCAGGGAAGGGCTCAAAATATTTTAGGGGGGCTGAGCCGCCCATAGCGCCCCCTTAGCTTCGGCCCTGCCAGAGTGTCCTAAGAGTAACAAAAATTTGAATGAATATATAGAAATGTAAAGTGCTTTTTGTAACGAATTAGACATATTACTTTAGTGGAATACAATGATATTTAACTGGTTAGATCATTTTTTTTTATACTTTGTTATCAAATAATTGCTAATATTTATGAAAATGGTCTAATTGTCAAAATAACGAATGGACGTTCTCACATATTAAGAAAGATTTTAATCAAAGTTCTAAAGTATAAATTTTAATTTTAAAAAATACGATTTTTATGAAAATTATTGCGTGTATTGCGCGCATGAATTTTCTCATTTAATGACTAAAAAAACATTTAAAAAACTGGAAATAGATTTTTTTAAATAGTTGCGAATTTAATTTTTTTTTGAGGGGGGGGGGGTCCACTTTTTATCTATACGTGTAATACATTCAGCGAAAATTTTGTAAAATTCAGTACAACCATTTTACAAAAATTGTGCACGCAATGATAAAAAAAAAAAGCTCCAGAAATTGACTCCAGATTTAAAGATTAAACCATTTCTTTGATTACATAGAAAAAGCTCTAAGTGCCTAAAATACAACTTCTCTTCCAGTACGTTTTATTTATGTGGTTTGATTTTAAAATATTCTTAAAAAGATCATATTTAATTAAAGAATTTAAAATAAAAAAACATCCGTTTTTGGATGCTTTATAAAAAGATAAGATTCCCTTAATATCCGACAAATTTATAAAATTTGTAAGTAATTAAAATTGCAGTTTAGGTAAGGAAATTTTTTATTCTTAACTAATATTGAGGTATCATTCAGTAATCTTGTGTTTTCTAGTTTTGATCAATCGGTAAGATTCAGAAAAAATAAAGCATAGAATACAAGCAGTATACTTGCGAATTTATTCAACTCGCAATCTCAGTAATGTGAAAATACAATCTTTATACAAAAAAAGATTAATAAAACACTTTGCTACTAATGTGCATTCGTAGACGGAAACGAAAATACAAAATATTAGTCGAGCAAGCCAATTTCACGACAGTAGTTAACCTTTAACCACTGTGACAGAAATTATAACTATTATGGAGATGACTGCCAGACAGCTATGTTGAAAGATGAATGAAAGCAGCAATGATCGTATAACTTAAGAGCCCAAATACTAGTGACTTAAAAAGACCCGGATGATAATGTTAAGTCTATGGGGGCGCTCTTTTCAAATATCTCGCTCAAATTTGAATGTTTTTAAACGATTTTTTTCCATAGGATAGTTGAGGACGATCAACAACCGGGCTAGTTTTTACTTTCTTCAATTTTGTTTTCAGATTTAAAAAAAATAATTAAAAAAAAAACTTTAGAAACCGGTTAGAACCAGTTCTGAAATTGAAACTATTATAAAAAAAATATATAACCAAAATCGAAAAAGTAAGAACTAGCCTGGTTGTAGATCGTCCTCACCTATCCTATGCAAAAGAAAAAATAGTTTAAAAATATTAAAATTTGAGAGATTTCAAAAGAGCGTCCCCATAGACTTAATATTATCCGGATCTTTTTTCCGTCAGTGTGGGCTCTTAATACTTTTTGTACAGGGTCATTATAATTAACCCTTAAACGGTAACGTGTTTTTCGGCACCTTTAAAGGGTAATCATGGGTCACTCGTGCTTAGCGCTGTAAAAAGTGGTTTAAAGTGCTTTAAAAATTCTAAAAAAATTCATGATATTACATCAACTACCCTTGAACAAGAATCAGTCACAATATTGCTGATTTATTAACTTGTTTAAACAATATGTTTAAATAAACAAATAAAAATGTGAAAAATGCACATTTTCTTTAAAAAATCATAACTTTAGATGGAGTTGACATTTTTTGCTGTTTCAAACGAGAAATTAAAGATCAAGAATTGTACTTTCACAAAAAAATAAAAATAACCGGTATAAATTAAAAAAATGCTTAAGTTTTGAGCATAAAAATGACGTTTTTTTAACTTATAAATAGGTATAATTTACAATGAAATAGAAATTTTATTAGTTTTTAATCAATTTTATTTATGAAAATTTTGTTAATTATCAAACTTTACTTAATTAAACAAAAAAAATAATGAAAAATTACAGCAACACTGATATCATTTATAAACAATCAAAACAGATTTGATGTCTGTGTTCCTCACACACAGGTCTGACACTTGCTGCAGCAAATAAAGGTTCGGAAACCCAAGTGATTGTAATGTATCTATTTTTTATGAAAAAAAACATCAATTCCTAACCAAACAAATTTTTTCTTACCTCACACTTTTCGTCAACGTAAATGGTAACCCTGGGTCACTCGTGCCTTTTCGAAATTTTGACTGGCTCTTATGTCGGCTGTGAACGCACTAAAACATCGGCGTTTCGGGAGCTAATAGCCTACTAGTGTACTATTTTTTTTTCAGGAGAGTTTAGTCTCGCTCCCCACTCTCTCCTCTAAGCTAGCAAGGAAAGAAAATTTGACCGAGGCACTAGTGACCCATGGTTACCGCTTAAGAGCCCACAATAGTCACAGAAAAAGTACACAAAAAGACCCGGATGACCATGTAAAGTCTATGGGAGCGTTCTTTTCTAATATCTCGCTCAAATTTTAATATTTTTGCATGATTTTTTTGCACAAGATAGCTGAGGGCAATCCACAACCGGGCTAGTTTTTACTTTTTCGATTTTGGTTATATATTTTTTATATTACGATAGTTTCAGTTTCAGAACCGGTTTAAACCGGTTTCGAAAGTTAAAGTAATTTTTTAAAGAAAATCTGAAACAAAAATTGAAAAAGTAAAAACTAGCCCGGTTGTGGATTGCCCTCAGCTATCTTGTGCAAAAAAATCATGCAAAAATATTAAAATTTGAGCGAGATATTAGAAAAGAACGCTCCCATAGACTTTACATGGTCATCCGGGTCTTTTTGAGTAATTTTTCTGTGACTATTGTGGGCTCTTAAGAGTCAAGCTTTAACTGATGTGATAGAAATTGTCAAAACGTCTGTGAGACCGCTCCACCAAACATGGCGAGAGGGACGGGGGAAAAGAAGCGATTAATTGATAGGATGGTGTTTTCGTACTAAGTTTTTTGTACAGGGATGTTTTAATTAAAATTCGTCGATTCAAAAGTCTTTGGTGATAGTACTAAAGTTCCAAATCATGCAAAATTTCGGTAGTGTTTGTAGTTAAACTGTAAAAAAAAAAAAAAAAAAAAAAAAAAAAAAATTATAGGTTAAATAAAAAAAAATGCAGCGGTCTGCGAGGTGAAAAACATCAGTTGAAGGTTAAAATTCACCTCAAAAGTATCTGGAGATATTACTGTAGTCTCAAAGCGAACAAAATTTCAGTAGTGTTTGTAGCATGTAGTAAAACGGAAGTTACACGTTTGAACTATAAAAATTGTAAAACGATCTACGAGATCGCTATCACCAATTTAGGGGCTATAGAACAAATTAACACGGGCTAACTTTTAATCAGTGGCGTAACAAGCGAGGGGCGGAAGGGGAGGTCTGCCCCGAGTGTGTAAGGGTTGATACCCAATCTCTTTTTGAAAAAATATATACTATATATATATACTATATAGAATACTATAAATATATATACTATATAGAATTCTGAAATAAAATTAAATTTCTATCGCACGAGGCAACGTTAATTTCCTTTGCTTTAAGAATGATTTTTCTAAATAAGAAATGCACCATACAACAAAAACCAACCCATCCAACGAATTGGTAGTGAAGGCAAAGTTTAAAAGAAAGATTTCTTTTTTACATATAGACCTATGTAGTTACTTATATTATTAATTCACTTATGTTCGCTTCCGCTTACATGAAGATATGATGACAGTTAATGCCGCACTGTAGAAGTGGGTTTTTCCCAGAAGCCGATTTACTTTTTATAACAAAGAACCAATGAAAGATTTTCCCGCACCAGCGCGTGACTGGCTATTGAGGCATCAATCCACGAATGTATTATGCGGATTATGGATGAGTTGCTCCTTTTTTTGGGGGGGGGGCAGGAAAACAAAAAATAAATAAGGAATGGTATGGCCATTTGTTGTAATAACATAGAATTGTGATTGAAAAAATATAACGGGTGGGGCGGCGGGGATGACACCATTTACAGCCACCCCGGGTGTTACCCATTTTAGCTACTGCTTTTAATGTTTAGTTTCTCTCATACCTACTCTACACGTGGAGCTTATACCTCACACAAAGCAAAATATAGAATTTCATAATACCTGGGCTTGCTCTAACAAACTACATTTAGCTATTAATAATGATTTTAAATTACACACTGTCTCTTCTTAATTCGTAAATTTCGTCAAGAATATAAAATACAGTGTGTGCAATTAAAAGATGTTTCTTCAAATCAGAGATGTTTGAGATTTCATTCTTTACATATTAATGCAAAATGTATTCTTTGTATAAGGTTATTTTTAAGAGAAAAGTTAGTCGTAGCACCCAGATTTATTGGGGTCATACTTTCCTGCTTTAAAATATTCCTTTTCCCGAAGTTTCTGTTAAAAGTTTATAAAAAAAAATTTTTGAAAAAAAAAACCATACTAAATATTATTTAAGTGGGATATTGTACTCATTTGGACTTTTAAAATGTAAGCACTTTAAGGTACATTTTTAGCACAAAGGACTCAATGGAGAAAAATGATTCAATCAAAAAATTGTTCAATTTTCCATGCAAAATCCGAAAAATTTAAGTTAATTTAAAAACGTATCCTCTCGTATCATCACTGAGAAAAAAATACAGTTCTGGAATCTAGAATCAAAATTGTGGCTCTAGAAAAAATAGTTCCATGTCATCCTTATAAATTCTAGTTGCCATTATATGAGAGTTCTACAATCTACTACAGGAATTCAAGAGAGCTTTTCTTTATTCTAATTGTAATACTTATTTAAAAATATCAGCAAATAGTTGCGAACACAAGAGGTTTGATTTAGTAACTATAATTCTAGGTTTTGAAACTGTTTCCGAAATCAAGCTATAATTTCTCGTTACTGAGACGAGTCAATATCGTTTTGTCACCTTGAAAACAAGAGACTAGAAATGTTAGGTCATTTCGGCTATTCAGCCTTGTAGTTCAACCTATTTGCATATTTTGGTCATTTATAATTCTAGTTTTGGTATTCAGAAAGTGACTAGCTATTCATTCTAGGTAAAGGCGGTATACTTTTTTTTCTCGGTGTGTTGAATATTTTGAGCTAATTCTTTAAAAAAAACTATTACTAGAAGTGTGCTATATAATTTTAAGTGTCTAATTTATTTGATTAGTTAATTGAGTAAATGAGTTAATTGATTTGAGAGAAATGTGCAAATACGTGTAAAATTCCAGTATAAGCTACTTTCACATATTAAGTTCACATTTTAATGTGTAAACGCAAAAAACTCTTGTAAATCTGATACTTATAGTTTTATCAGACGAAAACGAGCAACCCTCCCCCCTCCAAAAATAAATAAATAAAATGCCTATGAACATGCCTATTCGTCGAAAAGACACAAACTAAGAAAAATCACTTTTAAGTGATGTGGATTGTAGCATTTAATCCGGGAGAACTCGCTATGAGAATTTCTTTCACGGTGCCCAATTCTTTTCTTTTACTTTACAGTCACTTAGTATCAAATTTTTTGTTTGGCTTAGTATTTTTATTCAAAGAGGAGGTAACGTAAAGTAATCGAAATCACATTTTGAAATTTTATTAAAATGAAAAATAGTCTTAAAAAGGGTACGATGGAGAAAGAAAATCTCATGCGCGAGTTCTCGCGGTTTAAAAAGACTGCGATGCAATAAAATCGTTTTAAACTGCATAACACTCGGATCTTTACGAAAGTTGTCAGAAACTTCATCTACTAGGAATAATAAAGTATAACTTAAACAAGAAATTAGAAATAAGTATTTTCGCTATTTTTTGCCGAATTATGTTTACCGAGTCCTCTTAACACTATCATTAATTATAAATCTAGAGCCGAGACTAACGCGGCTTGAGAGACATGTGCCCCCGTGGGCTAGAATGAAAGGGCACCGAAAGAAGATTTGTGTAGATTTTTCTCAAGTGCATGTTAAACACAGTATTGTTAAAATCATCCCGTCAAGGTTAAGCCAAAGCATGATATCGCATAAAAATCCTTTGTCTATCCCATTAAAATTTTTTTAATGAATCTATATATGACAACGTACATTATGTAGTTCAGTGCTATGCATTTTAAACTAAGTCAGCTTTTAGCAAACTAGCAAAATTCTTTTTGTAAATATACTTTGCTGAGGTGGGAGAGGTAAAATCCATGTTTGTCTAGAAAAAAAGGGGTTAGTTTCGGCCCTGTATAAGGGTGATTCTACGATAAGATGTAATCTGTTCGGCAATCCGTTTAAAACAGTTTTTTTATTCTATATGTTGCTATTTTTTGCAATGAATCGCATCATCTTAATATACTTTAGTAAATAATATCACGATTGAATGCCTAATTAAAACACATTTTTCTGAAATTTCTTACCAAGTCTAAAAAAGTCTCCCCTGGCATGTCCCCTTGCCGGTTTCAATTTAACTTTCAAGCAATACGTATATTTTTTCCATCAGATGCTTAACTAAAGTATGTTTAATTAGAATTTAAGTAATTATACTTACGTATTATAAAATAAAAAAAAAATTGTTAATTTCAAATAATTTTTAAAATTAACTTTTGTCCCCCCCTTTTTTTTGGTGTGTGTGTGTATCTACCCTGTTAAATTTAGTTCCACTGAAACAAATATACATTCAAGGATGGTTATATTGGAAGTAGCGTTTAAGGACATCTATCGGTTTGAAGTTAGCAATACTAAACGTGCAAGCTATTTAAGCGTCGCCATTTTTAATTGTTGCGATGCGCCCGTGCGGTGTAGTTGTTTCGCAAGGTGATCATATATGATCCCCTGGTAAATCATAAAACTTACATTCATTTAATTCAATTTCATTTACTGCCCTAATTAAACAATACAGTAATAATTAAAGTGAAATATACAATTAACCCAAAAATTAATTCAGTCATTTAAAAATTTTGAATTTATCATGAAAATGTCTCTCCCCTGCCGTATTTCCCCTGTCAAGATGACTGCCAGAGGAGAGAGTCACGGACCAGAAAAAGTTATAAAATATGTATAAAGTGACTTGCCCGTATATGAAAAGGTAAATAAACGAGACAAAAATCATAATTTAAAGGTTTTTGATCAAACTCAAACTTTTCTTTTTGGCAGTATTCTCCATGTACTTGAAACCTCTTATCGTAGAATCACCCATAAATATTCGTGCCTCTTGAATATTTAACTTTGTTAAACTTATGATATTTTGTTTACTAATAATATGGTTAACCTTCGCAAAAAATTTAAAAATTTTAACTCAATAAATAAAAAAGATGTGTCCCGGACCTTAAGGGTATTCTTAAATCAAAAAGGGCAACTTTGTGACCTAAGTTTTAATTGATTTTTGTTCGGAAATTCATGAAACTAGCAGGCGTTATTCAGAAAATATCTAATCGCATTCATTTTTCTGTTTTTGTGCAAACGCAATGGATATATTTCAGAACAAGCCGTGAAAAATGATATTTTGAGCCGCATTTTCTGACGAAAGCAGAAAAACCAGTCAACGAAAGGTAGAAAATCGCATAATCACGTGGTCAAAATAGCTTATAACAAACTAAGTAAGCTAATTATCATAAAACGGAAAACTGAGTTCTATTCGAAAGTGCTTACATAACCAGACCGTCCATTTTAACTTTCAGTTAAAAAATGAATTTTTTTATGTGTCAAAGCGTTTTTTATGTGTCAAAGCGTTTCTGATTGAGCAGAACAGTTAAGAACAGCCTTAAAGAAGAAAACATTCACCACATACACAGGGGCAAAGTAAGAATGTAAAGAATTCAAAACAATTCAGTTCTGAAAAAAAAAAAAAAAACTTATGTATCCATTTGGGTACCTCTTGTATTGAAGAGGTTATTTTTTTATTTTTATTTTATTTTATTTTATTTTTTTTTGGGGGGGGGGCGGGGGGAGAGGTAGGTGTCACTGAATAAAATTAAATCCTTTTTCCTAGAGTGAACGCGTTTTGCTGTTTTCGATCCATTAACCTTTTAATCGTTACAGTAGAATACAATCTAGAAAATCAGTAATTCAGAGAATATGAATTTACACCGGAAATTTTCAAGAGTAATGAATTTTGCTTTATTTAAATATTGAATGTTATTAAATCGAATATTGCTATTTTAAATCTCTGGTGTAAATCTAGATCATCGAAAAAAAATATCCATTAGGATGCCACTCGAGTAAAAAAAACACTGACTATAATGTTAATTCTACGAGGATGTTATTTTCAAACATCTTGCTCAAATTTTAATATTTTCGCATGATTTTTTTTTTGGGGGGGGGGGAGAGGGGGATAGAATAGCTATCTACAACTGGGCTAGCTGTTTACCTTTTCGATTTTGGTTATATTATTTTTATTTTGTGATTGTTTCAATTTCGAAACCGGTTAGAACTGGTTCTGAAATTGAAACTTCCATAATAAAAAAAATATATATATAACCAAAATCGAAAAGGTTAACAGCTAGCCGGGTTGTAGATAGTCCTCAGCTATCCTATCGAAAAACATTAAAATTTGAGCAAGATATTTGAAAATAACGCCCTCGTAGAATTAACATTATCATCCGGGGTCTATTTGAACGACTAGTATGGGCTCTTAAATTGGGAAAAGTTGTGGTAGCATATATGCTTACATGGACACTACAAGGATAACATTTACGTTTCTAGTCAGAACAATGTGCCTTAACCCTTTATCTACCGACGGTACTCATAAGTACCATTAAAATTAATTATTATGAAATTCTTTTAATACGTCGATTAGTTGTAATACTGTTTAGAATTAGTTACAAATACATTACTTTAGTTCCAAAGGCATTATTGATTTCACAAAATATTTTTAAAAAGGGATGATTTCTTTTGCCTCTATTTTTTCAGCATTCTTAGCGCTGAGGGAGGGGCATGGGGATTTTTCAATTCGGAAATAATTCTATATTTATATTGCAAGAACATCTTATTTGTCCATTTTATAATTCTACAAAATATTAAGAAAACATTAAAATAAAAGATTTGAGTGGGGTTATAAATATTGCACAAAATCACTGTAAATTCAAATTTAATAATTTTAAATCCTTCACTCTTAAAATCCTTCAAAAAATAAATGATTGTGCAAATCTCTTAATTTAGTTTAAACAATTTAAGTAAAATGCTTTAGAATATAAAATTTTCATGAAATCATAATTCGGTAAATAAAGAGCTAAATACAGTAGATACATTTAAAAAAATGTAATAAAAATATAAAAACCCGTAATGTTAATTAAATCCGTATTTGAAGCAAATACATACTGTTGGCAAAAAAAGTATTTGTACACTTCATTTTTTTAAATTATAATGAAATTAAACAAAAGATTTAAGCAAAAAATACTGTAATACATTAATTTAATGCATTATAATATTATAGAAGCAAAAACAAAATTAAACGAATCGATTTTTTACATTATAATAAACAAATATACAAAAATATAATGCAAAAAAAGTATTTGTACACTATATTAATGTAATATAATTACGGAAAATTTAGTAAAATGATACAAATTAATATTTTTTGTGAATTCCTTTAGCGTTTATGAATACTTCTAGATGGTGTGACATTGATTCCACCAACTTTTTTGTAGCGGTCTGGTTTATGTTATTCCATTACTCAATAAGAGTTTCTTTAACACTGTTTTTCCCTGATACATATTTTTTTCGGATTTTTGCATCGAATAGTATCTGCAAATTTTCTATTGGATTCAAGTCTAGAGATTTTAGGAGTTACCAGTCGTCTTCGAGTTTTGTCGTAACCATGTGCTGGTGATCACAGCAGTATGCTTTGGTCGTTATCCTGCAGAAAGTGAAAAGCTTCCTCTACGCATAATTTCTTGGCACGGTTTAAACAAATTATGCCGCGACACATCAATGTATGTTAAACCTGTCCTTCGATTGCCAATAAATTTTAAATGTCCTGCTCCATTAGAAACTATACACCCCAAAACCATAATATTCTTCCCCCTCCCCCCCATGCTTGATAGTTTGAAGTATACGTTTTGGATCTAGAACAGTTTTATTTTTACGCCAATTTTTTCGAATTCTTAGTGGTAAGAAAATTCCGAATTTTCCTTCATCAGAAAAAATTACTGTTTTCCAAAAATCCAATGATTTACTTCTGTATTCGAAAGCGAATACTATGCGTTTTCGCCTATTTGTTTCGTTGATGAATGGATTTTTCCTTGAGGTTCTTCCTTTTAAATCCGCATTGAGAAGAATATTTTTTATTGTTTGAGGTATTACTACTCTGATGCGAGATGTTGCAAGATCTACAGCAAATTTTTGAACCGAACGAATAGGATTTTTTAAAGCTTTTTTTAACAACACTCCCTTTTCCCCTCATTGTTAGTTTGCTGAGAAGTCCTGGTTTTCATTGAATTTCGATGCTTTTAATTTATTCATAGTTTCTCACTATACATCCAATAGTTGTAAATGGTAATTTAATAGCTTTTACAAATTCTTGTTGCGAATTTAAATTTTTATTATGCTCAATCATAGGGTTTCATATATCTAGAGGTGCCTCTAGTTTTGGGTTCTATACTCAATTACTTCAAGAGCAAATTAGATTAAATGTCAGACAAATATATGAAGCTAAAAATTATTAACAGCTTCTGTAAAAGTCCTTTGAACCATAAACACTATAAAAACACAATAAATATCAGGAAGGAGAAATGTACAAATACTTTTTTTGCAAGAAATTTTTAAACTTTTCCAATTAGAAAATTATTTTACATCTTTATCGAAATTTTCTGTTGCGTAATTTAAAACACATGGTAAACAGACTGTATTAAAACTATTTGACAAAATATCTGTTTTTATTTAGTTAAAAATAAAAAAATTTTGAGTGTACAAATACTTTTTTTGCCAACTGTAATATATACTTAAAATATCAATATAAACTCAATAGCCACATATTTTTAATCAACATTATTTAGTGGTCTATGAGCCATTAAAATTGTTCTTTTTATAATTAAGTATTTTAAATTAACATCTCAGTTTATTCTTTAAAAATACAGTAATGTAATTTTACGTTTCAATTTTAAAAACTTTTCAAATACATTTTACAATAATATTCCCCATTCTTTAGTCACATTTTAAATATTTACTAGTAAATCAAACCCTACATCATATATCCGTATAAAGTATTTAATTTTACACAAAACTTTTCCAAAAAATAAGGAATTGGAACACAAAAATTACATCATCTCACAAGAGAAAATAACAGAGGGAGTGTAAATGGTGTAAAGTACCAAAAGTAACCCTCCCTCTTCCTTTTAGAAGACAGGAAATTCTAATAGTTTTAAGGGTAGGCCGCGATTATGAGTAATTGGGGCCCTGGGCAAAGATAAATTTTAGAAGGCCCTTTCGAATCATTGCAGCATTATTCAAACAGAACTGATGGTCACCCATATGTGTATGAGAACACTAACATATTTTCCACCTAGGATATAAATAGGAGAAAATTCTTAGCTCCGTCAGTTCTAAATTAAACACATTAATAAAGTGCACATCTCCCTTCCCTTAGTACAGAACACAACTTTTATATAACTTCAGCAATTTGTCATATTGCTTTAAGATAATTAAAAAACTAACATATGGAAGAGCTGGAATTGAAAGAAGCAAGTAAATATTTTATAATTTAATGTACGAATTTGAGGGGCCCTTAAGGTTCGGGGCCCATGGGCAAAGTCCCGATTTGCCCTTGCGGTAATAAGGGCCTGTTTGAGGGGGGCTTGTAAACAGAACTTCAGTGAGGAGAGAATGGTTAAAAAAGTGGGGAAGGGGTATTGTATTTAGAAATTATGATGTTTCACATTTAAACAATTTGCCAAATAAAATCTGATCAAATTTGTATTTTTTTTTTTCGGTTTTAAAATTTGCTTCCACAGAAATAGTTTTATTAATAAAAATAAAATAATGAAATAAATTTACATAAAATTTAGATATAAAAGAAATGCACAAAATTTACAAAACGTAAACTTAATACTAACGCCCTTCGCCCGCTATGCTGGTCGGTTTAGTCGGGCATTAAATAGTTTAATGGTTCATTAATTACGGGCATTAAGTAGTTTAATACTATTAAAATGCATACCAAACAATGTCTTAATATATAAGTATGCAATGGAATACTTGTGCTGCCCTGTAAATCAATAAGAAATATTATTTGCACCTCAGGTTGTACAGAATATATATTATAGTATATACTTCATAGATGCATATCAAATTTATTGTGTTCGAAAGAGTAGAAGACCATTAAAATGAACTTTAAACTTTTTTCTCCTCATTGACATTAATAGAACGGAAATCTTTATTGTCCCTGTAATTGATCTACGCATCCAATTTTCATAAAATTTGAAATGACTCGACAAAATTACGTAATAATTATATATTTTAGGTTTCAAACGATTCGATTGAGTAGTTTGAGTTGTTATATGCGGATGAACGGACAGACAGATGAGCAACTCGGGATCCCGGGTTTTTTTCACTTCAGTTCAAAACAAACGCGACGTTTCTCTTTTTCCGGGGTCGGAGGAGATAGCGTCACATACATACGGTCTGATTTTAATAGTGTAGATAAATGCATATACCGGGTGTCCCAAACATGACTGATGGATTTTAAAACTCAATAACTTGCAAACGGTGACAGCTATTTAAAAAATTTTGCAGGAGGGTTTTTGTCAGGAGTTTTTTTAACGTAATTTTTTATTTTAGTTCGAATTTCAAACAATAGGTGGCGCTGACGGCGATTGAAGGCCAGGTTGACACTTCACTCAGTACTGATCACCTGGCCTTCAATCGCCGTCAGTGCCACCTATTGTTTGAAATTCAAACTAAAATAAAAAATTACGGTAAAAAAACTCCTGACATTATACATAACCCTCCTGCAAAAAATTTTTAAATAGCTGTCACCGTTTGCAAGTTATTGAATTTCAAAATCCATCAGTCATTTTTGGGACACCCGGTAATTGAAGGAAAACATTAACAGTATACAGTGCTCAGCAAAAGTTTAGACACTGGTGTTTTTAATCTTTAAATAAAAAACACGAACACGTGAGTTTTAGAAATGGCTATACTTATTTTCAAATATATTTTAAACAATGTGCAATAAAAATAATGGTTATAATGTAAGATAACATATAATTTAACTGAAAAAAGTAAAAATTGCATATTGCAAAAGTTTAGACACTTTGATTTTTAGCCAACTGTTCATGGATAAATGCAAATTTCCAAGTTATGATGTCACATGTCTGAAGTATTTAATTATACCTCGATATAGCATCAGTTAGTGAAGATGCCGCGAACTAAAAATATTCATTTAGATGAGGTAATTGAAGTAGGGAAGCTGAAATAGAAAGGGAAGACAGTTGCAGAAATTTCAGCAGCACTGAATGGTCCAAAGTGGTTTGTCTATGAAGTATAGTCTAAGGATAACTCCTCCCCCCCCCCAAAAAAAATCTGAAAGACCTTGTGTGACAAGAAAATGCGATGACAAAAGGATCCAGAAAGTGACATTTACACAAATAATGATTGTTAATCACATTAAAAGTAAGTCAGGATCGGATCTGTGTCGACGGACATGATGCGTAGATGATTAAAGAAACAGGTAAATCAATTTACATGACAATAATAAAACAATCAGCTTTAAAATCTCGCTATAAATTACCCAGAATTCAATTAACTTGCAAACATACGTCAAATGGTATGCTATGATATTCAGTAACGAAAAAAAAAAAGTGGAATTTGAATGGCCCAAACACGTGGGCATACTATTGGAATGACTTAAGCAAAGATACTGGAACATTGCTAAGTCGACAAAAAGAAGGTGAATTTTAAATAATTTCGTCCTCACTTAGCTTTAATGCTCATGCATCTGTGGAGTTATTCATTGGTTGCCAAGCAACAAGCAACACAAGAATACGTACATAAGTTGGAGATTAATTTTTAGTCATTTGGGGGAACTTTTGCTGATCTAAAGTATGGATTTTAGCATCTATTCATGTTGCACACAAAAGAACTTCATCTAACTCTGAAAATACTATTGATCTGAACTGGCCAGCGTGTAGTTCTGATCCGGACCCAAGCGAAAACTTTTGTAACATCATATGTCGTAATGTTTATGAAAATTTGTTATAGTTTTCTTTTAATGAGTTTCTAGCTGCTGTTGAACATGTTTGGTACGAAATAGACCCCTAAGTGACGCAGCATTAGTTTTTTGGAAGTTACATTCTTGCACTAACTGCAAACAATGCGGGTGCAACTATTTTTATTTGTAGTTATTTTTTCTGTAAATACACAAAGTGTCTATACTTTTGCCACAATGTTAATTTTATTTTTTAGTCATATTTTATGTAAAAGGTTAAATTCATAATTTATTGTGTGTGAATAAAGGATAAGTCACAACTAATATTTGACAGAGGAATTACAAACATTCGGTACATACTTCAGAAAATAGAAGCATAATCGATTATTGTCTAAACTTTTGCTGAGCGGTGTAGTATAGAGAACACATGTCATTCTAATACAATAATGTGTGAAGAGGTAAGATAAAAAATAAATTGCATAAGATATTCATTTAGGAGATTCATTAGGGAAAAAATGAACTCTCCCCCCCCCCCTCAAAAAAAAGATAAAAGGAAGATTAAGAACGTCAGAAAATAAAACGTGAGGAGGGAGGATTTATAAATAACATTTTCAAAAAAGGAAAAAAAAAATCACTTGAGGGGCGGCTTATATATTCTAAGGAGGGGGGGGGGGGTAACTTTCGGTACTTCGCGATATTTGTTAAAAAGGCAAATTTTCGCGACATTTTTACGCATTAAGGGTGTTCTCAACTGCTCCACTCAACAAGCGCAAAACGTTTCGACACATTTACAAATTCATTTTAACAGATTTAAAACTGGAAGACCTGACAATGAAGGCGATTTCGAATCGAACTTACTTTTCCATTTTATAATAATTAAATTACCTATTCAGTTCTAAGCTATTTCGATCACGTGATCACACCTTTTTCTTCGGGAAATGTGTTCAAAAACGTCAACTTAAGATAAAAGATCTATTGCATTTGTAAAAAACGGAAAACTGCGTGCAATTAGACATTTTCTGAATAACAACAACAACTGCTAGTTTCATGCATTTCCGAAAAAAGTAAATTCAAACTTATGTCACAAAGTTGCTCTTTTTGATTTAAGAACGCCCTTCACTGTTGTAAAAAATTGTCCGATAAATACTGTCAAGCAGTCTCTGAAACCGCATGATCGAAGGATTAGTAAGAGATTCGATCAACACATTTGAAACTATTCCTGTACATAAACTATGTGCAGAAGCATTAATCAAAATCCATCTATTTTTAAGACTAGCGAGAGTAACTAGGGTCAAAGGAAACAAAATTTCAGTAAGTATTTATCTTTAAACTGATAATTTTAAGTTAAACTGGGAACATTTAAAACAGCATCGGCCTGCGAGACCTTTGATAGCAGTTAAAGGATAATACGAACTAATTTTACAGAATGTTTTACTATTTTTAAATTTAAATAAAAAAGAATTGCTAGAAGGATAAAAATACTTTAACCCTTAACTGTTTTGACAAAAATTGTCAAATAACTAGTATGAGCTGTCTGCGAGACCACATAAATCTGAAGATAGAATAAAATACTGCTTAAATTCTAAAATACTATGCCTATGCTTTATATACAGAATACAGAAGTATTATACTTAAAATTCACTTGTTTATAAATATAGTGATAGTAATATAATAAAAACAAAAACAATTTAAGCAGTATTTATTGTTAAACCGAAAAAACTGGAAAAAGCAGCGGTCTATGATATCGCTAACCAGCAGTTACGTGTGAATGCGAAGAAATGCTATAAAATTTACTATTTTTGTAAATTTAAAAAATATATATCGCAGGAATAAAAATATATTAAAAACGTTAATTACTATAATTTTGATTTATTTAAACATTTCACCCTTTCCGGCACAGTGGTTCCACACTTAATTTTAATTTGGTAATGACACATTAAATACACTGAAATCCATAAATCCGATAGGCATTTATTAACCATAGTCAGGACCTGATTAATGCACGGGCCTTCGGCCCACCTATTTCAGGGGTCACAAATTGTACGGCTTTTTCCCCCCCAAAATCAAATATTTTTAAAAACAATTTAGGATTTTGAATAAAACGAGTTTTGAAAAACACGTCCGCATTTATTCTGCAACAAACAACTTGAAATTTTCACCCAAACAACTTTGTCAAGTCAAATAAACACTTTCTGAAAGTGTCGCCGGGAATGAAGAAGTAGGGGGGGCCCTAATTTCAGCTTTATCATAGTAATAAAATTTAACGTTAAGCGTACTTTAAAGCCAAACTATAAAATTCGAAAGTTTTTGGAGATATATATTCTGAAAGCAGACCTAAACCTTTGTAAATGATTCTGAAAAGTTAAATAATTGAATAATTATCATTTCAGAAATAAAGAATTTGTAATGATGCATTAAATACATTGGTAGTAATTTTGGAACAAAAAGCAGAGATTTTACCCTTAACTGCTGTGACAAAATTGTCGCATAACTACTGCGAGTTGTCCAGTGTTGAATTCAGAGGGTGCCCCGGAACGGCACATCCGGAACAATGAAATGTCCCCCTCCCAGAAATTTTGCGTTTTCGAATAGTCAAAAAGTACAATTTTCTACCCCGGGACTCTATAATGTCCCCCCCCCCCCAGAGACAATGAAGTCCCTGAGTTTGAAAAGTGTCTGAATTCAACACTGGAGTTGTCTGTCAGATTGCTTGATCTAAAGATGAATAAAATGTTAAATTAACTCTCAGAATATTATTTATGTATTAAACTTTATATATAGGACTATTATAAATGAAATTAAGCTTTTCAAAATTCTCTAGAGATAGTAATAGGGTTCCAAACGAAACAAAATTTGATCAGTATCCAAAGTTAAACTAAAAATGACAAGTTAAACTGTAAAACTTAAAAATCTCAACGGTTTGTGAGACCGCTAACAGCAGTTATGGGTTAAATACTTCTTGAATACAGATTATATCTCGGAAGAACATTTAGAACTGTACAATCTAATAACATTTCCATATCAAACCGATATCTAGTGGATATGAGAATTAAACGTTCTGGACCAATATGGTAATAACAACCGATTCTAGGGACAAATTTTAAATATATAATTAATAAAAAAGGTTTTGTCTCAAATATTAAATGTAAAAAGAAATTAAATTTATCCATATAACTGCTGTATTTCTTTAAAAAGCTATTCAAATCTTTAAAAAAGATTTTAATTTTAAAAATTAGCTTTGGACAAACTTTGATAATGATATTTACAACTTTCCAATATTTTTATAGATTCAAAGATTTTTTAGTTAATTATACTAGTTAACTACTATATATTTAGCACAATGTAGTGCTTCAACAAAAAGGTTCATACATTTTTTTTAACCATTCTTAGTTGAATTTATTAACATTTATTGCCAAGTACATCTGAGAATAAATCACATATTTAAAAAAGTAACAAAAATAAGTTGCAATTCAAATAAAAATAGCATTTATAAAAATTTGTAAAAGAAAAAGTGCTTACCTAACCAGGTTAGTAATAATACTAGAATAACAAAACAACAATAACAAAGTCTCAACAAGAATAACAAAATCTCAACTACAAAAGTACCGCGAATACACAATATACAGAGAAGAACTACGTAGATCTCAAAACGCGCAAGATTGCTAACTGAGATCGCTGTAAATTTCTGCTGCTGTGAAATTTATAACTTCGTAGATGACATTTTCCCTAAAACTTTTCCTGATTAGTCTATTTTTTCCCTCCGATGTTTAAAACAAAACTACTGCTACCATCTATCGGAGAGAGCTGGAATTAGATTTAAGCATTGGAATCTAAATTTTAAAATTCTACTTTATCCCATCAATTTGATTTAACCGTATTGTATAAAAAAGGAATATTAAATCCATTTTTTTAATGGTGTACATAATATATTAATCTTCAAAAATTTTGCTACATAGCAGAAACCTGACTAGAATAACACGAAAATCTTTACAAATTATAAAATTTTATAATTTCCTTTTTAAAGAAATTTCCAAATGTTTTACAACATTTGAAATAAAGTGACCTTAGACCTTACTTACATTCAGGTTCCGATATGAAAGATTCATTCCACGTAATTAAGACATTTTCAGCAACATTGAGTTTTTGTCGTACTTTGTATTATAGGAAAACTACATAGGGAAAAATTAAAATCAGATAATTTTCTGTCGTAAAAATATTTTTATTGAGTTTCGAAATCTGATTTTGGCTTTTTCAACAAAAATCAAGAATCTAGTGTGAAATGCGTGTGGGTTGAATTATAGTATATACATAAATGTAACAAATTATACTCTCGAAGCTGATAGACGGGAGGTGCTAGGTTCGAACCTAATTGCGCTCGTCGATTTAACCATTCGGAGTTTTCCATGGTTTTCTTAGAAACTTTGATAGCCTTGCGTAAATACGGTAAGGTTCCCTTAGAAAGACCCCCCCCCCACGGGTGGCTCTCCCCCTAGGGCTTGTATCCCTCTTGCAGATAATGCGCCGTCATAAATTACACAAAGTGATATTGATTTAAAAAATATAAAAAAATACAATTTAGTCTTCTTCGTTTAGTTAGAGAAAAAAAATCTTTGATGATTTTTTTTTTTTTTTTTTTTTTTTTTTTTTTCCATACAAAAGTTTAACAAATACGAGAGCTTCTTTAACTGTTTTGATCTCTGTAATAGGACAGAGAATTGGAGATCGACCGAAAATTCAGTTTCATTTTCCGCATAAAATCTGGTTTTCATTGGCAATTCTGACAGGCAAAAACCCGACCTAAACTATTTGCATTCCGAAAATCAGATTTCTTCCTTCAGAAATTTTCAACATCTCTCATCGATTTGAAATGTATCGGCTGAAATCACACTATTGCTATGAGCTTTATTGTTTATAATTATCAATCATGTTTGATTCAAGACGTGAGTACAAATTATAAAGATAGAAATGAATGTATGACAACTTTAAAGACACTTTTCACGGGCCCATTAAAAGCTGCAAATTTAAAAATGGAAAAAAAATTAGTTTGAAACCGCAGAAGCGTTTTGGGTTTTCTTTGAGAAAGTTCTAGTACATCAGATGGTCATTTACAAAAATGATTATAAAAGATAAATCGACACATAACATATTTTAATTTGATGAAATTCATGTAATCAGAAAATTATTGTGTCCCTGACGCATTAATTGCATTTTATATGAAAATAAAAAGTCAGAGGTTCAGAAAGTCAACTGGGGCCACAGGTATAAACGATGCATATATGTATGCATTGACCTTTCACAACACGATTTTCAATTATGAAAACGAATATTTGAAATCTAAATATGGGTCTAATAATGGAAATATTAAAAGAAAAATTAATTTCAAATTTTCAGCTAAAATGATATTTTATGACTATACCCTAAATAGGGAAGCAGGGTTTTTATATATTGTAATGTTATAGCATTTTTAGATATATACCAATTGTGGCATACTCGTGCAGGGAAGGGTTTTTAATTTCTCATTTTCTGCCGAAAATAGGTTGGTTGTGTATAAGAAGGCCAATTATGAACACAAGGGATATAGGACCTAAGGGGGGGGGATTGCCTTCGATGGGGAGTTAAGGGAATCTAGCCCATGTTTACTCAAGGAAATCCATATTCGAAGAAAACCTTGCAAAATTCCGAACAATTGGGCAGATGGCCGCGATTGGGTTCGAACCCAGCACCTATCTTACCAATTTGCAAAGGCACAACCTCTCGAGCCGCGATCTGCGATAATATTGTCGAAGTGTCGCACTCGACCACTTGTGGGGCTTTCCATACATTTGAGCAGCGTTGATTAAAACATGGAGGAAAAAATGGTTTGATAAGAAACCATTTTTGAAAAACTATCTCTATGTTCTATTTCTAAACTTCAGATGCATGTAGTGTACGGCTTCCCGTGTCGGAGCGCATAAAGGTCTATCATGGTGGCTGCACTAACCAAAAGAGGGCCAACGTTGGTAATCAGATTTTCATTATTTAATATATGTTGTAGGGCAAATACCCCCTTAGCTTCAGGTTCAATGGATTTTACACAATGCACCTTAGTTCTTCAGAAACAAGGGATTTGGTCCAATATTATGTCACAACTTAAATACTTTGAAACATTAAGGAATGGTTAATCGTAACGCAGTTGTATAGTGTTCGCTCGTTAACCAGCATTCTCGTTTTCGATACCGGGATGAGCCACTTTTTTTTATATAAATATGCTTCTAATTATAATTAAGTAATCGTATTGACAATTAAAAATATCAATATTGCATATTATTTCTATTATAATTTATTTACTTTTTATTTGTAACTAAGCAGTTGTATAAAGCATAAATAGATGCAAAATTCATTTGTTTAAAGTATTTTTTTTAAACTATATTCACCTATGTTGGGTTCATTTGTGTCTCATGCAGGTTTGTGTGTTCATGCTGATGTTTCCCATCTTGTGCTGCACTTGTAGCCTTACCGACATAAGTGAGTGAGGGATGCCAACTGGCCATCGTCCTCGTACCTTAAATGGTAGAGCATTTTGAGTACTATTTCAAGGGTTCCGGTAAACGTTTCGATCGCACATTTTTCACTGTTGGTTCTACGCTCAGCTAGCAATGTGATAATTCACTCATTAAATATAAGTATTTATATTTAGTCATAATATTAGACTCCCCCCCTCACCCCCCCCCCATTTTTGAAAAACTAAGGAGTGTTGCATAAAATCCATTGAACCTGAGGCTAATGTGTCTGCCCTATAACAATAAAATCAACATCTGATTAACAAGATTGACCTCTTCTTGTAAGTTCAGTTCCCGGTGACCGGATCTACGCACATTAGAGGTCTGCATGGGCCGAAATTTCCAGGCCCGAGCCCCGTCCGGCCCGACCTGACCCTAAAGTTAAAATTTCGGCCAGGCCGGGAAAAAAGTTAAAATATCGGCCCGAACCCGGCCCGGCCCAAGTGAATTTCTACAGAACATTGATCTTTACTCATACGGAAGAGTTCAAACCAAAAAAACTTATCTTAGACTTTATTTTTCATGTTTATAATCTCCATTTATGCAGAAGTGTCGTAGGCTGCGATATTTACGTTTTTAATGAACCTTTGTTTGTTGTATGTAAATGTTTCAGTTATCATTAGTATTATTAATCCATATTCCATGTAGTGGAGACATAAAAATCTAAAAAAGGATATATAGTAAAAGTAAAATCTTATAATACTGAATCGCATTGGAAAGAAAAAGGAAAATACGTACTCTTCTTAGAAGATGTAAATTTTTAATGTATTTTTTTCTCGCGTATTCTTGCATTCATTTGCATGGATAAACAGTTTAAAAGAAATTTGCAGTTTTCAGTTAAAAAAAAAAAAAAAAAATTCCGTCATCATTTTTATTTTTTTCTTTCACGTGTTTGATTCTATTTTAAAACGCCTAATAATCTACGATTCTTCAAAAAGGGTAAATTCTAATGTTTAATTGTAGAATAAAGACAACTTAAAAATACATGACTATTTTGCAAAAAGTTTTGGACCAAGCCAAGTTTTACTGATTTATGAACATACTTGGCCACGCCGAGAAAAGGACTTTCATACGGTATAATTCAACAGGAACTGATATTTTGGTCCGTGAAGACTAGGAAGATGAAATCAGTATCGGCTTCGTACAGAAAAAAGTCCTTCCGGCAGTGCCGGGAGGAAGAGGTAGCTTTCATATACTTATTTATTTATTTTAAATTAAGTTATATTATTCAAACATACGAAGCTCAAATTAGTGGAATCCGATTTTATAAGATTTCATATTATTTTTTGTCAGTACTGAATGTTAATAGGAATTTTTAGAAATTAGTCATCTTTTATTCAACCTGGTTTTATTTTAAGTTATTTAGAGCGTCGCCAAATTCCACGATATCATAAAGTGTATGCCATTTAAAACAACATGTTGGATAAAACAAACCAATGAGCTTGGTCGAAATCTTAATTCATGTGCACATGCGCACTCATATTGAAAACTATTAATATATACGAGTGCTGTCGCGGGCAATTTTTTTTTTAAATGTCACCCACATTAGAAATTCAAACTGCGATATCTCAGATGTTTTTTAAGGTAAAGAAAAGCAAAAAATACTCCGGAAATCATTAAGATAAATAGTTTAGAATCTTTTTTCAATTTTTAATTTTTTGTTTGTACATCATTATACATTTAAAAGATTTTTACAAACTTAAATAGTCCGCCATTTTGAAACAAGAGGGCGATGAAGTTGGCCAGTGAACTCTGTCAAGACATTGGTATGTACCATGTACACATTGAGTTATATCCAAATCAGTTTATAAATATGCGTATTATCACGTGACAATTTACAGACCATTTCAATATGTCAACCACACTGGAAATTGAAAGTGCTATAACTCAGCCATTTTTCAAGATATAGATGAAACAAAAAATGCTCTGGAATCTTTGTATCAAGGTCAAACACACAAAAGAAAAATCGTTTTTATTTCTTACTTTTTTGCACCTAATTTTAAAATTTAAATTTTAAAAAAATTAATATTCCGACATTTTGAAACAAGACGGCGGATGGAACTGGCCCACGAAATCGGTCCAGACATCGGTATGTACTATGTACGCACCAAGTTTCATCCAAATCGGTTTACAAATACGCGTGTTATCACGTGACGAAAATGAGATCATTTTAAAATATGAGCAACACTAGCAATTAAAAATGCTATTACTCAGCATTTTTTAAGATACAAACAAAACAAAAAATGCTCTTGAATCTTCGTATCAAGGTCAAATGCATAAAAAAAAATCTTTCAATTTCTCACTTTATTTTACCTAATTTTAAATTAAAAAAAATTAAATGGCCACCATTTTGAAACAAGATGGCGGATGGAACTGGCGAACGAACTCTATCCAGGCTTCATCATGTACTATGTACACCCCAAGTTACATCCAAATCGATTCATAAATAAGCGTGATATCACGTGACAAAAATCAGATCGTTTCAAAATGTCAGCCATAAGAAAAATTCAAAGTGCTATAATTCAATCATTTTTTAAGATATAGACAAAATAAAAAATGTTCTGGAATAGTTTTAAGTTCTAGCACATAAAAGAAAAATGTTTTTCAACTTTTATTTTTTTCGCATTTAATTTTAAATTTTAAAAGGCTACCATTTTGAAACAACATGGTGGATAATGCTAGCCAACGAACTCGGTCGAGGCACTTGTACGTAGTATGTACCTACCAAATTTCCTTCAAATCGGTTCATTAATACGTTAGTTACAGCATGACAAATATACATGTCAACATTTGAAAGGAGGGTGATTTTTGGGTCTGGGGCTCATGATCGGTGAAAATATACCAAAATTTTCTGGAAGTGCTTTCCTCCGGACGGCTGAGATACGTAGCTTTTTACTTTTTCTAATGAAAGGTACCTAAAATAAGTTAGGTCCGGCCCGATACTACAGGGAAAAAATTAAGGCCCGGCCCGAAACAATGAGTGACTAAGCCCGAATTTTTAGAAGTAAGGTCCGAGCCCGACCCGAATGCCGTTAATGGAAATCGGCCCGAACCCGCTCTAACACACATAATGATGGTACCGAAGTGGGCTTCAACCCTTTATCGACGGTACTTATAAGTACCATTAAAATAATGTATTATAAAATTCTTTTAATACGTCAGTTAGTTGTATTACTATTTAGAATGAGTTAGATAGATTACTTTGTCTTGTTCCAAAAGCATCATAGGTTAGACAAAAGAAATATTTTTAAAAAGGATGATTTCTTTTGCCTTTCATCTTTTCACCTTTCTTGGCAATGAGGGAGGGGGGATGGGGATTTTTCATTGCGGAAATATTTCTATATATTAAAAGAACATATTTGTACATTTTTTAATTCTACAAAATACTAAGAAAATAATTAAAAATAATAAATTTGAATGGGGGGGGGGTTATAAAAATTTACACAAAATCCCTGTAAATTCAAATTTAGTCCTTCAAAAATCCTTAAAATATTTATTAAATGACTATGGAAGTCTTAATTTAAACAATTTGCTTAAAATGCTTTAGGAAGAAGTAAAATTTTCACGAATTCATAATGTGGTAGATAAAGGGTTAACGGGGTTCGAGTGTACTCTGTAAACGATGCTATAGAGCCAAGTTCCCGACTGGTTGTGTCATTGGTGTGAAAGAAAGCTGTCAATTTGTGTAGTGAAGGAATGAGTAAGATGATGTAAAACTATATGAAATTCCCTTCAACCAAAACTAATGTTTGCTAAACGTGATTGAACTTTGAATTGACAGTGCTTTGAGGCCTACAGCTACAATGGCTGTCGCCTCGATTGATCCATAATACACAGAAACAAAGACAACACAGAACATTTTATTACAGATATCCATTACATATATTTATTACACTTATAAGGGACAACACGCCATCCATGCCCGAACCCGGATTCGAACCGGGCACCCGCGGTATGGCAGCAGCTGCCGCTACCAACCACGCCACTGGGTCAGCGCTAAATGTGATGAAGAGTACATTTCAAAAGACAAATACATTTTTCATTGGTCGGATGGCAACATTTTCAAGACCAAAGTGACGCAAATATTTTTCACTATTTTCTTTTAATTAAAATTGGCCAAAAAGAAATCACGCAAACTCAGGCATAATGAAATGAAACTGCAATATTAACAAATTGCACGTCAAACATGGCAAACGAGGTGCGTTCGTACTATAAATATTTATAAAATATTCAGATTTTGATTAATAGCTGATAATTTTTATGCAAAACAGCATGAATACAAAATATATGATTATACAGGGTAAACTACTGGGCAAAACTTTAAGGGGTGATAGTATATATCAAGTTAATATTAAATAGGAAACTAAGGGTCCCAAGCGTTTTTCAAAGGAGATAGCCGCCATTAAAATTTACGGTCCAAAATTTCAAATATAAACATAAAAAACGGAAAAATTGGTCGATTGATTTGCGGTTTTCACTAAAACTATTCTTTATGTTGGTATTTTCTTGAAAATAAAATATAAAGATAAATTTCGAAAAATGTCGATGGAGGGCGCTTTAGACTTTGTAGTAACGAACAACTGTTTTTTGCCGTTATTTTTTGCATCTCATTAAATGGTTTCGCAAGCTTAAGCTTAGACTTAAATTTTGAGCTCAAAATCTGAATAGTTGGGAGTGGTTAAGAACCACAAACGGAACTTTGTTCAGAAAGTTCAAATTTCAAATGATTATAAAAAAAGGAAAAATTGGTAGATTGATTTCCAAATTTCACTAAAACTATTCTTTATGTCGGTATTTCATTGAAAATAAATTATAAAGCTAAATTTCAATAAAGGACGATAGAGGGCGCTTTAGACTTTGGAGTAACTAAAAGCTATATTTTTACTGTTATTTGCATATCGTTAAATTTTTTTAGAAGCTTAGACATAAACTTAAATTTTGCGCAGAAAATCTAACTCGTGGAGAGTGGTTAAATAGCTCAAAGTGAACAATGAATGTGGGGAGGTTCAAATTTCAAGTTATCATAAAAACGGAAAAAATGGTTGATTCGTTTACGGTTTTCACCAAAACTATTCTTTATGCCAGTATTTCCTAGAAAATAAAATTTAAAGATAAACTTAAAAAAAAATTGCGTTAGAGGGCGCCTTAAACTTTAGAGTAACAAACAACTATTTTTAACTGGTATTTTTTGTACCTAATAAATGCTTGTAAAAGCTTATAGTTAAATTTTGAGCTCAAAATCTGAATCGTTGTGAGTAATTATGTAGCGCAAAATTCAGCTGTTTTCGAGGGGTGGGGAGAGTAACATTTCAACACTTGAACACAGTTCAGTTTGCGCTTCTTATCTCCTCCCAACTATTCAGAATTTGAGCTCAAAATTTAAGTCTAAGCTTTTGTAAGCATTTAATTAGATACGGTTAAAAATAGTTGTTGGTTACTCTAAAGTTAAGGGCACCCTCAAGTGAAAATAAAAAATTATCTTTAAAATTTATTTTCAAGGAAATACTGACATAAAGAATAGTTTTAGCGAAAACCAGAAACAAATCGACCAATTTTTCCGCTTTATATATATATATATATATATAATTAATTGAAATTTGATCTCCCCACCCCCATTGAACACAGTTCAACTTGCGCTACTTAACCACTCCCAATGATTCAGATTTTCTACGCAAAATTTAAGTTTATGTCTAAGCTTCTAAAAAAATTAACAAGATGCAAATAACGGAAAAAAATAGTTTTTTCGTTACTCCAAACTGTAATGCGCCGTCTATCGTCATTTTTTTAAATTTAGCTTTTTAATTTATTTTCAAGAAAATACCGACATAAAGAGTAGTTTTAGTGAAAACCACAAATCAATCAATCGACCAATTTTTCCTTTTTTTTTTTAGCCTCCGATGCTATTTCTTTCAGACAAGCTAAAAAATGTCGTGTCATCAGCCCTAAATTTTCTACTGGACCGATTTTGATAATTATTTTTTTAAATGAAAGCTACTTATTTGTAGTTGTGCCCATTTTAGTTATTTTTTAATTTATTTACATTTTTATATTTTATTTTTAATTGCTTTTTACGATATTTGTTCAAAATGGTGGCAACTCAGTTTAGCTTTTCTCTCAATAATAAAAATTTATTTTCCAGAATTATTGCGTATAATTATGCACTAATTGAGGTAAAATATATATATATATTTACTGAGAAATAATATTGATAATGTAAATAAAATAACAGAAAATAATTTATGATAAAAATTAATGTCTAAAGCAAAATAAGAAAAATTTCAAATGAAGAAAATGATGTCATTCTGCAACCACATAAATGGGAATTACAATCTTATTACGGATGCCTTTTTCATATTACTAATAACACTAACTTTTAAAACATTTGAAGAGAAAATGACGTCGCTATTTAAAAATCACATTTTTACTCACGACAATATTAGGTACTACTCTGTTATCCCGTCGACCAATTTTGCCAAATTATACAAATCGCCAAACTAATAGCCAAATGATACATATTGACATAATTTTTATTTTAAATAACGAAAAAACAAATAATTAGTAGAATATTAATAAAAATTTTAATAAAAAGTCGAAATAAAAATCACTTAATGACATTTTAAACACATGAATCGTATTTAATGTCATTGAATGTGACATTCACGTTCAGCCATTATTGGTATTTAATCTTATAGTTTGGCGATAATTTTTTGGACAACGGGATAACCTAGTAGTACCCGATATTACATTTCAATAGTTCTTTTCATTATGGACATTGAGATTGAGGTTTTACTTTTAGATGAATTCAGTTAGTGAAAATAATGTCACAGTAAAAATGAAATTATTTTTTTGTTTAGGTACTACTCTGTTATTCCGTCTACCAATTTCGCCAAATTATACAAATCGACAAACTACTAGCCAAATTATACATATTTACATAATTTTTATTTTAAATAACGAAAAAAGAAATAATTAGTAGAATATTAATAAAAATATTAATAAAAAGTCGAAATAAAGATCATTTAATGACATTTTAAACACGTGAATCATATTTAATTTCATTGAATGTGACATTCACGATAATCTATTATTGGCATTCAATCTTATAGTTTGGCGATAATTTTTTGGTCAACGGGATAACCTAGTAGTACCTTTTTACTTAAATAAAACTATTCTTCTGTGAGTGCATATAAAATAAAATTTCTTGATTTCGCCGGCACTCAGATTACAATTTTACCTGAAGATGTGCGAATATTTGCATGCAAAATTGTAACTGGCAAATTTGACATTTAGTTTGTAAATACATTTATTAGATATTGATTCAAGATTGTAATTACTTTTGCTTTTTTTTTTAACCAAATCGATCGGGTCTTTTAAACATTTCACTCGTCGAATTCGACGGGATTCCACTCGTTTTATTGTTAAATTGCATTTTCTTTTACAGAGTCTATAAAAAAGCGTTTAAACTAAAGAAAAAAATCCGTTTTTGATGAATCTAGTCAATGAAGAAGTAGCACGTCAAATTGTATCACTTTATTATTCCGCAATTCCAATGTCTCAGAGAGAAATTGCTATTCAATTGGGTATTTCACGCCGTTCTGTTCGCTATTATAGTGATAAACACAAGAAAAATGAAGTTAATTCATTGCAATCTAAACGGGGTCGCCCATCTAAAAAACCTCTATCGATTTTTTTTTCTTCCTAATCGGAGGCGAAACTCAATTCTGCAATGGCAGAATCTACATTCAACTTGTTTTTTTTTTTTTTTATAATCATTTGAAATTTGAACCCTCTGTACACAGTTCAGTTTGTGCTACTTAACCACTCCCAGCTATTCAGGTATTGAGCTCAAAATTTAAGTCTAAGCTTGCGTCTAAGCTTTAAGTCTAACCATTTAATAAGATGCAAAAAATAACGGCAAAAAACAGTTGTTCGTTGCGAAATTTTTTTCCAAGCACCTTCGTCGTTCCAAGCCCAAGCTCGCACTCTAATTGGTTGTTGCTCTCGGCACTGTTTTCACGTAACTTGGCGATAACCATATTTGGCGAAAAATACTTCGCTTGTAAGTGAACGAGTAAACCTAAAACCTAACCTACTCATTCTTATTCTTCCTTCATTCTTATCCTCGTGGTCTTGTGCTCTTGTGTGTAAAAACTTTTAAAGAATACAGCTTTCAGTAAGACACGATCCATCCAATCCAATGCTGCAAGAGAAAAGTTACTTTGTACTCGGTTCGGAAGGAAATCAAACTCGACGGACGCATCTATCGCTACGCCAAGTATGATTATCGCCAAGTTACGTGAAAACAGTGCCGAGAGCAACAACCAATCAGAGTGCGAGCTTGGGCTTGGAACGACGAAGGTGCTCGGAAAAAAAATCGCCTCTAGTAAGCAACAACATTTCAAAATTATTTTGGCATAAACTACTATAACACTACCTGCTTCTTAAAATTTATTTTCTTTCATGGGGCACTGTTATTTACATTGTTATATTGACACAAAGTATAGTTAAAATAACGTTTTTGTCCATCTTTCGCATTTAATATATTATTTAAGCAATAGTGCCCAAACTTTTTCTTGTAAAATATGAAAGTTCACTATTAGGACAAGTTAAATAATGTAGTATTGCACGGCGATATTGTTGCTGTTAGTAGATAAAATCTGTTAAATATTCAAAGTTTTTAAAATCTGCAAAATTTAAACTAGTGTTATTTCAAATAAGCGCCACAGTTTAATACAACAAAATATATCACGCAATAGTTGTGCATAAGTACAAAAACATGGGAAAGAAAAAAAAAGTGAGGCCTTTTGATATTTTTTTTTTTTTTTTAATGACAAACTATTCAAATAATAAAACTCGATAATCATAATTCCTCCTTATGAGAAAATAAAAAAAATCTTTTTCTCTTTCCTCTTTCTATGTTTTTTCGCTATGAGAAAATGAAATATCCCTTTTTTGTTGTCTCTTACGAAATATAAATGGGATGTTTCATTTTCTCTTAGGATAAAAATGTGATCATGGACATTGCTTTTCTTATATATTTTGTCATTTTATTATTTTGCCAAGATACCCCACTTTTTTTCTTTACGATGTTTTTGTACATATGTTCAACTATTACGTGACATATTTTGTTTCATTCAGCTGTGGCACTTATTTGAAATACACTACTTTAAATGTTGCAGATTTGGAAAATTTTGAATATTTAACAAGCTATATCTACTAACAGGAACAATATATCCGTGCAGTACTTTATTATTTAGCTTGTCCTAGTGGTACACTTTCATATTCCATAAGAAAAAGTTTGGGATCCTATTGCTTAAATAAGATATTTAGTTTGGAATGTGGGCAAAAGCATCATTTTGACTGTACTTTGTGGCAACATAACAATGTAAAGTAACAATGCCCCATGGATACAAATAAATTTTAA
Organism: Maratus speculifer; assembly: GCA_964019185.1. Lineage (NCBI taxonomy): Eukaryota > Metazoa > Arthropoda > Arachnida > Araneae > Salticidae > Maratus > Maratus speculifer. The sequence goes on along the minus strand of CAXHSM010001376.1, from coordinate 16,859,727 downwards.
TTAGCAAGTAGAGTTATACTAATAGTTTATGCCAAAAGAAATTTGGGATGTTGTTGCTTGCCAGAGGTACAACACTCCAAACATACTGGCATTTCATTTTTCATATAAATGGCATTCAGAACCTTGAACTTTAACATTTTCTATAGGGAAGAGGAAAATTTTTTCAGGGCTTCAAAATTGCAGATTTTTCATTAAATATTATTTACTTCAACATAAAAAAATATCAAACCAATTAAAAAATACAACTATCAAAACATTATTTTTTTGTTTGAATAATAACTGAATAATCAGATAAAAAAATCTAATATTCGCTTAAATAAAAATAAATATACAGAGTGATTCAAAAAGATGGGGAAATTTTTAAGGGGTAATAGTATACATCAAGACGAACAATATTAAATAGGAAACCAAGGGTCCCAAGCGTTTTCCAAAGGAGATAACCGCCATTAAAGTTTAGGGTCCAAAATTTCAAATAAACATAAAAAACAGAAAAATTGTTTGATTGATTTGCGGTTTTCACTAAAACTATTCCTTATATTGGTATTTTCTTGAAAATAAATTATAAAGATAAATTCCGAAACTGTCGATAGAGGGCGCTGTAGACTTTGGAATAACGAACAACTGTTTTTCGCCGTTATTTTTTGCATCTCATTAAATGGTTTTCGCAAGCATAGATTTAAACTTAAATTTTGAGCTCAAAATCTGAATAGTTGGGAGTGGTTAAGTAGCACAAACTGAAATGTTTTCAGAGGTTCAAATTTCAAATGATTATAAAAAACGGAAAAAATGATCGATTGATTTGTGGTTTTCACTAAAACTATTCTTCATGTCGATATTTTGTTGAAAATAATTTATAAAGTTAAATTTAAAAAAATGGCGATAGATGGCGCTTTAGACTTAAGATTACGAAAAACTATTTTTTACCGTTATTATTTGCATCTCGTTAAATTTTTTTAGAAGCTTAGGCATAAACTTAAATTTTGCGCAGAAAATCTGAATTATTGGGAGTGGTTAAGTAGCGCAAGCTGAACTGTGTTCAATGGGGGTGGGGAGTTTCAAATTTCAAATGATTATACAAAACGGAAAGATTGGTCTATTTGTTTCCGGTTTTCGCTAAAACTATTCTTTATGTCACTATTTCATTGAAAATAAATTTTTAAGATAAATTTTTAAAAATTTCGTTTGAGGTTGCCCTTAACTTTAGAGTAACCAACAACTATTTTTAAACGTTATTTTTCTAATTAAATGCTTAGACTTAAATTTTGAGCTCAAATTCTGAATAGTTGGGAGGGGATAAGAATGGAAAATTGAACTGTGTTCAAGAGTTGAAATGTTACTCTCTCCACCCCTCGAACACAGTTCAATTTTGCGCTACATAATTGAACGTAATTATGTAGCGCAATACTAACAACGATTCAGATTTTGAGCTCAAAATTTAACTATAAGCTTTTACAAGCATTTATTAGATACGAAAAATACCAGTAAAAAATAGTTGTTGGTTACTCTAAAGTTTAAGGTGCCCTCTAACGGAATTTTTTGAAATTTATTTTTAAAATTTATTTTCAAGGAAATACTGGCATAAAGAATAGTTTTGGCGAAAACCGTAAACAAATCTACCATTTTTTCCGATTTTTATGATAACTTGAAATTGGAACCTCCCCACCCCTATTGAACACAGTTCAGTTTGCTCTACTTAACCACTCCCAACGATTCAGATTTTTTTTTTGTGCAAAATTTAAGTTTATGTCTAAGCTTCTAAAAAAAATTTAACGAGATGCAAATAATAACGGTAAAAAATAGTATTTTCTTACTCCAAAGTCTAAAGCGACCTCTATCGTCATTTTTTGAAATTTAGCTTTATAATTTATTTTTAATAAAATACCGACATAAAGAATAGTTTTAGTGATTACGCAAATCAATCGACCAATTTTTCCATTTTTTATAATCATTTGAAATTTGAACCTCTGAAAACATTTCAGTTTGTGCTACGTAACCACTCCCAACTATTCAGATTTTGAGCTCAAAATTTAAGTTTGTCTAAGCCAGCGAAACAATTTAATGAGATGCAAAAAATAACGGCAAAAAACAGTTGTTCGTTACTCCAAAGTCTAAAGCGCCCTCTATCGAAATTTTTCGAAATTTATAATATATTTTCAAGAAAATACCGACATAAAGAATAGTTTTAGTGAAAACCACAAATCACTCGACCAATTTTTCCGTTTTTTATGTTTATTTGAAATTTTGGACTCTAAAAGTTAATGGCGGTTATCTCCTTTGTAAAACGCTTGGGACCCTTGGTTTCCTATTTAATATTGTTTGTCTTGAAGTATACTATTACCCCTTAAAATTTTTCCCATCTGTTTTGAATCACCCTGTACATAGAGAGAGATACAGGGAGAACAGTAAATATCGATGTTTTGTTTCCCTAAAATGAAAAATGTTGTTCGAAGAGCCAAAATAAATCAGCAGCCCATCCTCCAGTAGCAAAACCTCATATTTTACGGTATGGCGGTAAATACGAGTTTTTTCGGCATTTTTGTATATCTGGAACTTTTCCGACAGCCATTTAGTGTGGCAGAATAGGGTAATTTGATGATAATCTTTTGGTCGATGGGATAATAAAGTAATATCCTAAATTCGTGTAGCAGATACTTTGTTATTTAAGTCAGATAATATGGTAGAATACCGTGGAAGACTCCGTTGAAGGATATATATACAGTGAAATGATTTCCATACATTTATTCACGCATAAATTATTGTATTCAGGTTACACATATAAATACAACACAAACAAAGCCTTTCAGAAACGGAGAACAACTGCCTACGGACCCTGTTTCAGATGGAACAAGTACAGGAGTTTTTTTACTGTTCCAAATTCAAATATGCTCATTCTTTTTTCCTTTATAATATGAAAGACATTTCGTAGTAGCGTAGCTAGAAGATTTTGAGTAAAACCACAGGACACTCCGCCACTGAGAGGACTGAAAGTTGTGAAAGAGTGGATCGTGTTACAAATAGCTCAGAACTTCCTGTGCTAAAAAATGAGCTGATGGCAGGGAGCCATGCCTATGCCTCGAGACACTGGCATTGGTTTCCCTTCCTCTGAGGGTATTGTCGTTATATCAGATAACAACGTTTCCGTAATTGTTGGGATTTTTTTACACTACACTTATTATATTTATGCTTATTCTGTATAAACTTTGGCTTCTCTTCCCTTGTTTTTTTTTATCCTTATTTTTGTGTTGACTATGTTTGCTAGAATCTACAGAAATAAGCATAAAAAAGAAAACATTAATAAAAAAGTTCAAATTTTTCGGAAATGATGAGTACATATGAAGAAAATTACCAAAGAAATTAAATAAAACTAATGATTTCTTAAGTACACAAAACCCATGTATAGTATGTCCATTACCAAATAAAAGTCTGTAACTGTCCAAATGGTCATCAAGACTTAATTTCGATAATGAGAGAATAAAAGTAGACTCATTCTTCGGGATCGTTGTATTGAACATAACTTGAACAATCAATCATATCACTTATGACGTCTTTTATTTTTAGTAGACTCCCTCAAATCTGAAACTCTCTAAAATCCGCACATAATTTACAGATGTTAACAAAGAAACTTTCAGTTCAGATGTAGGGACAAAATTTGGCATTTTTAGCTTTATATCGATTCCATATATATATTTTTTAATTTGTAATTTTCGTTAATATTACTCAATGCATGTTTTTTCATGAAGGAAAAATAAATTTATTTCTCAAAAAATTCAAAAAATTCCAGATATCCTTGGTAATCACAATATTCTTTTACAAATATATTTATATATTAATCAAGTTTTTCGATTATTAAGTCTGACTAAACCTGAAATAAAATTTCTTTATTTTATGATTTTGATGTAAATTAATAATGTACTTTAATGAGGCAAGTTTCTACGAAGAATACATTTCATCTTTAAAACAATCATCACACTTCATCTCAAATATTTAATCATACATTGTTGATTATTAACTTGACCTTTGCTTTTAATATTTTTATCATTCAAGAAAATATCTAAGTTTTAATTATTTTAGTTTATTACTTATTTTATTATATTGTATGCATTCATTATAATCTCATTTGCATTAATTATTACATTCAAATAACCGTTTAAAAAGTGTAAACAAAGCGATGACCAGAAATACACAAAATTATAAAATCTGTATAACCTCTGGTCCCATGCTATGCGGATTTGAGAGATTATAATACAAAAAGATTATTTTGGCTAAAATACAGGGTTATTACAAATGAATCATCGGGTTTTGATATGTTACTAAGTGCGAACTAGGAAACATATATGTTTCCATGACAACTCAAACGAGAGGGCATTAACTACAATTTTGCGCTGCGCATGTGTCGTGTGTCTGGTTGCCATGGTTGCTGCGCAAACTTCATATTCAAAATGGCAACTGGATAGCAGAAAACATTGTGTATACCAGTATTTTAAAAGTTTGAATCACTTATAACCGTTCTGAAAGCATTCCGGAAAGGCATGTCAATGCAACCCAACAAAGCATTCTGCGCTGGTATAGACAGATCAAAGAAACGGGTTGTTTATGCAAAGGCAAAAGTTCAGACAGACCAAGTGTTACTGAAGAAACAGTGAACAGAGTTAGAGAGAGTTTCATCCGTAGTCCCAAAAAATGCAACTGACGACAAATTGAAATTTAAAGATTGCATTCTCAACCATGGACGTCAATCTTGTATACTTTCGCTTTATTTTCCTGCATAACTCATTGTTGTAATCCAATTATGTTCCGAAATAAACGCTTCGGAAATCCAATGATTCTTTTGTAATAACCCTGTATTATAATGCGAGTGACAGGGACATAGTCAGAAAGCAATAGCAGTGTGAAGTTGTATCAGGGTCTAAACTTAAAAGGATCCCGTGAAAAACCAATTTGTATGAAGTGTATGCCTATGGGACATGCAGAGAGCTGACCTCTGTTCGAGGCCTCCAATTTCTGCTTGTACTCCTGACGAGTCAGCTTAAACCGTATTATGGGGGAAAGGAATGAAAAAAAAACCCTCTGAGAACAGAAACTTACAATATATTTTTGCTATCTTTTAAAATGTCAAACTCATTTGTGACTTTATTAACTATGAGATTCACCATAATCAAATATTTAAAATGATATTCATTATCTGCGGCCTTTCCCCGAAATCTCATGTTCCTATACCAACTGTGCTTAGTGAAAAATAAAAGAAAACTTAATGCTTAAGTTGACTGCTCGAATAAAAAATTCAAACATCATATTAAAGTTGCTTCCCAATTTTCCTTTAGCTCGCTCGACGACAATGCTGAGGTATAAATGACTTGCACAGAAACAGAATTGATTTAGTGTACCTTAATGTATAAGTTCAGATGCCCGATATGTCAAAAAACACCACAGTGTGAATCAGGAGCTCGATCCTCATTCCATCAAAATAGGTAAAAAAGTTCACCCCCATTGCCTAAAAGAGATAAAATTAGAGGAAAAAGCAAATTTTCTTTTCTTTTCTTTATTCTAGAGTCAAAACTTTTAAGTAATATACTTGAATCTTCTTTTGAGAATGAAAAATAAAGGCATCTTTTGGTTTCCTGTGATGAAATGATATATCCATCAAAGTATTGTTCTCAGATTCAAGCTACTTGCCTGTCTAGTGATGGGTGAGCTTAGTTGCTGAACAAGACCATGCTGGGTTCGAACCCAGTCAGGCATGTTTGTGTGTAGTGGGTCAGATTCCATTTTAAGTGACCATCCCAGTTTGTTCAGATCCTGTGTGCAAGAGATGACCGGAGAATCTCTAACCAACAAGTCAATTCCAGATTCTCTGAAAATTACTTTTATGATTAACTGCATATTTCTAGTCAGAAGAAAAAATCTTTAACTTTAAAAATCTTTCATTTTCAGAATTATGCGTAAATCTTTTCTATTTGTTACTTTGATTGAATTGATTCATTCGTAGATTGAATTGATTGATTGTTTTGATAAAATCGCGTACATAGCAACAGGCTATTGCAAAGCATATTTTTAGGTAGCTTTCATTACGAAAAGTAAAAAGCTACCTATTGAGCCATCTGAAGGAAAGAACTTCAAGAAAAGTTTGGTATATTTTCACCGATCATCACCCTCAGACTCCAAAACCACCCTCCGTTCAAATGTTGATATATACATACATACATATATATATATATATATATATATATATATATATATATATATATATATATATATTGACATTTATCATGCTGTAACTATCGTACTTATGACCCGATTGAATGAAACTTGGTATGTGCATATTGCATACTAATGTCTCGACCGAGTTCGTTGGCCAGCATCATCTGCCAACTTGTTTTAAAATGGTGGCCATTAAGTTTTTTTTAACTTTAAATTTAATTAAGTACAAGAAAATTAGAAATTGAACAATATTTTTCTTCAGTGTGTGACCTTGATACAAAGATTTCAGAGTATATTTTGTTTTGTCTCTATCTTAAAAATGGCTGAGTAATAGCACTTTGAACTTCTAGATTGGTTGACATTTTGAAATTATCTTATAATTGTCACGTGATAACACGCATATTTATGAACCAATTTGGATTTAATTTGGTATGTGCATAGTCTATACTAATGTCTGAACCGAGTTCGTTAGCCAGTTTTATCGGCCTTAGTGTTTCAAAATGACAACCATTTAAATTAAAAAAAAATTATTTAAAATTAAGTACAAGAAAATTAGAAATTGAAAAATAATTTTCTTGTATGTGTCTGATCTTGATACAAAGATTTTAGAGCATTTTTTGTTTTGTCTATATCTTAAAAAATGATTGAGTTACAGAACTTTGAATTTGTAGTGTAATTGACATTTTGAAAAGGTCTGATTTTTGTGACGGGATACCACGGAGGAAATTTGATGGAAATTTGATGTGTACATAATACATACCGATGTTTAAATTGAGTTCTTTTTCCACTTTTACCCGCCAGCTTGTTTAAAAATGGCAGCCATTTAATTTTTTATAACAGTTAAAATGTAAAGTTAGGTTCACAAAATTAAGAAGTTAAAAATATTTTTCTTAGATTGATACAAAGCATCGAAAGTATTTTTTGTTTCGTATATATCTTAAAAAATGGCTGAGTTATAGCACTTTGAATTTGCAGTGTGGTTGACATTTTGAAATGATCTGATTTTTATCACGTGAAAACATGTGTATTAATGAACCGATTTGGGTGAAATTTAGGATATACATAGTATATACAGATGTCTCGATCGAGTTCGTTGCCCATCTTCATCCGCCATCTTGTTTAAAATTGGACGCTATTTGAATGTTCTAAATTTAAATTTAAAATCATTAGAAATTAGAAATTGTAAAAGATTCTTTTCTTATACGTTTGACGTTGATACAACGGATTCGATGCATTTTTTTGTTTTTTCTTTATCTTAAACAATGGCTAAGCTGTCGCACTTTGAATTTCTATTGTAACTCACATTTGGAATGATCTGATTTTTGTCACGCGTTAATATGGATATTTACGATCCGATTTGGATATAACTTGGTGTATACAAAGAACAAACTAATGTCTTGATCGAGTTAGTAAGTCAACTTCATTCGCCATCTTGTCTCAAATGGCGGTCATTTAAAATTAAAAAAAAAAACTTTTAAATTTATAATAATGTATTCAAAAGAGAGAAAAAATTTCTTTTTGAAGTTTTTGATCTTGATACTAGGATTCCGGAGCATTTTCTGAATTGTTTTTAACTTAAAAAAATAGTTTATATATAATATTTTGAATTTCTAAAGTGTGAGACTTTTTGAAAAATATATTTGCCTGCGACAGCTCTCGCATACATCAGCCAATTTCGATTTGAGTGAGCATGTGCACAGGATTACTAAGATCTCGATCAAGCTCATTGGTTGATTTCACCCATCATATTGCTTTAAAGTGGCAAACAGTTCATTATATCGCCAAATTTGGCGATCCTATTTAGATCATAAAAAAAAATCAGCTTGCATAAAGTTGATTAATTTCTCGAAATTCCCATTCATATTTAGTACTGACAAAAACAGGTATTGAATCTTCATAGGTATAGTATTATATATATTATAGGTATAGTATATAGAGGTATAGTATTCCACTAATGTGAGCTTCGTTTTTTTTGCATAATATAACTTATTTTTTATTTATTTATTTTAAATAAGGAATATGAAAGCCACTTTTTCCTCCCGGCACTGGCCGGAAAGACTTTTTTCCTTGAACTTGTTCAAGGAATGGCTCATTAAGCTATTTCACACAAAAAGAAAAATATCAGCCTCAAGTGCATTTGGATCTGGCTTTGTGTATCCTTATCCAATTTTGTTGCACTTCAACGTGCAATAGATTTCTTTATCCACCGCCAACTCACTAACAAACAAACACGCAGAAGACAAACGGATTAAAGCCTATCTTGTTATTAATTTAAATGTTTTAGTATAAAAAAATTAAAAAAACTTTTACTAATGTACGTTTATTAGATTTTATAAATAATGATATAATACTATCCTCAGTGTGAACATAACAAACATTTTAGGCTGTTTAACTTCTTCGAAACAAGTGTCGTTTATCCATAATTTATAAAAGAAATTTTTGTTTAAATTAACTGCAGAAATTTGGCAATTGAAAAAAAAAAGAAAAATTGTTTATTCAAATTTACTTGTATTAGTTACCAAGGATTCTGAGAACCATTTGCTGGTGTAAGTAAAAAATTTAGCAATATCTTGGACATACACCCAGCGACTGTGTAAATGATGATATTCACAAGTGGGTAATTCGATGAGCACATATTGTGTAAGTCACATGCTTCGATTTTGGATACCATTATTTTAGAACGGAAAAATGTGACTTATTTTTTGAGAGATATTTCATTAGTTGAGTAAGGTCATGCAAACCTTTCGAAAATAACGGTGGCCAACAATTTAACACTTACTACAAATGTGACTTACACGACAAGTGCTCATGGAAATATCCAAGTAAAAATCCACATTCCCTAGATTTCGATTTTTCATGATAACACATATACAGGGTGAATCTAAACTCTTGAGTAAAACTTTAAGGTGTGATAGTATGCATCAAGACAAACGATATTAAACAGGAAACTAAGGGTCCCAAACGTTTTCTGAAGCAAATAGACATAATTAAAATTTAGGATACAAAATTTCGAATTATTGTAAAAAACGCAAAAGTTGATTGATTTGATTGAGGTTTTCCCAAAAACTATTCTTTATGTCAGTATTTTCTTCAGATTAAATTTTAAAGATAAAGTCCCAAAAATGCCGATACAGGGAGCTGTACACTTTGGATTAATGGACAACAATTTTTTACTGTTATTTTTTGAAACTCTTTAAATGCTTAGATTTAAATTTTAAGCTTAGATTTAAGCTTTAGCTAATATGTAAGCTCAGCTTTAAATTTTGAGCTCGAAATCTGAATCTTTGGGAGTGGTTAAGTAGTGCAAACTGAACTATATTCAGGAAGGGAGAAAGGTTGTTTCAAATTTCAACTCCTGAACACAGTTCAGCCTGCACTATTTAACCACGCCCAAAGAGTCAGATTTTGAGCTCAAAATTTAAACCTAAGCTTTCGAAAGCATTTAATGAGGTTAACGAAAGAGGTTAATGAATCTAATTAAAAAAAATAGTTTTTTGTTGCTCCAAAAGTCTAAAGTGCCTCTATAGGCATTTTTTAGAACTTTCCAACAAAGTTGAAAAGTGTTTTTGCATTCGGTTTGTCTGTCCATCAAGATGTTACACCTGTCAATCATCTTCAAATTTATATGCATCTACAAAGTGCACTAAAATATGCATTTTTTAAAGTATGTAGCGAAAAGAATAGTTATTCCTTTACAGGCCCACACAAAATAATTCGAATACATAATAATAAAGAGGGAAATCGTTTGTGACATATTTTAATTATGGTAAACGATTTCATATATAATCAAATTGATATACGCTGCTGAGGATTAATATGAGTTATTTCATGCATAATACGCAGTGCATAGCATTTACAGGGACACATAAAATATTTCAAATAGTATATTCTATCCGAAGTCCTGTATATTAGGGAAGATGGCTGTTATATGGAGGAAATGCATTTTTAATTATGATAATCGCCTTTAAGTTTCACTTGATGTATGCATATTATATGGTTTATATAAATGTTTATTGTTACACAATTTAGATATACAGGGTTACACAAAAGATCTCGGAAAGATTACTGAATATGAGCGTAAGTTACTTAAAGGAGGTTTTTAAATATGTTGTGCATTTTTACGATGAACTGCATTTTATTTATTAAGAAATGTTTGTGGAATATAGATAAAATTATATGCAGGGTCATGCAAAGAACTGGATACATGGTCGCCTTTGTATGATAATTTCTGGAAATTTGATTTAAGTATTTTAAAGAAAATTTATTTTTTAACTAAACTTTAGCAAAATAATTTCGTGTATTGAAGGTACAATGTATTTTACAGGGCTAAACAAAAGTATTCAAGCATGTTTTCATCTATTAGCATAAATTGCTGAAAGGAAAATTTTAACCAGTTAGCCGTTTTCTTGCTAAGCTAAATTTTACCATTATATAATCTGTATATTAAGGGGTCAGGTACCTTTCAAATGGTCAAAATTTCGATTTTTTTTTTATTGCTTTATATGAAAGTATAATCTTTTAGATTCATATTAAAACAAACCCCATAAAAAAATTCTCATTAGAAACGAAGTTATGGGCAAAATAGTAAGGCCTCTTTTCATGAAACAGCGATATTTAAAGGGCTAGACTGTTTGTTTACATTTTTCACGCAGCAGGCGCCGGCCGTAGCTGATAAGATTCAAGGATTTCTACTCTTATTTTTCTTTACTCTGTGGTTATTTATTTTCCCTTTCCTTTCAGGAAATCAAGCAGAAATTAGCAACTGCTACTTCAACTTTAGATTCAAGCTATTTAGCTTGATTTAGAAATAAATCTATGCACGTTGTGTTGTTTACTCTTTCGATGCTGAATTTCTGATTTTTTTATAGTGATTTGTTTGCGAATAAGTTTTATTTTAGCTTTAAATTAATTTTATTTATTTCGTTAATAATCTTCTGCTACAATGAGTGAAGTTCTTAGCGAAAACACACCTAAAAGAGCTTCTGGGATACGACCGAAAAAAAGGAAATTTACTGGTAATATATATACCAGAAAGTTGACGAAAAGTGAAAATGATTCACTGAATAACAGTGCTTCACAGAGAAAACTTTCTGTAAACAAGGAGTTTTAATATAATTCTAGCTTTGATGGATATCGTATTATGGATGTCAGTCACATGTTTTCCATTCTGGAAAAATTTTTATGCTGTAAAGCTTGTGGTGGTGAAGTAAGTATAACAGAAGAAATTGAATGTGGCTTATCATCTAAAATTTCGATTTTATGTGAAAATTGTGCTGAAGTTATTAAATTTAAGAATTCTAAGAAGATCGGCGAAAATAACAAAATTTCAGAAATTAACAACAGATATATTTATGCCATTAGATCAATTGGACTGGGGTATGCAGCAATGAAACTGTTTTGTGGAATCATGGATCTGCCTCAACCGGTTTCCAAAAAATCTTACAATGCTGCGATAAAGGTGCTACAGAAATGCTCTGCATCTGTCGCAGAAAGATCTATGATATCTGCAGCTTCAGAAGAAGTAACTCTGACTGATTCTTCATGCTTAAACATCAGTGGTGACGGTACATGGAAAACTCGGGGTCATACTTCACGAATAGGTGTGTGCACTGTCATTGGTGACAAAAGCGGCAAAGTTATTGATACTGAAGTCCTTTCCTCATTTTGCAAGTCATGTGATGCATGGAAACTAAAAAAAGGGACGCATGAATATAATTCATGGAAAAAAACCCATGAAAATGATTGCCTCAATAACCACGATGGATCTGCTGGAAAAATGGAACTAAGTGGTATGGTTCGAATATTTCAACGTTCAGAAGCCACAAGAAATGTAAAGTACATTGGATATATAGGTGATGGTGATGCCAAAACTTTTCAAGCCATATCAGAGGCCAGCCCATATGGTTCTGATACAAAAGTTGAAAAAATTGAATGCGTGGGTCACATTCAAAAGAGAATGGGCACACGCTTACGAAAACTTAAACAAAACAAAGTAAAATGTAGTGAAGGTAAAGCACTTGGAGGAAAAGGTAGACTTACGGACAACATCATTGCTAAGCTAACAGATTATTATGGAAATGCAATTCGACAGAATAAAAACAATTTACATGAAATGCGTAAAGCTATCTGGGCTGCATATTTTCATACTCGTCCAACGGATGCCGAGCCTCTACATTCATTTTGCCCTACTGGAAGTGAATCTTGGTGCAAATATAATAAAGCAGTTGCTTGTGGTACCATTAAAACATTTAAACACAAGAACACAGTCCCGACTAGTGTAATGGATACTATAAAACCAATTTTTAATGACTTATCGCAGCCAAAACTTCTGTCTAGGTGCTTAGGAGGTAAGACCCAGAACAACAATGAATCGATAAATTCTTTAATATGGAAATTATGCCCAAAAACACAAGGAGTAGGTAAAAGGATTGTGGAAATTGCTACAAATGAAGCAGTTATTTTGTTTAATGATGGCAATCAAGGAAAAATGAATGTAATGCAAGAATTTGGCTTGACAGTTGGTGCACATGCTCGAGGATGTTTGAAACAGTTAGACGACCAAAGGATTGCAACTTCTAATTTACGCTTTCTTCAAAACACAAAAGAAGCAAGAAAAAGTAAGCGAATGAAAGAAATTGCTCAGAAAGATAAATTTCTCTTGCAGGAAGGTGAAATTTACAGTGCCGGTGCTTTTTAAATGTGTTAAGTTTTGTGAAAATCTTTGAGCAAAGTTTTTTTCCATCTGTTATCCCATGCGATGATAGTTATCAAAGTATATGTATGTAAATTAGTGTTCAAATTTCTAAAAGGTTTATTTATGTCATGCAATAGAAAACATCAGAATGAATTTATAGATTTTTGTTTCACAAGTCTTCTAAAAAGTTTATCAACCTAATAATCTAAGTAAACAGATGATGTAGTATTGTTCTTGTAAAGGTAAATTTATTTTTATTTCTACTTTTATTTTTCTTGATTTAGTACACAATATTTATTTTTTAATATTTATTAAATTCATGTGTATAAATAAGATAAGTAAATAATTATATAAATTGCTGCAATACTTAAAAATAATGTTTCATAATAAGTTTCTAAGTCAATCTTTTCTTTCAATTGAATTTTCACAAAAATAATTTTCGTTTTTACGCTTAGGATTCAATAGCGCACATGATTTCTCCGAAACTGTTGGCTAAAATTTTATAAAAAATTAACAGCTCATACAAAACATTCAAATGTTGAAAATGACGAATTGTTATCAGTGTCATGTAAGAATTTATTAAATAATGAATGGTTATTTAGAAAAATGATATAAGGAAAAAATTTTTTCGTTTTTTCGTTTACGATTCAATAGCACGCATGATTTCTCCGAAATGGTTGTCTAAAATTTTATAAAAAATTAACAGCTCTTACAAAACATTCAAATGTTGAAAATGACGAAGTATTATCAGTGTCATGTAAGGATTTATTAAATAATGAATGGTTATTTAGAAGAATGATATGAGGAAAAATTTTTTCATTTTTATGTTTACTATTCAATAGCGCGCATGATTTCTTTGAAATTGTTGGCTAAAATTTTATAAAAAATTAACAGCTCATACAAAACATTCAAATGTTGAAAATGACGAATTGTTATCAGTGTCATGTAAGGATTTATTAAATAATGAATGGTTATTTAGAAGAATGATATGAGGAAAAATTATTTTCGTTTTTACGTTTACGATTCAATAGCGCGCATGATTTCTCCGAAATGGTTGTCTAAAATTTTATAAAAAATTAACAGCTCTTACAAAACATTCAAATGTTGAAAATGACGAAGTATTATCAGTGTCATGTAAGGATTTATTAAATAATGAATGGTTATTCAGAAGAATGATATGAGGAAAATTTTTTTTCGTTTTTCCGTTTACGATTCAATAGCGCGCATGATTTCTTTGAAATTGTTGGCTAAAATTTTATAAAAAATTAACAGCTCTTACAAAACATTCAAATGTTGAAAATGACGAAGTATTATCAGTGTCATGTAAGGATTTATTAAATAATGAATGGTTATTTAGAAGAATGATATGAGGAAAAAAATTTTCGTTTTTATGTTTACGATTCAATAGCGCGCATGATTTCTTTGAAATTGTTGGCTAAAATTTTATAAAAAATTAACAGCTCATACAAAACATTCAAATGTTGAAAATGACGAATTGTTATCAGTGTCATGTAAGGATTTATTAAATAATGAATGGTTATTTAGAAGAATGATATGAGGAAAAATTATTTTCGTTTTTACGTTTACGATTCAATAGCGCGCATGATTTCTCCGAAATGGTTGTCTAAAATTTTATAAAAAATTAACAGCTCTTACAAAACATTCAAATGTTGAAAATGACGAAGTATTATCAGTGTCATGTAAGGATTTATTAAATAATGAATGGTTATTCAGAAGAATGATATGAGGAAAATTTTTTTTTCGTTTTTCCGTTTACGATTCAATAGCGCGCATGATTTCTTTGAAATTGTTGGCTAAAGTTTTATAAAAAATTAACAGCTCATACAAAACATTCAAATGTTGAAAATGACGAATTGTTATCAGTGTCATGTAAGGATTTATTAGATAATGAATGGTTACTTAGAAGAACGATATGATGAAAAATTATTTTCGTTTTTACGTTTACGATTCAACTGCGCGCATGATTTCTCTGAAATGGTTGTCTAAAATGTCATAAAAAATTAACATCTCTTACATAGCATATAAATGTTGAAAATGATGAAGTATTACCAGTTTCATGTAAAAATTTTGTAAATAATGAATAAATATATAGAAAAATGTTGTATCAGTATATGTTATTTGTGTATTTATATTCATTTTGCATGTTTTATAGCACACTATTTACTATTTTTTTATAATGAAACTTATTGAATTTATGTTTTTATATAAATAGGTAAGTAAATAAATATATGTATACTTAAATATCTAAAGATATTTTGCATAATATGTTTTAAAAAGAAATTTTATCTTTAAATTGGATTTTCTCAAAATGCTATTTTTTCAACTTGCGCGCATGATTGCTCGAAAATGGTTGGGTAGAATTTGATGAAATTTTTACAGAAGTTACATAACATATAAATGCTTAAAATGACGAACTACTATCACTTTTGTGTATGAATTTTTTAAGTTATGAATTATTATTTACAAAAAAAAGTGCTAAATTTTGTTATTTTTCATATTTTTATGTATTTTTTATACAAAGACAGAATTTAAAGTAACTAGGGTTCGTCATTTTGATTATTGACTATTTTTCTTTATATATAGAGATTTTAGGTCTTTATGATATTTTTTATGCATGTCAAGCTGCGCGCAAGACTATGTATGATTTTTCTTCGAGAAAAAAAGACCTTTTGTAATTTTTTAATTTAATTTTATGGTGAAGGTATAAAAATATTCCATGACCTGTAACAGTTACAGGAAGATTATTTAAATATGTGTTAAAAATTTGAAGTTCTTAAAAGCGATAGATTTAAAGATATTGAGATCAATACTGTATGCAAATTTTGCTTCTATTTTAATCGATCAAAGGTACCTGACCCCTTAACCGACAGATTAAATAAAGAGCTTTTCAAAATACAAAGTTAGATGCGGACAATAATACATTATTTCTCTGGATAACGAAGTTTTTTTTTTAAAGATTTCAAGAAGTGTTGGAAAGTGCTTCATAATATATGCTTAAAGTTGATTTTTCTTACTTGTTGGCCTTTATCTTTAAAATTTATTTATAATCCTGAATTTTAAGTTAAAATAATTGCTTTACCTGAATTATTATTTACATTAATATCCAAGATATTCAGAACAATATAGATAATACAGATAACAATGATTTAATTTTTAAATCTTTTCTTTCGAAATAAATAGCTCACTACTGATTTAAAAAATCTGTAGTGAGAGCTATTTTTGCTAAATACGTACAAGAATCATGAGATTCATTAAGAAAAAGTAGTGGTATTGGAATCTTACAATTCTTATCGGAAATGTGTCCATAAATACATTCTGACTCACGTGTAGCAGAAAAATGTTTTGTAGTTGCACATTTAAAAAAAATGAAAATCGACACCCAGCTAAAGGATCGAGAAAAGAACTTAATTGAAATTAGTTGTTGGGGGCCACCGTAATACTTAACCATCATGGATATTCATAATATAAAATATGAAAATAAAACATGTGTAAACTATTTATAAAATTCATCGCAATTCCATAATAAAATTTAACGTTCATTTAAATGTTATTAGAGATAGTACTGCTGTATTAATGAATTGCTGGTGAACCAACTTCGACAAATTATATAAAAAGCCAAATTACTTATGTAGTACAGAATCATATAAAAAACATCCTTATAACTCCAAAAAGAATAATCCAATTAAACTAACAGTTCACAGCGTCGGGTGAAGCGTCTCATATTCAATTAAAATATGCCTTTGAGCTGCAATTTGAATGAAATACAGGATCTTGAAAAATTAAAGACTGCGGAAAATGTAATTACAATTATCTCAGCAACTCGTTATCCGACCGACTTCGTTTCTTATGCAAAATTTGTGTTATTTTATTGTCTTTTACATTCACTGAAAATCGATTTTCCTTTCAAATATGGTGAATTGTTGCCAGCTTTCCACTTTCGATTCCTACCAGCCCTTCAACAACTTAATAACTGTTTCAATCTTTATTTTTATTAAAATAGAATGACCCATTCATCGAATTTTCACAACCATGTAACTTATCCGAACGATCTTCCCGTATCTCAAAATGGTAGGATAAAAAATTAAGTCAGAGATTATCAGAGACATTTTTCAGATAAAACTTGCAAACATACACGATTTGGCTACATTATGATATAAGACTATCCTAACTTGGCGACCAGTTTGGTCTTCTTTAAATGCATGCTATGCACTACATGACACTACTTTTATTCCAAAATTAATTTACATTTTACTTCCTCAATCCTTTGCCAAATCAAAAGATTTTGACAGAAAAATCAAGAGCTCATTATTTAATACAACTTGATTAGTTCGTCGAACGAAAAACTATCACCAAACTATAAGATTAAATGCTAATAAGGACTGATCATAAATTTCACATTCACTTCATGTTTGTTGCATCTTCAAGTGATTTTTAAGTCAACGTTTTATTTGTATTTTTATTAATATTTTGTTAATAAATTTTTTCTGCAGTTGTGCAGATAAAAAAGGTATTAATTTAAACAATCTGGCGAGGAGTTTGGCGATTTATATAATTTGGCGAAATTGGTCAATGAGATAACCCGGTATTTTTATGTTAGACAAGTGCAGGGGATAAATCATCAAGCATTATTTCTGTCGGTTTTTTTTCATATTACATTTATTTTTTAACGTAATCGTTTCACTCATCTGTTATTTTAAATGTAATACTTACATTTAAAACAGAAATATTTAAAATCCGTGGCTTTTTCTTATTTCTTGAAGAAAAAAAATAAAGAAAAAAAATAATACTGTAAACCATGACACTTAATTTTACACCAAAACATTGTTTCAATTTACCATGCGAAAAATGAAAAAAAAATTAACTGGTAAGTTAAAATAATGGCATTAGCAAAATTTATACTTGTCTAACATAAAATAACCAAGAATTCTTTACGATCACTGGATCATTTATGTAGCTTTATTTTTAAAAAATAATAATTTCATTTTATTAATCAAAAGGAAGCCTTTCATATGAAAATCGAAATATATACGATAGTCATAAGATTTGGACTATTATAATCTAAATGAAGTAATAGCGATGGAACAGTATTTGATGATTTATACCCTGCACTTGGCTATAATGCAAAAATGCCCAACTGACATAGAAAAAATTCATGAGGTCAGCCCTGAACTATAAACTATCCAACAACACTAGTAAAATGTCTCTTACAAGATAAAATGCGAAAAGACTGGCAGTCACTATGGTCCTCTTCTACCAAGGGACGATTCACATATAAAATCATAAATAAAGTGGACCCAGACTTTATATGCGACAAAATAATTTTACCATATTTTCTTAGTGCACATGGTAGTTTCCCAAGTTCCGTATTTAAAATAGGTAAACGAAACACTCCGAATTGCCCATGTGGAAAGGGAATTGGTGATCCAATACATTATTTATATAAAAAATGCTCTTTGCTGAACTATTCCTTCCCGTTTGATAGGCGAAAAACTCTTAGACAAAATCTCCTGCAAACTTTATTTAAACCAGAAAATTTCACTAAATTAAAAGACAATTACAATCAATTGAATAAACTGTTTTCTTGTATTTACAAAGACATTTAACTATAGACTTTCACTTAAGTTGAAATGTAACATATATAATTGTCTGTCAACAATTTAACGTACGTAGCTTTAATTTTTAGTTTGTATGAAATTCTGTAATCAGCATATTGAATTATTCGCATCATTTGTCAGTACTCACGATTTCCAACTCTAAGTTATTTTTAGAGGGAAAAAAATCCTCAATTAACTTCTATTAACTATATTTATGTATTCAAATTCTAATTTAAATAGGAAATTGTCAGTCATTCCCATATTTGTCTAAATGTATTCATGTACATATATTTGCGATTAAGCATCTATGAAATGCATAATTCCGGGTTCGCCCTGAAAAAATAGGGTAACCTATTGTGAAGTAATTGTATATATAATTTTTTTCTTTTTCTTTTTTTTTAAGTTTTAAAAAAATGGGTTAGGGTTGTTTGGATGGATGTTTCCCCTCGTGGGCATTAAGTTCCTATACCGAAAGGTTGGCTGTCCACGAGTGGGTGATTTCAAAGCCTTTCAAAGCCCTGAACTATTGATGGCAGTCACATGATTAGAGTATTATTAGATAGATGATAAAAAATAATATTGGCATGATTTTTTTTAATATTTGATGATGTATGAGTATGATGGATGATGGATGAGTACACAGATTCAGCCAGGTGGGGAGGCCTACCAAATGGTTTTAGCCATTACTAGCCCCACCCATGGATGAGTACACAAACAAAAAAATAAAAGAACAATACCTCAGAAAAAGTTCCTGTCTGATTAGCTTATAAAACTTTTATTCATGAATTCAGTAAAGATGCCGTATCAATATTCAAGTAATAATTTATATAATTTTAGAAAGTACTCAGCTCATGCTGGTTCAAAGAATAGTACATGATAATGAGACATGCTTCATCTAAATCCTTTGAAAAAATTTCAAGAAAAAAATTAAACAAAAGGAATTTATTTTTTTTCACAAAAAATATTTTTAGCAAATATCTCTTCTATTTTTAAAAATGTTATTTCAATAAAGCCTTTCCAATCGCGTAACATATTGCGATACAATTTATCCTTTCAGGTCAGATTAAGTTTTAAATTTACAGTAAAGTTAACTTACAGTACTATAAAAAGAAAATTAAAACTATCAAAAAGTTTTATTGAAAACTAAAGAACAGGTCTAGAGTTATTTCCTTGTTATCAAAATGACAACTCTGACAATTATGGAAAAATTTTACAATTTTTTATTTTATGACTAAATGCTAAACCAAAAAAGATGTGATAACAGTAAATGCAACAACATATACAGGGTTCATACTCAATTTTAACAAACAAAAAAAAAGTACAAGAGTTTTTCAAGAGGTATCTATTTAGTATGAGACAAATGCTTTTTTTAAATAATGGTTATCAGATAATTTTTTGGAAAACATCTTGCACAAACAAAATATTTACTCTAGTATGAATCATGAAGTGTCTTTCTGGTTGAAAATGTCAAGGAAATTCTTTGGAACACATTTCAGAAGCACAAGGAATTTATTCTGTATGCGTCAAGAGATGCCTTCTTAGATGAGTACTCCGAGAAAATTTCTTGGAACATACTTCACAAGCAAAAGGTTTTTCTCCTGTATGAGTCAAGATATGTTTTCTCAAAGTGCTTTTATCAGAAAATCCTTTAAAGCATGTATCACAAACGAAAGGTTTTTCACCAGTATGTGTCAAGAGATGTTTTTTTAAATAACTTCGCTGAGAAAACCCTTTGGAACATATTTCACAAACAAAGGGTTTTTCTCCTGTATGGATCAAGAGATGGCTTCTTAGAGAACTATTTTCAGAAAATCCTTTGGAACATATTTCACAAACAAAGGGTTTCTCTCCCGTATGAGTCAAGAGATGCCTTCTTAGATATTTTTTCTCAGAATATCCTTTAGCACATATTTTACAAACAAAAGGTTTTTCATGTGTATGTGTCAAGAGATGTCTTCTTAGACTACTATTCTCAGAAAACCCTTTGGAACATATTTCACACATTAAGGTTTTTTCTCCTGTATGGGTCGAGAGATGGTTTCTTAGATTTTTTTTCTCAGAAAATCCTTTAGAACATATTTCACAAACAAAAGGTTTTTCATGTGTATGTGTCAAGAGATGTCTTCTTAAATTACTATTCTGAGAAAACACTTTGGAACATATTTCACAAGCAAAAGTTTTTTCTCCTGTATGAGTCAAGCGATGTCTTCTTAAATCACTATTCCAAGAAAAACCTTTAGAACATATTTCACAAGCAAAAGTTTTTTCTCCTGTATGTATCAAGAGATGTCTTCTTAGTTTACTATTCTGAGAAAATCCTTTAGTGCATATTTCACAAATAAAAGGTTTTTCTTCTGTATGAGTCAAGAGATGGCTTTTTAGAGTACCATTCTGAGAAAATCCTTTGGAACATATTTCACAAACAAAAGGTTTTTCACCTGTATGTATCAAGAGATGTCTTCTTAGATTACTATTGTGAAAAAATCCTTTAGTGCATACTTCACAAACAAAAAGTTTTTCTGCTGTATCAATGGAGGAATGTTTTCCTTTATTCCCATTTTGAGGTAGAAAGTGTTGTTCACTGGCGGAAGAATTTTCTTCTGTAATCAATGACATTTTCTCAAATGAATAAGCTTAATTTCGAAAAACAATAGATTATTTTTTGAAGCATCAACATGAAGAGATTGTCACCATTTTCATCCAAGGACACTTACTGAACTTCAGCAAAAACTTTTTTATTTAACTGCGAAAAAAAAAAGAAAGAAAAATATTAAACAAGACATTTTTAAACAAATTGCACTGAGTTTTAACTACAAATTAAGAAGCGGATTTTACAATTTTTTTACCTTAAACAGTACAAAATTAATGCATTAAATTATCACAATATATATTCTTAGATATGACTTAACTCGAGATATTTTTTCATATATGCAGATACACATGTGTAAGTGTGCATGCGATACAGTAAACACTGCCATAGACTCATATCGTGACACTCCTCTATCTGGACTGATAAAATCTAAAAAATTATTTCACTGAATGCTTGCAATTTTATCTTTTACTATCTTTAGAAGAAGAAAGTATTGGATTCATGAAAAATTACGAATTCCGGTATTCGAAGGATTTGCATGTTTTAGGAGTCAGAGTTTTCAAAAAACATGCTTGTACAAAATGGCTGTCTGTGAGTTTATGGTTGTATGTGACGCAAATTTTGTGAGTGTTTTATCTTAAGAACTAATGCACAAAGTTTAATAAAAATTTATATTCAGGTAGTTCTTGATATAGATTGATGCTGAGTAGTTTTTGGCATAAGAAGTGGCGCTTCTATGCTGCTTTTATCTCGATTTCCGCAATAGCTATATCTCAAGAATTACTCGTCGGATTTTCATAAAACTTTAGATTCCGTTAGTCTTTGATATAATATGATTCTGATTATATTTTTATATATATCTCCCAATAAGTGGCACTGTTATGCAGAATTATTCATGATTATCGCAATAGCTCTTTCTCAGGAAGTTTTTATGAAACTTCAGATCCAGTTAGTCCCTGATATAAATTAATATTGTTTAATTTTCTGAGTGAATTGGTCAGAAGGTGGCCTACTATGCAGAATTATTCACGATTATCATATAAAATTAGTATTCTTTAGTTTTTAGAGCAAATTTCTCATCAGGTGGCGCCCCTATGAGGCATTGTTCATGATTATCGGAATAACTCAATCTCAATAACTAATGCACAAATTTTCACCAAACTTTCAATTCTGTTAGTTCTTAATATAAATTAGTATTCTTTAGTTTTTGGAGTAAATCGCTGAACAGGTGACGCTTCTGTCCACTTTCTTTACGATTTCTGCGATGATTCTATATCGAATACTAATACACAATTTTTTATGAAATTTCAGATTCTGTTAGAACTTGTAAGAAGTTGTTGCAGATTAGATTTTAATGTAACTTACTTAACTGGTGACGCTGCTATGTTTTTCATATTTCTAGGGTATTAATGTGCAAGACATAGAAGAAAATATTGGGATTGCCACATCCGACTCGTTTTTAAATTTAATCAGACTTTATCAAAATATACAGGATGTCTCAAAATTTTATTTAAAAAAATGAATAGGCATACAACAAAACGAATTACAACAATAGATAAAGAAACTCACAAAGTTTTTTTTTCCCCAAAGTATCTTTTTGGCCATAAAAAGAAAATATGGTGCAAGAACAAAACATAAAATGTTACTGTAGATTTTAGTTATTCAAAAAACTGCAGATCTCAAGAATTACTTGTTGGATTTTCATAAAACTTTAGATTTCGTTAGTCTTTGATATAATATTGTTATGATTATATTTTGATATATATCTCCCAATAAGTGGCATTGCTATGCGGGATTATTCATGATTATCGCAATAGCTCATAAGGAGTTTTATGAAATTTCAGATTCAGTTAGTCTCTGATATAGATTAATATTGTCTAATTTTCCGAGAAAATTGGTTAGAAGGTGGCCTACTATGCAGCATTATTCACGATTATTTCAATAGAGCTATTGAGAGCTCTATCAATAGAGCTCTAATCAATAGAGCTCTATCTCAGAAACTAATGCTCGATTTTTCATGAAACTTCAGATTCAGTTAGTCCCTCTTATAAAATTAGTATTCTTTAGTTTTTAGAGTAAATTTCTCATCAGGTGGCGCCACTATGAGGCATTGTTCATGATTATCGGAATAGCTCAATCTCAATAACTAATGCAAAAATTTTCACCAAACTTTAAATTCTGTTAGTTCCTAATATAAATTATTATTCTTAGTTTTTGGAGTAAATCGCTGAACAGGTGGCACTTCTGGCCACTTTTTTTACAATTTCTGTGAGGATTCTATATCGAATACTAAAACACAGTTTTTTTTATCAAATTTCAGATTCAGTTAGAACTTGAAACAAGTTGTTGCAAATTAGATTTTAATGGAACTTACTTAACCAGTGATGCTGTTATATTCTTCATTTTTCTGGGAGTATTAATGTGTATGAAATAGAAGAAAGTTTTGGGATTGCCACATCGGATATGTTTTTAAATTTAATCAGCCTTTATAATAATATACAGGATGTCTCAAAATTTTACTTAAAAAATGATTAGGCATTGCAACAAAACGAGTTACAATAGATAGAATAACTCAATTTTTTTTCGACAGTATGTGTCTGCCCTTAAAAAGAAAATATGGTACTATACAACACATAAAATGTTACTACAGATTTCAGTTATTCAAAAAACTGCGGATCTCATGAGGAAACCTCCAGGGCTCGAAATGTTCATGTACTAAAACCGGTGATGCTGCTATGTTTCGTTTGGATGGAGATATTAACGTCTATGAGATAGAAGAAAGTTTCTGTATTACCACATCCAATTAGTTTTCTTATATGCATAAATTACAACGACTTGTTCAGCAAATTCCAAAATGATATCTAAACAAGATTTTTACTTCTTTGCTCTCCACGTAGAACTATCCCAACTCATTTTCACCTCTTTTTCTTATTGTCATATATAATGTTTCTTACATTCATATTTTCAAGCATTTGAGTTTTTTTTCTTTTTCATAATTTTTTAAAACTTTTCAAAGCTAATGTACAATACTGAATTTTGTACATTTTGAATTTTTTTTTATTTCAACATTTCATTGTTCTGGAAACGTTAACGTGTATGAGATAAAAGAAAGTTTTGGGATTACCATATCCAATTAGTTTTTTTTTTTTAAATTACACCTTTTTGCTTACGATATTCCTAAATGATATCCAAACAAGATTTTTACCCCTTTACTGTCCATACGTTCAGCCCTAACTCAATTTCTCCTCCATTACTTATACCCATTAACATTGTCAAGCATTCGAGTTGTGCATTTTTTTTCTTTTTGTTTTTCATATTTTTTTAAAGCTTTTTAAAGCTAGTGTGCTGACACTGAATTTTATACATTTTTTATTTCTTTTTTATAAAAGTTGTATTGCAGCAAATCAGTTCCCTAAAAAGTAGGGTTCTACAGTAGATACAGAACCCTCAAATCCATACAGCTTGGGACCAGAGGTTGTGCAGATTTTAGAATTTTGTGAATTTCTGGTCATTGCTTTGCTTAAATCTTTTTAACAGTCATTTGAACATAATTAATAATAAAATTGTAACTATAATGAATGCTTAAAATGTAATAAAATATTAAAATAAGTAATAAACTCAAATATAAAAATTCAGATAATTTTTAAATGATTAAAATATTAAAAAAAAGTCAAGTTAATAATCAATAATGTATGATTAATAAATTTTTATTAAAATTTGTGCATCACTTTTTGAGATAAAATGCCTTCAAAATTTGTGTCACATATATCCATACATGCAAACAATCACAGGAAACAACACAAATCAATCAACACAATCACAGACACAAACAATCACATTTTTGTAAAAATATTTTTTGTTATCTCTGACCCCTAAAATGTATAAATCCGTTGAAAACTAGAAGTAAAAAATTTTCATGAATACAGTACTTTCTTCTTGTAAAGATAAAAAAAAAAGGAGTGTCATGGCATTTTTTTTTTTTTTTTTTTGTAGCTTTTCCATACTTCCAGTCATTTTTTATTAAAAATTGAGAAAATAATTCAATTTCATACGAATTTCACCTATTATAATTAATTTCATTATACAGTAGACTCCCTCAAATCCGCACATAATTTACGGATGTAAACAATGAAACATTCATTTCAGATGTAAGTGCAAAATTTGACTTTTTCAGTTTTATATCAATTCCATATATTTTTTAAATTTGTAATTTTTGTTAATGTCATTGAATTCATGTATTTTCATGAAGAAGGAATAATTTATTTCTGAAAAAAAAGCTATTGCTGATATTATTGGTAATCACAATCTTACCAAATATATTTACAGTCAAAGTTCTATAATCCGCACAAGTTGAGGCCAAAGGTTGTGCGGATTATGGAATTTTGCGGATTATAGAGTATAATGGATTATGCGTCATTTTATCATTCTTAGACAGCATTTTAATTCTATAATCAGTATAACATGGAAAAATAAATATGAAATCTAGTAATTAATTTAATAAGTAATCTAAAAAAATGCATTTTTAAAGTTATTTTATTTTTTTTAAATGATATATATATGTGTATTTAAAGAACAATAATTACATATTAATAATGAGATTTATTTTTAAGGAATATTTTATGGAAGAAAGTATTAAAAAAATGAGAACAAATTATGCACAAAAAAAAAACCAATACAAAGTAAAATAAATGGTAATTACTTCAGTATACTGTAATGAAATAGTACTATGAATATTATTTAAGAAATCTTTTGTTTAACAAAAATAAGAGTGGAGTGTTGTTTGTTTCAAAACCTGAAATGAATGAATCATGAATCTTTGATGAAATGTGCGCTTTTTCGAGATTTTTTAATTGATTTCATGCTTGTTTTGGCTTTTTTTTTTTTTTTACAAATTTCTCCTTTTTTTTGCGTGTTTTCAAGAGATTTTACGTTTAAAAAAAAAAAAAATTTTTTTCAAGTATCAAAATTCATGATTCATTCATTTCATCATGATTCATTCCTGTAAATTTTGTTGAACGAACGCAGAAAAATCCCGTGTAAGCGCCCCCCTCTAACTATTGTACGATTTTTCGCCACGTTTGGGGGGGCGGATTAACGGTATTTTACGGTATAATATTTAGTTCTCAGCTGGTGCTGTGTTTATTGTTATTCTCCTGAACTTGCACAAACTGAAATAGCTACGACTGAACAGTTGTCAATTCGAACGTTCAGTAAGCTTAGGCACGTTACGTAATACAGTTTAGTTTTTTACTGTCAATAAAATAAAAGAGTAAATTTTAAAAAAATACATGTTTTATTATGATTTTTATTAAATTTTTTATTATTTGATAAAAAAAAATCATTTTTGGATCACGGATTTGTAATTTTTTTTAACTGTTTATTTCATTGTTTACATTCGTAAAGTAACGCGGATTATGGGAAATTGCGGATTATGGGTCCGCGGATTATAGATCCTCGACTGTACGTATTAAACAAGCTTTTTTAGTTATTAAGTCTGGCTAAACCTGAAATAAAGCTTCCTTATTTTATGATCCTGATGTGAATTAGTAATATACCTTTATGAGGCAAGTATCATTGAATAATTTAGGAAAAACACATATCATCTTTATAAAGAATATTTAATTGTACATTGTTTATTAATTGGACCTTTACTTTTAGTATTTTAATAATTATAAAAAGTATCTAAATTTTTATTATGTTAGTTTATTGCTTATTTTAATATTTTAGCATATTGTAAGCATTCATTATACTTTTGATTTCACTATTAATTACATTCAAATGACTATTTAAAAATATATAAACAAAGCAATGACCAGAAATCTGCAAAATTCTAAAATCCGCAAAACCTCTGGTCCCAAGCTGTGAAAATTTAAGGGAGTCTACTGTAATTAAAATGCAGGGTCGAAAAAAAACCTGTTTTGTTAAAAAAAAAAGGCGGTTTTCTTGGTTTAAACCAAGTTATTTTTGGTTTAAACCGGTTTTTTTTAAACATCTTTTCCTTTTACATATACATGCATATTTATTGATAAAAGTAGACATTGTTGGATTATAAGTTGTGTAACTTCATTTTAAAATAATTAAAATTAAATAATTATAGTGAATTTATGTAGAAAATTGAAAAAATTAGTATTTTGATTTAAACAATATTAGCAAAGAGTCTTATGTTCAAAGAATAAACTGCTCTATACTGTGAAACATTGATATTCTAAAAATCTTTATAAACAATATTTTGATAACTAATAATAAACATTCGGATGTAGTTTGATAAATTTTAATATTCTTTTCCACATTTATTCAAATAATAAATTTCAAATACCTTTTCGGATTTTGTTTTTTGAGTGACAATTTAAAGTCAGCATTTTTAATTTATTAGATCCAGCATATAACAGGGAAAAGAAAAAGAAAACCAGATTGTTATTTTTAAAATGCTGTAAGTAAATCTTTGAATAATTGCTTCTTTTTATTTTGATTTTATTCAAGATAATCTCCCCTCCCCAATCAAGAAGAAATTTTTTTTAGCTTGAGTGGAATCTGATGTTACGCTATGAATTGTGTTAAATAGTCTGCATTTTTAGGAAAAATGAAACTATTTTGGTACTACTCTGTTATCCCGTCAAATAATTTCGCCAAATTATACAAATCGCCAAACTAATAGCCAAATTATACATATTGACATAATTTTTATTTTAAATAACAAAAAAAGAAATGAGTAGAATATTAATAAAAATACAAATAAAAAGTCGAAATAAAAATCACTTAATGACATTTTAAACACATGAATCGTATTTAATGTCATTGAATGCAACATTCACGATCATTCATTACTGGTATTTAATCTTATAGTTTGGCGATAATTTTTTGGTCAACAGGATAACCTAGTAGTACCACTATTTTACATAAATATTGAATATTTTCAATCTATTTTATTTTTGATCAGTTCACAATTTTGAAGCTTTTTCTATACAGCAATAGAGATGTTCACCTATGCATACTGATTTTAAACTTAATATACATAAAAAAAATGATCTAAACCCACTGTATCTAATACTTATTGCAGAAATAAAGTATTAAAAGTAAAAATTATTTATATTCAATAATGCAAAACAGGTAAATTATACAGAAAAAATAAAAAATGTCATTATATTTCTTCTAAAAAAAACATTTTTTTTTTTTTTTTTTTTTGAGAAAAAAACCAGCTGGTTTAAATCATGGTTAAAACCAATTTTTTTTTACCATGCCAACCCTGTTAAAATGATTATTAAATGTACATGCAAGCAGTTTATTATTTTCTTTTGTCTTTGCATTCATGTAGATGGTTTTTTGGAGGATGCCAATAACTGTCAAATCAAGTGCCAATAACTAAAAATAAGGTGCCTATAACTATGGTTTCTGTCTTACATTCATTTATACTTTTTAATTAACTTACTTTTAGGTTAAGTTGTTTTATCTATTCATTGTCAGAAAATAGCATCTTTAATTGTTTTAAATTAATTTTTGGTTTCATTTTGGCTATAAAAATTAAGTCACACAGAGTTTCACAACAGAAAAGTTGTATTTTAGGTGCCAATAAATGTACTTTTTACCCTAGTTCTTGTTATTTATGCTATCCTATATATACAGTAGACTCCCTCAAATACGCACAGCTTGGGACCAGAGGTTGAGCAGATTTAAGAATTTTGCAGATTTCTGGTCGTTGCTTTGTTTACATTTTTAAACAGTAATTTGAGTGCAATTAATAGTGCAATCGGAACTAAAATGATTGCTTACAATATAATAAAATATTAAAATAAATAATAAACTAAAATAATAAAATTTAGATAATTTTTAAAATGATTAAAGTACTAATGGCAAAGATCAAGTTAATAATCAATAGTGCATATCATGATTAAATATTCATTATAAAGATTTTATTATAAAGATTTCATTATAAAGAAAAGTATTTTTCCAAAATTATTCAACAAAACTTGCCTCATAAAAGTACATTACTAATTCACATCAAAATCATAAAATAGGGATTTGTTTTTCAAGTTTAGCCTTGCTTAATAACCAAAAAATCTAAATTAATGCGTAAATATATTTGGTAAGAAAATTCTGATTACCAGTGATATCAGCAATATCTTGAATTTTCTCCAAAAAAATTTATTCTTCCTTCATAAAAAAAACTAGAATAGAGTATTATTAAGAAAATTACAAATAAAAAAATATATGGAATTGATACAAAACTAAAAAAAAAAAACTAAATTTAATCTTACACCCCCCCCCCCCTCCCACATCATCTTCGAAAAAAAAAGACAATTGCGGGATTTTTATCAAGGACACATTTTCTATACTGAAAAATTACAATTTTGAAGCAGATATTTTAATAAAGTTTTTTCTTTTTTAAGATTTAAAAAAAATCTATCGACATTGAAACTCTCTCTAATAAAACTGCAGTAGATATTTAATTTTATTTTTTATAAAAGTAGTTTACCGATACAGGTGATTAATGATGCCAAAAAGCATTGGTCAATAAATCACGCTACCATATTTTATAAATACATATGTACTAAAATATTCTTTCTTGTATTAGTCAACAGGTTGGTGTATTAAAAGCTATATTTGTTTTGAAGAAAACATATAAAATTAAGCCTAAAAATTTTAGAACCTTAATGCAGCGTTATTATTGCAGGACACCTTATTTTAACTATAAAATAATATAGATATGACATAGAAATGATACGTGATTTTTAAATTAAAATATATTTTAATGTAAAAAAAATCAACACATCATGGATATTTTTTTTATTTAAAATTTAGTTGGATCTGCTATCATCATGAATGGTTACTGTTCAATTTGTCCAGTTGCAGACATAAACACAGTTGCCAAATTTTCAGTATTACTCACCGATTGGCAAATACTAATTTTGTCAAATAGAGCAGGATATGGTAGTGTATTTCAAGCACGCTGCAGAATATGTGTATGTATGAAAGAGTATTCAAGTTCTATTATACCTAAGTATATGTAATGTGACAGTTTAATGCATGAATCTTATGTACTATATAAAGGAATGAAACATGTCAATCTTTAATTCAGAAATTAAAATTTAGTGCAGTCTATTAAAAGTATGTTTTGTCTTATTTCTTTTTGTTTTTAGATTAAAAGATAGACAAATTTTTTTTAAATGAAGTTCAATAAGTAATTTCCTTGAATGAAAATGGCAACAATCTTTTCAAACTGATACTTTAAAGAAGTTTCTGTTATTATCAGAAACAAAACTTTTTCACTTCAGAAAATGTCAACAGAAGAAATTTCTTCCTCTGCTGAACAGCTCTTTGTTTCTCAAAATGGTGAAAAAGAAAAACATACCTTCATTGATGTAAGAGAAAAACCATTTTTTTGTGAAGTGTGTTCTAAAAGATTTTCTAGGAAAAGTATTCTAAGAAGCCATCTCTTGACTCATACTGGAGAGAAACCCTTTGTTTGCGAAATATGTTTTAAAAGATTTACTCAGAATACTCATCTAAGAAAGCACCTCTTGGTGCATACAGGTGAAAAACCTTTTGTTTGTGAAACATGTTTCAAAGGATTTTCTACTAATCATGAGTTAAGAAGGCATCTCTCAATGCATACATGGGAAAAATCCTTTGTTTGTGAAGTGTGTTCCAAAGCATTTATTGATAAGAGTACTCTGAGAAGGCATCTCTTGATACATACAGATAAAAAATCTTTTATTTGTGAAATATGTTCCAAAGGATTTTCTGATAATAGTAATCTCAGAGTCCATCTCTTCATGCATACAGGCGAAAAACCTTTTGTGTGTGAAACATGTTCCAAAGGATTTTCTACGAATAGTCATCTAAGAAGGCATCTCTTGACGCATACTGGTGAAAAACCTTTTGTTTGTGAAACATGTTCCAAAGGATTTTCTAGAAATAGTCATCTAAGAAGGCATCTCTTGACGCATACTGGGGAGAAACCTTTTGCTTGTGAAGTATGTTCCAAAACATTTTCTGATAGGAGTACTCTAAGAAGACATCATTTATCTCATACCAAATAAACACGTGCTGAAAATCTGTTATCTTTTTATCCTCAGAATTGAGTATGAATCCTGTATCTGTCGTTGAATTTACTATTATAGTATCTCTTGTATTTTAGCATGTAGTATTGAAATAAAAATGTACACTTTTATGTCTAAATCTTCAAAAAGTCCTCTATGGCGTATTGTGCTTTTGATAATAAGCAAATAACGCATCACTTAATCACCAAGGTATGACAAACTTTTATCAAGATTTATTATAGTTACTTTTGCTTTTTTTTATTTCACTAGAAATTAAAAGTTTACCTCCATAATTGGTGTTCCAGTCTTAATAAAATTTTAGCTAAATAGGGCCATGTATATGAATAGATGTAGATAAAATACAGGTATGTACAAAAATATTCAAGTATGTTTCAATTTATTGACATAAATTGTCAAAAGTCAACCTACTATGCGTGTTTGACGCTTTCCAACATACTTGAAAGTATTTATGGTTCTGATTGGTCTGTCTGTACGAACTTTAGATAAATACTAGCGGCCTTCGCCCGTTACGCTTTTCCGTTTATTTAAAGAAAATTTCAAGAACACGAAATATCAATTCTATTATATTCGAAATAATGTACCATCATTAAAATGCACTTGAAACTTTTTTTTCCTATTGACCGTAATTTGATGGAATATTTTTGATTGTGTCTGTTATTAAACTATTCATCGGATTTTCATAAATTTTTAACTGACTTGACAAAATTATGCAACAATTATGTATTTTTAATCTCAAGCGATTTGCTTAAGGGTGTTCTTAAATCAAAAAGGGCAATTTTGTGACACATACTTTTTTTTTTTTTTGTTCGGGAATGCATGAAAATAGCAGGTGTTATTATTCAGAAACTGTCTCAATTAATTTTTCCCAACAAGCCTTCAAATTTGACACTTTGAGCACATTTCTCGACGAAAGCAGAAAAAACGATCGAAAAGCAGGAGAAAAATGGGTGATCAAATGATAGAAATAGCTTAGAACTGGATAAGTAATTTAATAATCATAAAATGGAAAAATAAGTTCGACTCGAAATCTCTTTCATAGTCAGGCGTTCCAATTTTATATCTTTCTGTTAAAAAATGAATTTGTAAGTGTGTAAAAACGTTTTTCGCTTGTTGAGCGAAGCAGTTAAGAACACCTTTAAGAAGTTTTTGCTCTAATATATGTGGACAGACGGACGAACGAACAGAACGAGGCTATAACTTGGTATAATCCTATGCAACGTATATCAGTTTCATAAAATATTAAATAGTTTAATACTATTAAAATGCGTACCAAGCAATGTCTCAATATATGACTATGCAATGGAATACTTCTGTGTGCCCCTGTAAATCAATAAGAAATATTATTTGCACCGCAGATTGTACAGAATGTATATTATAGTATATACTTCATAGATGCATATCAACTTTATTATGTTCGAAAGAGTGGAAGACCATTAAAATGCATTTGAAACTTTTTTTTCCCCATTGACCGTAATGTATCGGAATCCTTTTGATTGTCCCTGTAATTGAATGATGCCTCCGATTTTCATAAAATTTTAAATGACTCGGCAAAATTATATAATAATTATATATTTTAAGTTTCAAACAATTCGGTTGGATAGTTTTTGAGTTGTTTTATGCGGACAGACGGACGGGCAGACAAATGGGCAACTCGGAGACTGGGATTTTTTCCTTTCAATTCAAAACAAACGCGGCGTTTCTCCGTGTCCAGGATTGGAGGAGATTGCGTCACATACATACATACACACAGTCGGATTTTAATAGTGTAGCTAGTTAAATTATTTTTTTCTTTAATCGAACAGGATATTTGCGGGTCAGGAAAAGCCTGATAAACAGAGATAAATCAAGGAAATTGAAAATTTAGGCTAGGAATTTTTTACATATTTGAAGCGATCAAGGAATCTTTTATGTACCACTCTAATGAAAAAAATGTATTAATTACTCATCCAAACTAAAATTGTATATAAAATTCATGCTTACATATAACGATAGAAAAGTTAAAAAGCATCACATATTTTTAATAGCATTTATCTAGATTAAAATTGTCCACTGTGGAGAGTTTTACAAAAATATATAAAGCCGAATATTTATAGAGAAAGGTCAGGGAAAAGTTCGGGAATGTTTTTTATCAGAATTATGTAGGAACCCTGCTGAAATATGTTATTGAGATTAACTATGGCATGTTCGGTATAAAAAATAACATATGTAGCCCATCATGGTTCATTTAAATAGACACACAAAAACTATTCCATTACATAATGTTCTACGATCAAATTTCATTATTCTATAAATATACAGCACCCATAGTCATCATCTGATCTGTCAATCTGTCGACACATAATAGCGCAAGAACTATCCAGCTGAAAGGTTTGAAACTTAACATATATAATCATAGCAGAATTTTGTTTATTCACTTCAAATTTTAAGAGAATCGTGTCAAAATTATATTTATAAAAGTTTTTCTTCGTTCTATTTCATTCTTTTGTACATCTTTAATTCAATGATATCCAATGACGGGTCATGATTCTAAGTTGCCCTGGTGATTGCATTGTATTTAAGATGGAGTCGTATTATTTTTGTATCACTGAATTTAATATATATAATCGTAATAAATTTTCTATTCTTGCATTGTTGCATGAGAGTGTAACAGCTGTTGCACCAATTTCTGATGATTTCTGAAATTAGCTATACGGCAGAAGTCCTTTATTCCATAAAAATGTGTTCCAAGAATTGTGCATATGAGAGGCTTTTTTGCAGATTACACTTCATATCTATTTAATCTCTGTTTGCATTTAAAAAATCATACATAGAACAAATTTAGATTGTTAATGCCTTCAAATAAATAATTTTCACATTTTAATTTATAAAGTAAAAACTATTTAAAACTAGTCGTTGGGGGTCGCCGTAATATTTACCCATCATATATGTGCTTATATAATATATGAAAATGAAACATTTGTAAGCTATTTATAAAATACACTGCAATTCCAAAACAAAATTTAAACGAATATTTAAATATTTTTATTATGCATAATAATGCTCTATTAATGAGTTGCTGATGAATCTATTTCGACAAATTATACATCACGCCAAACTATTCAAGTAGTACTGAATTGCGATGAAAAATCGAAGAATGTGGAAAACATGATTACAGATATCTCGGCAACTAATAATTCGATCGACTTTGTTCTTTATGCAAAATTTGTGTTATTTTGTAGCCTTTACGATCACTCCTTAAAATAAAAAAAATCGAAATTTTTTATATACCTTTCATCAGAACGAATTTTTCGAGAGTCCGAAAAAAATAGTTCCGAATAATCGAGGTTGCTGATATTAAATAGGCTTCGTAGAATCTTACATACTAACTACATACAAAATTTCAAGTCTCTATCTCAATTTGTTCGGGAGATAGAGCGTTTACAGACAGACACACGGACGGCATTTTTTTTCTAATGCATTTGAAACATTTTTCCCTATTGACCGTAATGTAACGTAATACTTTTGATTGTCCGTGTAATTGAACTATGCATCCGATATTGATAAAATTTGAAATAACTCGACGAAATTGTTTAATGATTATGTGTTATAAATTTCAGACGATTAAAATACATTTGAAACTTTTTCCCCTTTAACCGAAATGTAATGGAATATTTTTTATTGTCCCTGTAATTGATCTATGCATCCGATTTTCATAAAATTTGAAATGACTTTACAAAATTATGTAATAATTATGTATTTTAAATTTCAAACGATTCGGTTGGGTAGTTTTTGCGTTGTTATATGCGGACGGACTGTACGACAACCATAGGTGCTACGTATTTATATAATTACGAACGCACCTAAAAAGCATAAGACAGGGAAAGTTTTATTTGTCCTCTTTCTACAACAAAATTCGGTACTACTTGAATGTTCTTTCGACTCATTTTGCCAAATTATACAAATCGCCAAAATTATTCGCCAAATTACACAAATTGAAGTGATTTTTATTTTAAGTAATCAAAGAGCAAACAAATTAATAAACCAAAGTCAAATTTGACTTTTAAATTGACTATTAATTGACAAATTAATATTCACTCGATGATGTAACAGACAATGTATTTTAACTTGTCAGTGAATGTCAGATTTACGATCGTTTATTACTGGCGTTTAATCTTATACTATATACCCCCGCATTAGCCGGCATGCCGCAAAATTCGAGGGAGACTAGATTTTTGAATACAGTAAAAGATCGTTAATTGCGAACCCATAATCCGCAATTTTCTATAATTCGCTTTACTTTACGAATGTAAACAATGAAATAAACAATTAAGAAAATTTTCAAATTCGTAATCCAAAAATGATTTTTAAAATCAAATAACAAAAAATTTGAAAAAAAATCATAATAAAAAAATTATTTTTTGTTAATATAACTCTTTTATTTTATTAACAGTAAAAAACAAATTACAGTATTACAAAACAAATGTAATCATTTTTATTTAAATGCACATAATTTTTTTAATAAAATAACTTTAGAAAGGCATTTTTTCAGATAGCATATTAATTAATTATTGTTGGGACTTTTGCTACAAGTTTCAGCAATTATACTTTGAAATTTCATTCATAAATTCACTTCTGAATAATTAGCATAAGTATCTATTAAATAATAGTCATCTTCATATATTATGGGTTCAGTAAGTAGATCATTTCTTCAACTTGACTACTAAATTAATTGAGATCTGAATTAAGTTTCCACCTACCTGAATTTTGTTGCTATAAAATAATTAAATTCAAATTAAACCCCATAAATCATTTTGAAAAAGGGAAAAGAGGAATCAAAGAAGTAACTTAAAGTTACACGACCAAATTAGCTAATTTATTAATTAATGAAAACATCCCTATTTTTGCATAATTAAAAATATCTATGAGACAACTTAACAAAAATGCAACAAAATTCTCAACCAATTCAGATCTCTAACTCACTGTAAGCTTGCAGCAATGATCCCAACTTTACCATTACTGTTTTGTAGGATGAAAAATACATATCAATGCTTAAGAAAGAATTACAAGTATAGATCAATTAACTTTTAGAAAGCGAGTAAGAAGGGCTGAAATCTCTCAGATATTCAGAGAGCTAAGAAAGACAAAATTTTTTTCTTTTAAATAAACAAAATATCAGTTTTAGAACAATCATCCTACAACACAGGTAATGGTATATGACCCTGATATAATAGTAACAGTACATTTATAATCCCTTTTTTTTTTTTTTTTTTTTAATTGCGTTGTGAACTACCAATTCATGAAATTCCTAGGTGATAATATTATAACTACCAATTCCTGAGGAAAATCAATTAAATATTTTCATTTTAAATTATAATCAAGAAAAGAATTTTAAAAAATTAACATAAAGTAAGTCCATCTATATTCATTAAAAATTTCAAAGAAGATTAAGAAGATATTTCATTTAAGTATTAAAACTTCAAGTATATTATTGGAATG
This sequence comes from Maratus speculifer, assembly GCA_964019185.1. NCBI lineage: Eukaryota > Metazoa > Arthropoda > Arachnida > Araneae > Salticidae > Maratus > Maratus speculifer. Next base: position 16,823,097 of record CAXHSM010001376.1, on the reverse strand, counting down.
AACATTTATTTCGTTTTTAATCTTAGGATAAGTTGAAATTATATCCAGATAAATTCTAATTACTAAACAAAATAAGAAAAATTTCTTCATCTGATTCAAAGTTGATCAAACTTCCTTATTATTTGAATGAAGAGAAATTATAGCGAAACTTCAATAAATATACATACACATTTCATTTACACATTTAGTTTATTACATATATAATGAAAGCAATGAATGACATCTCCTCCATTTTTTTTTTTTTTTTTTTTTTTTTTTTTTTTTTTTGATTTGTAGTAAACTATTTACATATATAGAAAGGAATTATAATTTTACAGACCAACACTAACATTCAAATAAGAAATAAACCCAATCTATAATATCCCTTTTTTTTACTTATAGTTAACTATTTAGTTATATAAAAAAAACACATAATTTCATAGATCAAGAATAACAATAAGGTGGGCTTACCATTGGATGACATGGGAATACTACTATTTCAAAACGACTCCAACTTTTGTAAACTATGAAGTTAGAATCAGCGAAGGTTTCTAGCCAGACTGCTATTTTCTCGCCATTACTCAAAAGTCCTTCTTGCCGGAAGTGAGGACATGAACACTTTTAGGTTTCTTGTTTAAGATACTCATGCATTTCGAAAACGACTCCAACTTTTGTAAACTATGAAGTTAGAATCAGCGAAGGTTTCTAGCCAGACTGCTATTTTCTCGCCATTACTCAAAAGTCACTCTTGCCGGAAGGGAGGATATGAACATTTTTAGGTTTCTTGTTTAAGATACTCTTGCATTTCGAAAACGACTCCAACTTTTGTAAACTATGAAGTTAGAATCAGCGAAGGTTTCTAGCCAGACTGCTATTTTCTCGCCATTACTCAGAAGTCCTTCTTGTCGGAAGGGAGGACATGACTGTCCTATCTAGACAACGGGGGTAGTTTTTCAAAGTCTCTTTCACTTCGGCCCTCGCTTCTCAAACCTTTTTCGGTAAACACAAGTCTTCAGGTGCGACCATACCTTTTTTTTTCTTTTAACTAGAGGTATTCCAGGCAATCCCGATTCTGACAAATATCTCTGTATCTGAACCAATGTTGTTGTTGTTGTATTGACCAAAATATTGGCCCGGTGAGCAGCTTTACATTTCTATATAGCTGTCTTACTCCGCTATGAACAAATGTTAATAGAGCACAGAAGTTGGGAAAAGCGACAGGCGAGGTCTTGACTCTCCTCAGACTGAAAGACCAAAGATCTCAAAAAAAGGTTTCTTACGACATATATTCCATAATTCTCCCCCTCTCCCTAGAAAAAAAAGGGGGGGGGGCACTCAGCAGCCACAAAACTCTACATCTTGACTGTAGACCAGACTCTCCTAATACTAAAAATTATCCCAATTCACTGGAATAAACTTAACTCCGGGGTTTCCTTACTAGCAGCAAGGGTTCCCGCTTCACCTCGTGCATACCGGGATGGGCTATCATTAGCTCAAAGTTAACTTCACTCTTTCCTATTACCAAATAAGGACATAACAGGGCAACACTACCCACGTGACACCAATCCCCACCCTCTGAAGGGGCCAGGTGTCAAGATTGTTCAGCCAGCGGTTCCCACGGAAAAAAGGGGGAGAGAAACATTTTAGCCTTCGTTTTTATGATGGTAATAAAACTTTCACTACCGTTGGTGGTCCTTATTCAAAGTAAAACGTATATTCAGGGGTATTTTAACGTTTGCTGCTCTCTTTCTTAAAAATGGTATTGTTAACATTTTTTCAGGCAGTAAAATTGCCCTAATAAATTTTTTAACAAGGCAAGTTTTGAAGCTCGTATATGGGTGGTCTTGTCTGAGGTGGACATTAGTTGCTTTTTACAACGTCACTTGCAAGCATCATGCATTTATTTATTTATTTATTGGGACAGGGGTTCGTCCTCTTTTATAACGTTTAAGTGTGGGAACACTCCGGGGAATGTTTTTATTACCCACAGAGTTGAAAACAGAAGATGGGCAAATATCTGAAAAAGAGAAGAAAAAAAAATAATGTGGGGGCATATGTTTTAATTTAGAAAAAATAGAGAGGGAATTCTAATTTGGAAAAATTTAATTTTAATGAAAGGTAAATGGTATACAGATCTCAACAAGAAACTCCCCAACGTTGAAAAAAAAATAAACATTATTTGTTTTGGCCAAAAGAAAACAAGAATTTTATTTTTTTAATTTGATGACCCCAGAAGGGCAGTGGAAGAAAGTCCTAACCAAAAGTAACTTAAAGGTAGATCCAAAATTAATGGCAAGGTGAAATGTTGAATTACTGTTGTACCCCGGTTAATCAGAAGAGTTAAGAATATCCACTAGAGCAGATCAAACAACGACCCGAAAAGTTGACAACTTCACCCTACTAACTCACCACACGAACTATGCACTCCGGAATGCAATGCTGGAGCTTGGATATAACACATGAAATTAAAACTTAAAATAGGAATTAAGTTATCTCTATTACCAAAGGATTCCGACTCACTACTTCTCTTCGGCCTAACCTATCAAACTTTTGAGTTCCCAATAATCTCCGTAGTTGCCCATAACATCTGGAACATTATCAAGCTGCAATTTCCCTATATGCTACTCTCTCTGGACATATGAAACCACCTTTGTAAAAACTGAATGCAAGGAAATGTTGTATAAAATTTAAACATTTCTAAAGTTTTTTGAATTCAGAAAGCATTAGTAATCCAAAAGGGCCTAAACTAATAAAATTCTGAAAAATCATAATAGATATACCATGTCAGCCGAAGGTATCACAGATATGTACACACATAAGTAAAAATAATATTTTGTACACATGTAAGAAAAAGGTAAATAAAAATGAACATAAAAAACATCTTGCATTACATAAACAAAAGGTATATATATAAATATGACATTTACATTTGACTGTATGTAGTGGGAATAAATATATATAACGCATCATCACATTACAATCACATAACAGTTTCTTCGTGTAAAATCGATTGATATTTGCACCTCTGTACTACCACAGATAAGCAATAACCATTGCATAAACAAATATTTTAGAAGGCCAGAAAATTTCACCAATAATAAACATAGTGAAGTAATATTTACTTCACAAGAAACCTTGCCAATCATTTTGACAAGGGATACCAATTTTCCTAACATACCCAAATAAAATAATAAAAAAAAGGGGGTGTTTAGATGGCTATATAAAAAAAAGACAAACAGAAAAAAATATATATAAAATGCATACAAACCCGATAGGTATATACGTGAGGTGTGTATACTTGGCATTAGATAGTTTCTACCCCAAAAGAAATTACCAAAATAAAATATTCAGATAATTTTCAAAGATACACTAAAAATTGTAAAGTTACATAAAATGCTAAAAATTCATTAAAAGAATGAACTATCTACATTTAAAATCCTAATATATACAAAAGAGATGCCTTTAGAGATTCCGAGCAATATATATACTACTATCACATTTATTTTCCCAAAGTTTCACAACCATAAAATTTTCAAAGACCTCAAAATTCGTGGAAAAATTCGCTAAAAATCCCAAAAATGCATACAAACAAGGGGCAGATCATTCACCTGGCAGCAATATACAGTAATATTACCAAAACTTTTGAGATTAAATTTGTGAAAGGTTAAAATCCATTGTAAACAGGTGCGCAACAGAATCAAAACAAACCCACTTTTGGCTCGAATATTTTCTAAGTTCCCCTATTTCGGACCGAAAGTTACTCAAAATATCTAAAATTACCTATATACAGAACCTATTTACACATCATATATTAAAATACACAAAGAACTAAAAGTAAACAATTCTAAATTTTATAATTCGGTCGTGAAATTCTATTCCTCAGGGAATATTCACTAGCGGACGACGCGCGCCCATTGTTTTGATTCGACTTAAAGATAACTCGCTCCCGTGAACGACTCACACGGCTTGAATCATACGACGTTCCCATTTGCCGCATATCCGTTTCGCGAGTACCCGAAGTGGATACTTCCGTTTTTCCCTGAGCGCACCGAGACGTATCTCCATTTCCCATGACGGGATTATTTTGGGAAGGAATGTTAGGGGGAGAATCAGCATCTGTCGCCTGATTACTAGTTTCGTTTTGCTCTGCAGTTTCGTTTTCAGTACCGTCAATCCCTTGAAGTCTGTTGCTACTCTGGTGACCCTGAGTTTTAGGTTGGTCGGTTGCTGTCTGAGCAAGGGATGGAGGAAACCAATTTAAAAACCGATTTCGCGTACGTCGCTTAGGAAAATCGAATTGAGGATTCGATTCATTTGTTGACATCCGGTCATGAGTTTTGTTTTGGTCCAAACGAGACATTCCATCCTGTTTATGTGCGTGTGCATCTATCTTTGAACAGAGGCGATCCACATGTACAACCTGAATTTTAGAGGGATTAGCAATTAATGCAATTTTAAAATTGACATCACTCAGTTTTTCAATGATTGTAAAAGGTCCGTTGTTTAATTTTGACAATTTTCTCGTAGTACCTGTAGCAATAGATGGATTAAATAGCCACACTCTATCACCTACTTTTAAATTTTTAACGACCGCTGTCTTTTCTCTGTACTTCTCTTGGCTTTCTGATACTTTAACCAAATTATCATATACTTCAGCGTATACTTTTTGGAGAGCTGGAATCAATAGTTCACAGAAAGATGGGGCGTCATTATAGCTAAACCTAGGTGCCTGAGAAAATAGGGTATACGGTAAATTTAAATTTCTACCATATAAAATTGCAGCGGGTGTTAATTTTGTAGTGGAATGCACAGCTGAGCGCATCGCTAACAGGGCAAATTTAAGTTTAGTATCCCAGTCTGATTGGTTCTCATTAACTATATGGCTAAGGGCGTTTTTTAACGTCAAATTTTGTCGCTCGATCTGTCCATTCGACGCCGGATGAAAGGCAGACGTAGTGATATGTTTAATTGCGAACATTTTGTAGACATGTTTGATAGCTTCGGATATCAGATTTCTCCCATTGTCTGTTGTTATCACCGCAGGCGCGCCATAACGCGAAATGAAATCAGCCAGCGTATCCGCGATAACGTCTGACGTGGTTGAACTAACTGCATAAGCTTCTGGCCACTTAGTAAAAGAGTCGATATACGTGACAATAAAAGTGTTACCTGAAAAAGTAACTGGCAGGGGGCCTATTAAATCCAAATGTACTTTATTCATAGGGAATTGGGGTGTTGGCATCCTCTGAAGGGGTGCATGCTGATTAGGTTTATGTGCTCTCTTTTGTTGGCAGCTAATACACGACTCTACTAGGTGCCTGATATCAGCCGACATTCCAGGCCAGTAAAAGTGCTCCCGGATGCGGTCAATTGTTTTCTTAAAACCTTGATGGCAAGCCACTAAAGAATCGTGTGTTAGAGCGAACACTTGCTCAATCATATCCCTAGGCACTACTAATTTAATTGGATTATTTATTATATTGGAATCTCTCGTGTCCTCACATACAAGAATATCATCTCTAAAAAAAAATTTCATATATTTAGGTGCGATTTCTATATTTTTGTCTAACTTTCGGGCTATTTCACAGCACTTTTTATCGATTTTTTGTAACTCACTAATTTTATCAATTAAATTTGAATGCGGTACAAAAGTAGTTTCTTTTTCTACTTGTATACAAAAATTACTATTGCTAATTTCTGGTGTCTCATTAATTTTAGCAAATCTAGAGAGAAAGTCTGCTACACTATTACATTTACCTTTTATATATTTAATTGTAAAGTCAAAGTCAGATAAAGTACAAATCCATTTTGCCATACGTGATGTAGGATCATGAATTTTTAACATAAATGTAAGGGGTGCATGGTCTGTAAATATGTGAAAATGGGTGTTAGCTAGGTAACATTTAAAATGATTCGTTGCCCACACCAGAGCAAGAAGTTCTCTTTCAGTAGCAGAGTATCTTGTCTCTGCATCTTTGAGTCGTCTGCTAGCAAACGCTACAGGGTGAATTTTATTTTCCTCATCTAGTTGTGACAAAACAGCACCCAACGCTTCACCACTCGCATCGGTATAAACATAAAATTCTTTACTAAAGTCAGGTAAAGCTAGGCATGGTTTAGAAATTAATGCTTTCTTTAAATCCTCCAATTCTTCCTGGGCTTCCTGCGTCCAGGCAAAGTGCCCAGTTTCCTTTGTTAAATCAATTAAATTTAATGCTCTTTTTGTAAAGTCAGGTATAAAACGCCTGTAAAATGAGAGGGTACCAATGAATGATCTGACACCTTTACGGGTGGTAGGCGGTTGCAATTTTTCGATAATTTCAATGTTTTTATTAATGGGGGATACTTGCCCACTATGAATTTCGAAGCCAAGATATTGAATTTTGTCAGTTAAAAAGGTGCATTTACTGGGTTTAAGTTTTAATTTATGTTGACGGAGACGTTCGAATACTAAATTTAGTTTATCTAGGTGGGATTCTATGTCAGAAGATGAAATTACTACATCATCAATATAAGTTAAAATACCAAGATCTGTTAAGTCTCCTAAAATGGCATTCATTAGTCTTTGAAAGCTATTGCCCGAATTTGCTAGCCCAAAACAGTTACGTGTCCATTCAAATAACCCTTTATGTGTAATAATGGCGGTTTTATGTCTGTCCTCTTGTCTAATAACTTGCTGAAAAAAACCACTAGTTAAGTCTAGGGTTGAAAAGTATTTGGATCCTGCTAGAGAGTCGACAGATTCTGTAATATTGGGTATAGGGAAAGCATCTTTAACTAAATTTTTATTAAGTTTTCTGAAATCTACTGCCAATCGATAAGATTTATCTGCTTTTTCAACCAAAATAACAGGGGATGCATATTCAGACATGGACGGTGTTATTTGCTTCAAGTAAAATATTAAGCTGCTCTTCCATTTCTTTTCTTAATCTGTATGGTACTCTATAAGCTTTACAGCGAACAGGTTTATCAGAAGTTAAATTAACAGTATGGGGTATCGTGTCACATCCAGGTAGGTCTAGTACTGAGGCTGCAAACACATCTTTGTTTTTATTTAAAAAATCTTGCATTTTAGCTTTAAGGGGGGCGTCAAGATGGTCTAGGTTAATTTCAGAGCTCCATTCCAGATCAGCATGATCAAAGTCAGGAATTTGGTTCTCCCTATTGATATTACAAACTAAATTACATTCACATGAAATTAAATTAGAGTCATTTGGAGTTAATTTAGGATTATGAGAATCCAAGTTAGAATTCTCAGAAGTACACTTACAATTAGTAGTTGAATTATCATTTTTAATAAGTAGGTCAGTTAAATTGTTGCTATCTATACATTTTAAGATTTTAGCTATGGAAGTTCCTTTATTTAAGTTAATATTATTATCCGAAAAGTTTGCAAATGACACAAATAATCCATGTTGCTGCGTGCATATAGTTCTGGCAATCAGAAGTCCCTGGTTTAAATTTCTAGATAGGGGTTCTAATAATAACGGTTCGTTATCTAAAATACTCAGTTTTTTAGTACTTTTAACATCTGCTAACATTTTTGTCATCGGTGGGATTACAATCTTATGGCTTAAAACAGCAATTCCTATAATAGTTTTATCTGTATCATTGTTTTTATCTACATTATCCTCTAAGTTAAATTGAATTTCCCCATTTACCTCATGCTCAGTATTTAAATTCTCCTCACTTTGCCTGAGATGGAAGACATGATTATTTTGTGACACCTTATTCTTATTTTCCTCAAATTTTCCTAAATCAGGCGTCTCTACATTTTCCGCAATTTTATCACTCAATTTCTGCTTATTACTTCTAACCTTAATTTGAACAATTTCATTGCTACTGCTAAAACTAAGACCCTGAACTGCCTCTTCAGTACTACTTTCTTTTTTACATCTTCCATCATTCTTAGTGTGAGAATTTTCATGTACATTTGATTTTGGCATTTCAATACTTACTTGAGCACAATTACACATACTGTTACAATTATTATTACACCTATGATTATTTACACAATTATATACACTACTTTTCGTGTAACAGTCCTGCTGGACATTATTTACAGTATCTGGATTCCTTACAATTTTGTCTCCATTCATGATTGAGTCTTTGATTTGAGTTTTGCTTTCTATAGGTGTTTTGACTAAAGTTTGCTCAAGTGGGCTAAATGATATTGAATTATCAGAACAATTTAACAAAATATTGTATTTGTTTAGAAAAGGCATACCAAGAATTGCTTCAAACTCATTGGCCAATTTACTTGGTACAATATAAAAATCTGCTTCACAAAACATTCCCAAAAATTTAAATTTTAAGTTTATTTTATTATTAAGATAAATCTTTTGCCCTGTTACAGTAACTATGGGAGTGCAACAATCTTCAGTTTTAAAATTTTGGCCCAAATGAAGAATACTATTACTTATTAAATTAATGGCACTACCAGTATCACATAATATAGGAATTTCAGTGTCGTTAATACAAATATTTTTTATTGGGAGCCCACATGATTTCTGCACAAACATAGTGTATACAGGATGGAAGTCGTTTGGCCTTTCCTGGGTCGGTCCGACTATCTCTGACCCGGCCTCGTAGAGTTTAAAGACTCAGGTTGATTATTTACACTGTTATTCGGGTTTTCACTAGTTTCGCTTTCATTTCTCTCATCATTTCCTCTCCTCCCACTTCTCTGATCCCATCTACCTCTCTGATTTGTGTAACCTCCCCTGCGATTGTTATGAAAATGGGAGTTATTTCCTCTCCCTCTGCCTCTAAAATTTTGAAAATTATCTCTACTGCTATTAGAGTTTTGTGGGCAATTTCGAGCAAAATGGTCGGTCTGGGAACAAATATAACAGGAAAAATCTCTATACCGATTTCTTTCAGCAGTATTAAAATTTCTCTGCTGGTTGCTATTCTGCAATAACTGGTCCAACTTAACGGTGAGCGCTTCTACCTGTTCTCGCAATTTAGTTACTTCCTGCTGGGACTGATTAGAGGGGCCTGGTTGGATGGCTGCACATGACACATTCAGTTGCCTATTCTGGGGATAAAAAGGATTGACATTTTCAACCTGCACGTTGTAAAAAGGGTTGACACTTTTGCACGCCTTTTCTTCGAGGAGGGCAAAATCCAAAATTTCCTCTGGCGTTTTCGGGCATTTTGTGATTACACCTTTTCTGATTTCGGGTGCTAAATTGCTTAAGAGCATGGAATGCAAAAGAGCAGTTCTACTCTTATTCGCTACTTCTTGTTCAAGGCCCTCTACTACTAACGCCTTAAGTGAAAGGTCATATGCTTTATCGTAAAATTCCTGGACAGGCATTTGGGGGGTTTGTTTAAAGTTTAGAAAACGGGTCAAGGCTACATCCGGGGTCAGTTCGTGGGTATATCTTTCTTTAAAGATTTTGATAATATCCTCGGTTTGTTTAGTTCGATGCAATTTGTACAATCTAGCAGCGCTGCCATTTAAACGGCTCAATAATGCAAACTTCTTTTCCTCCTCAGACCACCCAAAGAAATCTGCTAACTGCTCATACTTTTCCAAAAATTCAGTAAATGGGCATGAATTCCCTTCCCCGCTAAATGGAGGAATAACACTAACATTTTCGATTAGAGCACTCTTTTTATGGATTAGCGTTAAATCCTTGAAATGTTGGTTGTCGTCCATTTTTAGGCAAATTACACTTCAATTAAAAAATAAATAAAAATGGGTGAGAACAAGGAAGAAAAAAGAGAAAAAAAAATAAAATAAATAAACATAAAAAAAAATACATGCCCTGAATAATTTAGTGATTAATTAGTTTTTTTTTTTTTTTTTTTGAAGAAGACCAGCAGGTGCAAACATCATTTACATCACTTATTCTATTAGGCATAGTTCCTTCTCAATTTTAAACAATTTCAAAATGCTTCGCTTACATTTAGAGCCCTACTACACAAAAATAAAATAAACATACAATTTTAAATGATAATGCATATCCCTACTATATTAAAATAACACACAAAATGTATACTTAAAACAAAAATTTCATGTAAACTTCAATTTCAAAATTTACTGAGCAATATACAGGCTCAACGTCATGGCACCATTCTATTGTTGGGACTTTTGCTACAAGTTTTAGCAATTATACTTTGAAATTTTATTCATAAATTCACTTCTGAATAATTAGCATAGGTATCTATTAAATAATAGTCATCTTCATATATTATGGGTTCAGTAAGTAGATCATTTCTTCAACTTGACTACTAAATTAATTGAGATCTGAATTAAGTTTCCACCTACCTGAATTTTGTTGCTATAAAATAATTAAATTCAAATTAAACCCCATAAATCATTTTGAAAAAGGGAAAAGAGGAATCAAAGAAGTAACTTAAAGTTACACGACCAAATTAGCTAATTTATTAATTAATGAAAACATCCCTATTTTTGCATAATTAAAAATATCTATGAGACAACTTAACAAAAATGCAACAAAATTCTCAACCAATTCAGATCTCTAACTCACTGTAAGCTTGCAGCAATAATCCCAACTTTACCATTACTGTTTTGTAGGATGAAAAATACATATCAATGCTTAAGAAAGAATTACAAGTATAGATCAATTAACTTTTAGAAAGCGAGTAAGAAGGGCTGAAATCTCTCAGATATTCAGAGAGCTAAGAAAGACAAAATTTTTTTCTTTTAAATAAACAAAATATCAGTTTTAGAACAATCATCCTACAACACAGGTAATGGTATATGACCCTGATATAATAGTAACAGTACATTTATAATCCTTTTTTTTTTTTTTTTTTTTTTTATTGCGTTGTGAACTACCAATTCATGAAATTCCTAGGTGATAATATTATAACTACCAATTCCTGAGGAAAATCAATTAAATATTTTCATTTTAAATTATAATCAAGAAAAGAATTTTAAAAAATTAACATAAAGTAAGTCCATCTATATTCATTAAAAATTTCAAAGAAGATTAAGAAGATATTTCGTTTAAGTATTAACACTTCAAGTATATTATTGGAATGAGCATTTATTTCGTTTTTAATCTTAGGATAAGTTGAAATTATATCCAGATAAATTCTAATTACTAAACAAAATAAGAAAAATTTCTTCATCTGATTCAAAGTTGATCAAACTTCCTTATTATTTGAATGAAGAGAAATTATAGCGAAACTTCAATAAATATACATACACATTTCATTTACACATTTAGTTTATTACATATATAATGAAAGCAATGAGTGACATCTCCTCCATTTTCTTTTTTTTTTTTTTTTTTTTTTTTTTTTTTTTTTTATTTATTTGTAGTAAATTATTTACATATATAGAAAGGAATTATAATTTTACAGACCAACACTAACATTCAAATAAGAAATAAACCCAATCTATAATATCCCTTTTTTTTGACTTATAGTTAACTATTTAGTTATATAAAAAATACACATAATTTCATAGATCAAGAATAACAATAAGGTGGGCTTACCATTGGATGACATGGGAATACTACTATTTCAAAACGACTCCAACTTTTGTAAACTATGAAGTTAGAATCAGCGAAGGTTTCTAGCCAGACTGCTATTTTCTCGCCATTAGTCAAAAGTCCTTCTTGCCGGAAGTGAGGACATGAACACTTTTAGGTTTCTTGTTTAAGATACTCATGCATTTCGAAAACGACTCCAACTTTTGTAAACTATGAAGTTAGAATCAGCGAAGGTTTCTAGCCAGACTGCTATTTTCTCGCCATTACTCAAAAGTCACTCTTGCCGGAAGGGAGGATATGAACATTTTTAGGTTTCTTGTTTAAGATACTCTTGCATTTCGAAAACGACTCCAACTTTTGTAAACTATGAAGTTAGAATCAGCGAAGGTTTCTAGCCAGACTGCTATTTTCTCGCCATTACTCAGAAGTCCTTCTTGTCGGAAGGGAGGACATGACTGTCCTATCTAGACAACGGGGGTAGTTTTTCAAAGTCTCTTTCACTTCGGCCCTCGCTTCTCAAACCTTTTTCGGTAAACACAAGTCTACAGGTGCGACCATACCTTTTTTTTCTTTTAACTAGAGGTATTCCAGGCAATCCCGATTCTGACAAATATCTCTGTATCTGAACCAATGTTGTTGTTGTTGTATTGACCAAAATATTGGCCCGGTGAGCAGCTTTACATTTCTATATAGCTGTCTTACTTCGCTATGAACAAATGTTAATAGAGCACAGAAGTTGGGAAAAGCGACAGGCGAGGTCTTGACTCTCCTCAGACTGAAAGACCAAAGATCTCAAAAAAAGGTTTCTTACGACATATATTCCATAATTCTCCCCCTCTCCCTAGAAAAAAAGGGGGGGCACTCAGCAGCCACAAAACTCTACATCTTGACTGTAGACCAGACTCTCCTAATACTAAAAATTATCCCAATTCACTGGAATAAACTTAACTCCGGGGTTTCCTTACTAGCAGCAAGGGTTCCCGCTTCACCTCGTGCATACCGGGATGGGCTATCATTGGCTCAAAGTTAACTTCACTCTTTCCTATTACCAAATAAGGACATAACAGGGCAACACTACCCACGTGACACCAATCCCCACCCTCTGAAGGGGCCAGGTGTCAAGATTGTTCAGCCAGCGGTTCCCACGGAAAAAAGGGGGAGAGAAACATTTTAGCCTTCGTTTTTATGATGGTAATAAAACTTTCACTACCGTTGGTGGTCCTTATTCAAAGTAAAACGTATATTCAGGGGTATTTTAACGTTTGCTGCTCTCTTTCTTAAAAATGGTATTGTTAACATTTTTTCAGGCAGTAAAATTGCCCTAATAAATTTTTTAACAAGGCAAGTTTTGAAGCTCGTATATGGGTGGTCTTGTCTGAGGTGGACATTAGTTGCTTTTTACAACGTCACTTGCAAGCATCATGCATTTATTTATTTATTTATTGGGACAGGGGTTCGTCCTCTTTTATAACTTTTAAGTGTGGGAACACTCCGGGGAATGTTTTTATTACCCACAGAGTTGAAAACAGAAGATGGGCAAATATCTGAAAAAGAGAAGAAAAAAAAATAATGTGGGGGCATATGTTTTAATTTAGAAAAAATAGAGAGGGAATTCTAATTTGGAAAAATTTAATTTTAATGAAAGGTAAATGGTATACAGGTCTCAACATTATTGTACTTCATATTTATCTTTTCATATTATACTGATTAAAGGATTAAAATGCTGTCTAGGAATCATAAAATGGCGTATAATCCATAATATTCTATGCCGCAACATGTGCAGATTATAGAGCTTCGACTGTATGTATCTCTGGTCTTTCCTGGCATGCCGAAAAAAGCGAGGATTTTCAGACAGAGAGAGAAGTGAGGTTCATTAGTTGTATTCAGTTGCAGCAATTTTTGTTGGAGAATAGGGATGCAAAATAGAGTTTATCTCCAATTTTCTATTTTTTTCTAAATCTTTTTTAAATATTCAAAAGAATAACAAAAAGAATATTGTCTAGTTAAACTGATGGCATTGAGCTCACAGGCTACGCATACTAATTGTACATTACACCCTTATGTTTTCTAGGGTTAATCCCGTTAACAGAAAAATTACGAAGGGGGGAACAGCTCCTCCCTTTCCCCTTTTTATGCTTAATCATTGAACCCTCTAAACTGATCAGGGACATGTTTTATCATAAAAAAATCCATATCCAAAATTCCGAGCAAATCGCATAATTCTTAATAAAATCATATTTATATAATTTAAGAGGAGTTATCCTCCTCTTTTATATACTTAACCATTAAACTTCCAAAACTATTCGGAGATTTGAACGAAATCTGACAATTCTGCATAAAAAATCCATTTATATAAATTAAGGGGAGGGACATTAGAACCCCAATTTCCCCTGTTTATATTTATCCAAAGAACGCCTAATACCAATCACGGAAGTGCTTCATCAGAAAGATCCTATGTGTAAATTTTGAACAAAAAATATTATTTCTGCATGAAAAACCCATTTATATCAATTAAGGGGAGGGGCATGAGCCCCCCATTTCTCCTCTTATACATATCGAATGAACTCCAAAAACTAATCAGGGAAGCGCCTTATCAGTAGTGTTGGGTAACTCATACATGAAGCACCTCATTTGTCCCATACACCGTGACAATTTGTCCCAATACCTCAGTTTTCAAAATTGAGGTACCTCAAAAATTTTGTCATGTTTGTGTCTTTTTTGAAGCGGCGACGCGCGAGAGCTGTTTCGTTTCTGAGGATGAATGGAACGGGTGTGTGTTCCGTTGTCATTGTCTGTTAATGAAAGAGTCGAACACAGTTAACACCCCCTATAGTCATTGTAGGGGGTGTTGACACAGTCCCAACAGGGTTGCGGGCTACGTTTGAAGTTTAAGAAAAAGCATCAGCTATGGGAAAGGGTGAAGTGAAAGAAAAGAATGTAGTAAGATAAAAAGCGTGACGAATTTGGGGAGATTTGGTTCTGAAGGAAAGAAAAGAAGAGAGCTATTTTTTTCATTTCTTTCTTTTAATAATATTGAATTTATACTTCCCAACTTGTGCTTGTCATCATGTATATATCATTTAAGATAGATAAGGATTGATAATAACAGAGTAAAAACATCGGTTCCAGCCGTCTTTTTAAAAAGTTGTAATCTCTTTTTTATGTGGGCTGGGAAGAGGGGGGGATCATATAGAGGTTTGCTCTGCCCGGCCTGGTGCACTTAAATATCTTGTCCGTACACAAAGCAGTCAAAACAGACCCACACGATCTGATGCCGTTCAATTCAAAAACAAAAAAAAATCTTAACATATATATAGTTACCGACTTAGACAGTAGGAGGTCCTGTGGCAAACATTATTAGGAGACCCTCCCCCCCCTTCTATATTAAAATTTTTCGTAAATTATACTGAAGTGACAAAAACTAAAATTCATACTTATTGTATGTGTAGATAAATTTCGTACCAACTAAAATTCATATCGATATACATAATAGCAGAAGAAAGATAACTTAAAGAAAACTATAGAATGCAATTTTTGGGGGGAGAGGGGGTGGGCGGTTACAGGAATAGGCCTTAATGGGGCACGGGGCACGAAAACAGAGAAGGTAAGAGATGAAGACCCGAAAAAAAAAAGAATTTTGGTCACTTTTGGCCATTTTTTTATCATTTGACACTCTTTTAACGACAAATTTATAAACTTATATATGTTCATGGGGGGGGGGGCTTCAAGCCAGGGTGCCTAGGGCGATTGCCCCGCATGCCCCTGCATTAGTCAGGCTCTGCATATATTTAAGATTTCTTTTAAAAATACCGCATACATACTTGTGGGATAATTTTACATTACATTTTAAAATTACGAAGTGTACGCAAAATAGAAAATATACAGTAGCAAAATTAATGATTACTATTTTTAGAAATCTTAATATTCAAAAAAGGTTTCATTAGAAAATTAATGCAGCTTAGAAAAGAAGAAGAAAAGGAGGGTTAAAACATAACAACTTTTAAAGCTGCGTTATGAAAAGTTGATTATTGAAAATATTTCTTTGTATTTATTAAAGCTTTTCTCAAATTCAAAGGAGCTACATTCTAATACATTTCTTTTCAGAAACGCATAAGATTGGCAGGTGTTCTTTTTCTAAATGTATGTAATCAAATAGCGTTATCCATTTTTTTTTCTTTGATAAAGGAAGTACATCTTTTAGAAAAATACCGTCAATAAAAGCGTTTTGAATCGATTTTCCGGTAGCAACAGCGCAGGAAAGGATAAAAACTAGTAGCCACGTGATAAAAATATCTTGTATTTGAACAAATAATTTATTTATCAAAAAATAAAATACGCTATTAGATTCAAATTCGATTAAAATTTTAAAAAAATGTACAGTAAAACCTCTATAACGGACACTCCCGAATAGCGGACACCTCTATTTAACGGACAGTTTTCCAATCCCCACTCCCAAAACCTAAATTTTTGTATGTTTAACCTCTGAATAACGGACATTCCGAATAGCGGACACTTTATTCGGCGATAAAGGATGAAAAATTATTTTTTAAAGAGATTAAAAAAAAGCATAAAGGCCTTTGAATTTATCAGGACAACGTGTCACAAATTTTGTGATCACAGATAAATGTAGATAAAGAGCTGGGGACCCCCCCACCCACGTTCAGTGCTAAATTCAGGGTGTTGCCCGGGAGGAATATCTCCCAGGGCATTGAAATGTCACACAAGAATATTTTGAGATTGTATGCTTTTAAAGGTCAAAAAGTGCAATCCTTCCCTTCCCGCCCGGAACTCTACAATGTCCCATAATGTCCATACAATGTCCTACAATGTCCAATATGCTTATATATATATGCACATAGAAAAACAAATTACATTTAATCGCAAGCAAAAGTAAACTTTTATAACAGATTATTTCGCGCGAATATAATAAATAGTGAATAAAAGTGTGGACAAATGTATTTCAATTTTATTGATTAAAAAATAATTTTAATTTATGACTAATTATATAATAGAGGTTTGAGGACATATAAAAGTAAATTAATGAAACATTAAGCATTTCTTAGCGATTTTTGAATCTCTTAGGTTTTCCCAATAGCGGACATCTCCGAATAGCGGACATCTCCGAATAGCGGACAATTTCTGCATTCCCGAGGTGTCCGTTATTTAGAGGTTTTACTGTATTTACAGGACATACACGAGATATATACGTACACGAGATATTTATTTCACATTTCAACATAATCTCTCTCACATTGTTGCCAATTCAAAGACAGCGGAAATAATATTTCTTTTCTAACGATAAAAATAATTTTCACCTGAATATTATAAAAAGAAAGAAAAGTTAGATTTCAAACGTAACATCTAAAATCACTTATTTAAAACTATTTCCTTATAGCATTGTTAAAAAAAAAGTACCAGAAAGCAATACCAAAGACTGTGTTGACTGTGTTAATACTATATTAGATGATTTTCACATGTTAAAGTAATCCTATATGTTCCAACGCGAAAACAGCCATTAACAACAGCTGATTTGGTCTTAAAACCTTTTTTTAAAAGGGGAAAGAATTAAAACCCGTTTACAGGGCGATCAACACTGTTTTTGTTTTTATTATAATACAGTCTTCATTAAGCTTTTTAAAACCGATCAAATTAACTGATTTTTAGAGTGGGAACGGGGGGATTAATGAGTGTAGCTCGTAGTAAACAAAACCCCTAGTTAAAAAAAAAGAAAGAAAAAACCCTTTTTTTTTTAAATCTTTTACGTTACAGCACGCTGGGAATCTTAAAATTGCTTTTATATTTGTAAACTGTTCTTTTTATTATTTATTTAGTTATTGTTAGCATTTTGAGGGGGAATTAAATTGCCCTATTTATTATTTTGTCGGAATAATAAATAAACAATCAAATACAACTTCTTGTTAAATCGAATGTTAATGAAAGATATCGTGTTGATTTCAGGGGGTGGCCCGGGAATGGCATCCATTTTCCCCATAACCACAGAAGTTTCTCGCGGAGAAAAATGTCTGGATTCAACATTGAAAAGAGATCAAAGTTTTCTTTTTCACTAGATATAATAATAATACATATTTTAATTTTTGTAAATCTGATTTTTCAGATGAATAATATCAAGTAAAATAATGTATTATAATTTGTCACAATTATATGTAAATTTTCTTTAAAAATACTAAGATTCTTCACTAAGGTTTCCCATTTCCAAAGTCCTGCTTCTTGCTTAGTATATGCTGAACAATTCAACTTACACATTTTCTTTTAAATTTATTTTAATCTAGTTGTTTTTAAATAATTTAAATTCTTTACAATCACATTGATTTATTTTTATATAGTATTGTTAGAGGTTGTCCATAAATGATGTAAAATTTTTATTTATATTTTTTACCCCATCCCACCCTTTGTCACAAAGTGTCACAGTTCAACATATTCCCTCCCCCACCCTTGTCAGATGTCACGCCTTATTACGTAAACATGTACTTACAGTTGAAAAAAAAACTACACACTCCTAGCAGGACATCATTTGTGAATTTCCTCTTACCGAAAAAAAAGAACCTTATAATCAGATAAAGCGCGCGTTACTGCATTATTTCACCGTCGAGCCACCAATTCCATTTATATTTTCCGAAAACTACATACTTCTATTTATCAACTTGACAACAACATTAAAGTACCCACCCCCTGACGTCTTGCCATCAGATTTAAGCTGCATACAGCAATACAGTTTACACAGCGAGAAAGCGGAAAGCTTTCACTTTTGTCCCAACTCCCAATTGTAATTACTGTATTTCAACTCCTCACCACCTCAATCAATTGAAGCATGACATTGTCCGACAAAAGTGTTTTGGTTGTACCTCACACAAACGTCATGAAATTTCTGTGTCCTACCCAACACTACTTATCAGGATATACCTATATACAAAATTTCAAGTGAATGGGATATTTTTATCATGAGTTATCGCGTTACGCACGTACGAACGTACATACAAAACGGACGGGCACATAAGCTCTCAGGCTATGATAGCCTGTGAGCTAAAAACGTGTTTCATGTGTCTCATACCATTTAACACAAAGCTTTCTCCTTAGCACCCATCCGATATTTACAATGTAAAAAAAATATCTCATGAACAATGAAAAAATATACTATTTATTTAAACATGTAAAGAGAGAAATATGTGTTTACCTTTTTTAAAAAAATTATTTTACATAATAATTTAATTAACTTAGAAGAAACATCATACATGAAAATTTTGCTTAATATTATGATTAGAAAAAATCTAATATTCACTTAAATAAAAATGAATACAGTATATGGAGACATCGAGAGCAATAAGTATTCATGTTTTTTCCCCTTTAAATAGAAAATGTTGTTCGAAAAACCAAAATAAATCAGCAGCCTACCTTTCAATAGCGAAACCTCATAGTTTATGGCATGCCGGTGTATCTCGATTTTTCCAGTATGCCAGCTAATGTGAGGGGGAGGGTGTTAGTGTGGCGGTAGCTTTTTAGTCGACGAGTTAATGAAATAGTATCCTAAATTCGTGTAGCAGATGCATTGTTATTTAAGTCAGATAATATGGTAGCATAGCGTTGAAGACTTCAATGGATATTCAGTCAAGGATCGATAATCCGAAATTTTCTATAACTTGCGTTACTTTAGGAATATAAACAAACAAGTAAAATGTTAAGAAAATTTAAAAATTTGTGATCCAAAAAATGATTTTTAAAACAAATAATAAAAAAATTGAAAAAGAATCATAATAAAGCATTTATTTTTTGTTAACATAACTCTTTTATTTTATTAACAGTAAAAAAAGGATTACAGCATTATTGAACATATGTAATTATTTTTATTTAAATGCACATATATATAAATTTTTTAATAAAATAATTTTAAAAAGGCATTTTTTCATATAGCATATTAAATTAATTATTAGATTTCATATTATACTGATTAAGGGATTAAATTGCTATCTAAGAGCAATAAAATGACTTATAATCTATAATACTTTATAATCCATAATATTCCATAATCCGCACAACTTTTGGCCGCAGCGTGTGCGGATCATTGGCGCACCCACGGGGGGGCTATGGGGGCTCAAGCCCCCCCCCCAGACCCCGAAACTAGATTAAGGAAAGAATGATATAAATTTTCTTAAATTTATAGAAAGTCATTTTAATTATTTTTAATCCTTTTTTTAGGAAAATGAAAGTTTTGGAAAACACTAATTTGATTAGTTTTACTCATTTTCAAGTTTCTTATTAAATTTAATGTTTTAGCATGTTTAATGTATGGCAGTTATATATCTATATCTATATATATATCTATTTTGAAATCATATTTGACAGAAGAGGTGGGGAAAAGAAGGAGTAAACATATATTTATCTGTTTGGATACATTAATCTTTTACAGCTGTACTACAGCCGTATATGTGAACAATAGGTGGGGACTCAAGAAAATGTAGGGGGGGGGGATTCAAAATTTGTTTTTTCTCTCTCTCTGACGCAGAAAGATAAATTAGTGCATATTCACATTGTGGATACGATGTTTCTCATTAAACTGTTGTAATAACTTCATTTAATGCTAAGAAAAATACATGATGATGAACATTTTGAATTTATAACTAGTGAAAAATTAAACGTCATGTTAGCTTCATATGTGAATTACATCATATGTTAATACATTTATAGAAAATAGGATGAGGGCGTGTTGAAACACTTATTTTAGGTACAATTTAGTAACTCTGTAAAACTGTTAAAGGCTCTCAAAACTAAATTAGATTTTTTAACATAATTCCATTTGGATTTTCGAGACAGAAATTCATTTAGTGACCTTGGAATCTTTTCCAGGGGGGGGGGGATATTTCAGGGGCTGAACCGCCCATACCGCTCCCTTAGCTACGGCCTTCAGCTGTACAAATACATTTATAGAATATTGTTAGAAATATTGCTAGTAAGTTTCCATACAGCAAGTTTCTGAATCCTATATTTAATTTTAAGAATACACATTTATTACATTCAGTATTCATTCATCACTTTCAAATTGTTTTTTATTTACTTCTAGAGGATCTCTGGACTCCCTAGAAGTACAACGATAATCTGTGTATATATGTTTATATACAACATTGCTTTTTCGAGTATTTTAGGATAAGTAAATAATCAAAACATTTGTATCTCAATTCTTTGTCATTTTCGACACATATAAAATGTTAAAAATAAGAATTATATAACTCTTATTTTATAGCTCTTACTTTCCAGGGCCCAAACTAGTCTTTTTTCCACTCTGGTGAAACACTGAATTTAGCAACCCCCTCCTCTACAAAATATATATACAAAGAGAATTTTACTAATTTTTTAGTAGCCAGCCAAGCTATTTTAAAATTTAAAATATGTAATTTAAAATTTGTAATGTTTAACTACATAATCTGATTTGTAAGATATACTCTTCTTGAAAGCGGAATCGAAATAAAAACCTCTTTATACAGGACTTTTATCTGTGACATGTTTAGATTCCTCAATGCTTTGGCAGAATTTAACACAGACGTGCTAAATATCGACAAACAAATGTCGACCCCAGGGCACATGCCTTCTCTGCCCCCCCCCCCAGTTTCTGTCCTGTGCTCTCCGATTCTGTGAATTTTCCAGTTATCAGTAAAAGTTCTTCCTCTATATCCAGGAATGGTCAGTCAGCTGGAGGTCCAAATGAGGATGATATTACTTTTGTGTAATGGTCATGACCCTTTCAAGGTCAGGAAAAATTCACTGAATAGTGTGTGCTGTCTCCTTCCCCCCCCCCTCCTAATTCTCACATTTCTAATATGGTACAAGCGTTTTCTCTTTTATCAGTAGTCAGTAGTTCTGTATGATCGCGGGTTTTTTTTAGCATCAGTTGCGTTAACACCTGTGCGTTTAACTCATCCTATAAAAGAATAATCCTAGTTATATAATTTTATATTTGAAGAATTGAATTCATTAAGACAGAGGAAAAAATCATCTACGACTGTGGTAAATTATCATTGGCAGAAAGGTAAGCATAAATATTAATTTCTAAGAATAATTGTACTGGTATATTTATAGGCGTAGTATTTTCAAATTTATTAATGGAGTTCAGTCAGCAAAGTAGCCAAGAGTGAGAGTAGCCAAAATATAGTAAAATCTGTAAAAAAAAAGAAAAAAAATTAATCGTAAATAAAAATCGTAATAATTTTTTTTTTAGATTTCTTCCTTTATACATATAATTGTATGGTAATTCTTCCGTGTTTAGTGTGAAAAGTTTTCATTTAAGACAGGTTCCTGGTATTGTCAGATTCTGTTTTAACATGTTTTATCGTACGTATAACACAAATTTATATATACCGGGTGTCCAATAAATGGCTGACCCATTTTAAAATTAAATAATAAAAAAAACGGTTTGAGATAAAAATGCGCGGTTTGCGGTATTGGTATTAGAATATCAATAAATTTTTAATACGCACTTCCTTCAAATAGTTCTAATTTTGGCCAAAAGATGGCGCTGGCGGCATCAGACTGCAGAAATACCGCCTATTTTCTTGTTCTCAAGCTGATGATCTTTCCGGTTCATTTTCCTGAGTCGAAATGTTGAATCGACTCTCCACTCAACAGCAGATATAGGATTTGTTGATTGAAACGAGATTTAAAATAACATTTAAGATTGAACTAGGCCTATTGTAACAACCTATGTCTATTGCAACCTCCTCAGACAAATATCACGGGAAACTATAAAAACTAGTTTAAAATTACTGTAAAACATCTCCAACGGTGTATCAATTTATGAATAAATATTTATGACAAGAAAACATTTATTAAAGAAATGTTCTAGGAAATTTTAAATTAATTTAAAAGACGTTCTTTAGTGTTTCAAAATTATCTTCGGAATATGTTATTTTAACCGCTTAACTGATACGCTTTTTTTACATACAATAAAATGAAAATATGGGATAAACGCCGCTTTTTTAAAGCTAAAATAATCGTAATATTTAGTTTAAATATTTCTTCTATTAAATAGTATGAAATTGCATTTAAAATTTTTAGTAGTGTCAGAAAGCTTTAAGTGATGGAAGAAGCAAACTATAATTGCCGGTACGTTGTACGGGCAAACCAGGTAAAATTTTAAAACAATGGTATGCAAATATCGTTGCCAAGTCTCCTGTCTAAGAAAACTTATAAATTGGCACATTAATTTTTTTTAAATCTTATTATAAAGGAATCCGTCTACAACAAATCCTGTCTTAGACATAAAAATTTATTGATCCCGAAGTAGAAAGAAACATACAAAACTACCTGCTAAGGCAAAAACCTGCCTAAAACAAAATATTATTTTTTCCGAAAACCGAATTCATCCCTACTTCATATTCATATTTTGTCATTTAACGTATCCAAAAATCTTATTACGAAAGCCGTGAGAGATTTTAAGATGTCCTTTGCACACACCTCGCCTCTCCCTACCCACCCACGTCAGGAAACGTATATACGCTAAAATATACGGATATTTAAAAAGAAAAAAGGAAGACGTATCTTTTTTATAGTCTGTAAGTCCTCCCTCTTCAAAACTTTATTACAAAAAGCATCATAGAACCTGAAATATATTTTTGCCCCCCCCCCCCATATAGGAGGGAAATATGTAATCTCGTTCTTTTCCCCCGGTATGAGGAAAAGAACTAAAAAAAAAGATTCTGAAAATATCTCCTGTATCTGATTTGAAATAAGAAATATTAATAAAAATATGATTTTTTATCTTTTTAAAATTATGTATAAAAAGATACAAATGTCCAATTTATTTTTCCAATATTTATATTTATAAAATTAAACTAAAATAAGTAGAAAATCAGTTTTATCTAAAATATCTATGGCCTCACAAGTGGGCGATAGGTTCTGACGTCTCAACTGGTGTTTAAATCAGCATTGTAATAACCTCTTCTATTTACAGTGTAGATGACGCAAATCCCTCAAAATTTAAACTTAATATTGGGCTAAGAGCATCAATTTGATGTTTATTGCTTTTTTTACTGTTATTCGGTATTGCATTACACAAATATAGCTTCAAAAGTTGTAATCTAGGCTTTTAAAACCGATTCGTATTTCAACTCATCGAATCCAACAGGAGAAAAAAGTAGAATCGGGAGATAGTAAATGAAAGAAAGGATCGGGACATTGAATACTGCATTGGCTTCTCAAATGTTTTCAACAGCTTTTGTCTCATGCAATATTTAAAAAAAACTAGAAGAAAAAGAAACGAAACTTTATTTCAGTAAAAAGTTTCGCCATAAAATTGCCTATAGGTATTTTAGTTTGGTATGGTTTATTTAATGTCGGCAGATTATGTACACGTGGGATATAGGTCAGAAAGGGGTGGGATGCCCTGCGTGAGTGTCTTTCTAAGGGCACCTAACAGGTATTTACACAAGAAAATCCAAGGTTCGAAGAAAACCACAGAAAATTCCGAAAGGTTATGCCGACAGACGCGATTGGATTCGAACCCAGCACTGCCGCACAGTGGTCCCAAATCGCGATTTAGTGGCCAAAAATCATTTCTGGCTTTCCTAGTGGTTGTATATGATTCATTTATCCTTTTATAACATAGTATATGATATTACATTGTGAATTTCAAAAAAATGTAGTTGGGGTTACGGGGGAGGGAATTGGGGGTGGGGGGTGTAAAACCTTTATTTAAAAATGTAACAATAGATTTATATGACATTGCGTGAAAATTAAAAAATACACCAAAAAAATTTATTTGTAAGTAGACAAAGTAGAACTTTAAAAATAATTCACAAACTTAAAACATTGAATGATTTTTTTTCCAGCTGACTGAAGTTCCTTACATGCATGTTGGTAGAAATAGTGTGTATATATGTATATGTACATATGTATGTATATGTACATATGTATATATATATATATATATATATATATATATATATATATATATATATATATATATATATATAACTATTCGTAACTCTAAGTATGCGCTTCAAGTTTTAACATTATTTTTGAAATAAACGGAAAAAGTAAAAGAAAAA
Source organism: Maratus speculifer (assembly GCA_964019185.1). Taxonomy (NCBI): domain Eukaryota; kingdom Metazoa; phylum Arthropoda; class Arachnida; order Araneae; family Salticidae; genus Maratus; species Maratus speculifer. The sequence continues at coordinate 16,798,592 of CAXHSM010001376.1, read as the reverse complement.
TTGTAAAATATTATTACTAATAATAAAATAAATAAATTTACATATTTATATCCCCCCCCCCAGAATTAAAAAAATTAAGTTGACTGTGTTATATTAATTGGAATCTTGCATTATATAATATAAACACTGACAATTTTGTGTCAGTGCGGAAATTTCGCAGAACTTCAAATCGATTACTGGTTTTGGACTAATATGGGCGATATCCAATGTCCAACTTCAAAGTGTTGGTTCTCACAAAATCGCAAAAAGTCGCAATAGATCTCTTGGGATATTATTTTAGAAGGTTCATTCTACATTTTGTAGTAAAATCTCCGATATGTTCGGAGGAGTTTTTTTTATATATCACTTTTTATGTACGAAAATCCCTTAAAACTGTATTTTTAAAATGTATCAACTTTTTTAAATTTTTGAGATTTTTGCAACCGGAAAAACAAATTAAATATATAATTTAATGCTGTTTCAGAAAAGTGCAAAGAAAAAAACTTTCAACTATCTGAAAAAGTCTTAATTAGGCTATGAATGCAACGAATTTGACTGAAAATCACGCAACAGTAGAAAACGCTCAAAACTCCCAACTTTAGATAAGCACTGCGAATTCATCAAAGCATATAAAACAAAAATATTAAAGAATATAAATCTTCAGATATTTCTCAATATTGTGGAATTTTATTCGTTTCGAAATACGAAACTTCGATTTTTGGAGTTTTGGCCACATAATCGCAATTTGGGACCACTGTGTGCCGTCTACCAGTTGAGACGTTAGGATCTATCACCCACTGGTGGGGCCATAGATATTTTAGATAAAACTGAATGTCTACTTATTTTAGTTCAATTTTATAAATATTAATATTGAAAAATAAACTGAACATTGTTTTTTTATACATAATTTAAAAAAGATAATAAATCACATTTACATAAATATATTTTTATATATACGTAAAAAGATGTATCAGTTAAGCGGTTAAAATGACATATTCCAAAGAGAATTTTGAAACACTAAAGAACATCCTTTAAATTAATTTAAAATTTTCTAGAATTGTTACAATTATTTCTAGGATTCTTTAACAAACGTTTGCTTGTCATGAATATTTATTCATAGATTGACACATCTTTGGAGATGTTTAAACTAGTTTTTGTAGTTCCACGTGATATTTGTCTGAGGAGGCTACAATAGACATAGATTGTTACAATAAACCCAGTTCAATCTTAAATGTTATTTTAAATCTCGTTCCAATCAACAAACCCTATTTCTGCAGTTGAGTGGAGAGTCGGTTCAACATTTCGACTCAGATTCGACTCGGTAAAATGAGCCGGAAAGATGATCAGCTTGAGAACAAGAAAACAGGCGGTATTTCTGTAGTCTGATGCCGCCAGAGCCATCTTTTGGCCGAAATTAGAACTATTTGAAGGAAGTGTGTATTAAAAATTTATTGATATCCTAATAACAATATCGCAAACCGCGCATTTTTATCTCAAACCGTTTTTTTGTTATTTAATTTTAAAATGGGTCAGTCATTTACTGGACACCCGGTATATATAAATACAAAAAAACTTGTGAAAACGGAATCTGTGGCTTGTACGTCTTCTTTGCGCCTGATGAAGAAAGTCTCATACCTTTCGAAAGCTCTTAGCGCATTTAAAAATTTTTAATAATGTTATTTTTTTTATGGATTCTTTTTTAAACAGAAAAATAATTTAGTCTCACTGAAAATAATACTGTACAATTGTATACAAATGTCAGGTGTACAATTGTACACCTGACCTGCTAATACATAAGCCGTAGATTTATCTATCGAAAACATTGTACCATATTTTCTTTTAACTATTAGAAATTCCACTTCCCCTGTTATACTATATCAGTTGAATCAAAAAGAAATATAGTCAATCTTAAAAACAATATTGAGATAGGCCAGAACCGTAGCTAGATGAGAACGATAGGGGGGGGGGACTCAAGAGAATGTAGGGGAGTTCATAATTTTATTTTTCTCTCTTTCTAACGCAGTAAGGTAAATTAGTGCATATTCACATTCTAGGTACTATATTTCTCATTAAGCTGTTGTAATAACTTCATTTTATGCTAAGAAAAGTATAGGATGAATGATGAAAGTTTTGAGTGTATAACTGGTGCAAAATTGAACATCATTTTAGCTTCATACTGTATAAATAGGATGAGGGAGGGTTGAAACACTTATTTTAGATATAATTTAGTAACTCTGTAAAACCGTGAAAGGGTTCAAAACTAAAATAGATTTTTGAACAGAATTACATTTGAATTTTCGGAGCATTTAGTGATCTTGGAACTTTTTCCAGGGGGGAGGGCTCAAAATATTTTAGGAGGGGGGCTGAGCCGCCCATAGCGCCTCCTTAGCTACGGCCCAGGGATAGGGTAATGACATACAACTCTACGCCTAAGAATATAAATATTTACTGTGTTTCCAACTAAGCTGCTGTCTTTATGTTATAATTAGTTAAAGCAATTAAATAATAATTAAAACAATAATAATATTAATTCACGCACAACAACGCATTTTTTCCCTTTTTAAACATAAAAGCATAATAATTGCAGTCATTATTATTGAAGTGGAGGTATTTGTAATGGAACAGTTATTTTACATTTCCTGATCAATAAATTATAATAGAATGTCAATTTATTTTCCTTTATGTACTTCCGTAACATAAAAGTCGCATTTTTAGAAAGTTTTTTGCTCCTGAACTCCCTTTGAAGCAGTAACACTGACAAAATATAGCCTGCGTTGTAGCAAGGATGGTCACTGGTCACCGCCATTTTGACATCAATATTTTTTAAATCGATTCGTTACTTCCCAAGACTGCTTAAAAATCGCAATTTAGAACGTTTTTAAAACATTTTTCGCTCACTTTCACCCTTATTAAATTTTGTAATTCCAGCAAATGTTCTTAATGATCATTTATATAAGTAATTAACATTCTAGATTTCATGTTTTTAAAGTTTCGTTTAAAACAATTACAAAGGTGTAAGAGCTGCGCGAAATCGCCGGGTTTTTTTGCAACTTAACTTGAATTGCTTTTTGACGTCATTGCTGTCTGTATATCCGAAAATTTCCAGGTTTAACAAAAATGGCCATGAAAACGAAACGAAAAGAGTCACGTAAAAATGTGCAAATTTTGTCAAAAAAGAAAGAATTTAATCGAGATCGTGGAAAAGTGCAATTTTCTTCAAAAGGCCATGGAAAAAGCGTTAATTTCGTCAAAAAGTCGCTGGAAAAGCGCGAATTTTGTGAAAATGTCACGAAAATAGCGCGAATTTTATCTAACGGTCGCGGAAAAAAATGCTAATTTAGTCAAAGGATGGCCAAAAAACGCGATTTTGACATAGAATCGTAAAAATAAATGCGAATTTCATCAAAATGAGGAAGGAAAAACGCGATTTTCTTTAAAAAATCGAAGAAAAAGCACAAATTTAATCACATGTTCGTGGAAATGAGCGAAATTTGTCAAAGCATCGGAGAAAAAACGCAAATTTCGTCAAAGGGTCGTGAAAAAACTTGGATTTTGACAAAGAACCACGAATTTTTTTAAAAAATGGCAGAAAAAGCGCGAATTGCTTGGTAAGTTCGCGGGAAAAGCGCAAATTTAGTCAAATATTGGTGGAAACAAGCCAATTTTGTCAAAGGATCGTGATAAAACGTGAATTTTGACAAAGAGCCTCCGAAAATCGCAAATTTCGTCAAAGATTCACAAAAAAACGCAAATTTTAAGAAAGAATCACGAAAAAAAAAAACCCATGAATTTTGTCAAAGTGCGGCATAAAAAGTGAGAATTTCTTGAAAAGTTCGCGGGAAAAAGCACAAATTTATTCGAAAGATCGTGGTAAAAAAGCGAATTTTGACAAAGAACCGCTAAAAAAAATGCGAATTTTGTGAAAGGATCGCCGAAAAAACGCGAATTTTGAGAAAGAACCGCGAAAAGAATGTGCAAATTTGACTTTTTTGAGCACTTTTCCCAACGAAAGCAGAAAAACCGGTCGAAAAGCAGGAGAAAAACGGATAATCAAGTGATCGAAATATCTTAGAACTGGATAGCTAATCTAATTATCATGAAATGGAAAAATAAAGTCGTTTCGAAATCGCTTCCACAGTCAGGCATTTCAATTTTATATATTTCTGTTAAAAATAAATTTGTAAATGTGTCAAAACGTTTTGCGCTTGTTCAGCGGAGAAGTTAAGAACATCCTTAAAGATAACAAAAAAATTTGATTAACATTGTACTTATTCACTATCTAAGATTTGTATTTTAAGATTACAAAAACAAAATAAAGGTGTGTGTGTATTTGAGGAGGGGGTGATATTCAGTATCGTGGTAGTAGGCTCAAGATTTCCATTAGCGTAAGGGGGAGGGGAAATTCCTAGTAGCTCCGGGCCCCAGAAGTGCTTAATCCGGCTTTGGACATAAGATATAATCGGGGCGAAAACCATCATTTTGGTACTATTGCATTTGAAATCGATTCAGTAGCTCTAGAGATTAGACCCTACCAAAAAAAAAAAAAAAAAAAAAAAAAAAAAAAAAAAAAAAAAAAAAAAAAAACTTTATCTTTTTATAAATATAGGCATAGAAGTATAGATGTTACACGTTTTAGCGTATTTTTCAACCTAAACATTATTTAGTTACTGATGATAAAAGAGTGATGCACAAGAGCAATCATCTGAATTTCAACTGCAGCGAATATAGTACCATTATGCACGTAAGACATATCACAGAAAAAGTATATGTTTGATAGCGTAAAATAATACATTTTTGTAACATTTTTAATAATCATTTTTTTTTTTTGGTAAAGGGCAAAAAAAAAAAAATCTGTACAAAACTAAAAAATTTTGTGTCATTGGTTGTTATGAGAAGTAGTTACAGTGGTTTTTGTTGAGCGCAAACGACTGGTTACTGATAGCCTTCACAAGTATCACACAAATATACTAGCCCCCACCCAAAGAGAAATCCTGGGTGCGCCACTGGTGCGGATTATAGAACTTCGACTGTATAGATCGCGAAATGACCTGCACATATTTATTCATGCATAACTTATTCTATTTAGATTACGCATACAAACACTACACACCCACGACCGTTGGGGGGGGGGGGGGGAGAAACTGTCCATAGGCCTGGATTCAGAAGGAAAAAGTACAAGAGTTTTGTGCTGTTCCAAATCTGAACTTGATCATTTCTTTTTTCTTCCTTTACCATGTGAAACACATTTCCTGGAAGCGTGGCTAGAAGATTTTCAACAAAACCATGGTTGGGACATGTATAATGACAAGGGCAGCATACTCTATATACCATCGGTGTTTAAAGCCTGAGACAACAACTTTTCATGATATTTTGTTTTATGCAATATCCAGTTGCAATACAAAAGCAATAAATGTCAAATTGTTATAAACAAAGTAATTTAACTAGAATTAACCGATTAAAAATCAAATTATTTTCTCTGTGAAATTTAAAATTTTAGATTTCCCACCACTTTTAAAGGAAGAATATTTTTTACGATATTTCATCAAGGAATTTTTTTTTCGAAAATGACTATTTTTATAATGGCTTTATATTTACTGGTGTAAAAGACGCTTTCTCGCCACTTAGTATAGTGATCTAAGATGTGCCACTAGATGCTAATGGATCAGTGAGTTAAATACTGTGGAATTCACAACTAGTTTGCATTGAGTGGATTTTTCAATACCCTTCTTGTGTCTCAATTAATTCTAGAATCGCCAAAAGCGGCCATTTTTACTGCTACCATATGATACTGCTACCATTCGATTTAAACAGAAATTTTATTATAAAAAAGTTTAAAACATACATAGAAAAGAAACGTTAAATAAAATATTTAAACTATATTAAATCAAAATTCTGGTTTGTAATATTTTTGTTAATTAAAATTGACTAAAATTTCCGGCTTGTCTAGTGTTAAAACCTATCTGGGAAAATGTGGCCAGGACCATGGGCAGTGTTGCAAATTTGCTACAGACATTCAAAACACGATTAACACAATGCAAGTTTATACAAACAAGACTTTCATTTTAACTACGTTGTAAAAAAAGATTTTAATTACGATGAATTTAGTTTTATGAAATGCTAAAGATTATGCACTATTTTTGTGGTCAGTACCGAATTAAGTTCATAAAAAATTTTAAAACAGGAAACAGATTAAAGTGAGATTTAAAAATGCTATACAGAGTAGTAATATCTAATATAATTTAGATTTCATATCCTTTTTAAACCGCATTAAACAGTTATTCATAGTTTTCTAGTATATACAGGTATACCCAACCGTTCGTTGTATACTTTTTTACAAAGTCTTATTATTACTTTAGCAAAGATTTTTTTTAACAATTCAATTCTGTATCATATATTTAGTGTGCGAAACTCTCTGAGCGTGAGTAATGCTCGCAGTTGACCATTTATTTTCATTTCATCCCGATACAAAAATTTATTTAAGTCTAATTATTGTTTTTTGAAATTTTTTTCAATTGGCCTTTATTTTTTTAAACTTTGCTAAATGTAAGTTTCAAATAAAAATAAATTTTAAAATGTTTAATTTCATATTTTGCTCCTCCTTTTTTTTATTGTTGCACTCGCTTATATAATAAAATTAGCTACCACCAATCGACAAATGGTAATTAAATATATTTTATCAATCACTATATAGCTATTTTCAAGCAAATAAGCATCTCAACTTTGATTACATCTAATTAGCATACTAGATATTTCTAATTCGTACAGGATGCAAGCAGATTGCAATGATTTTGCTGTATTTTTAATACTTCAACTTTTCACAATGTGCTCTTCAGTTGGATTTTTTAAAAAAGAAATTCAGTTTAATGCTTCAAAATATATTCAACAGCTTTGATTCCACATGCATTTCAAGTAATTTATTATTTTTATTTCCCAGTGGATTTTGTGGATATTTTGGTATGTTCAATATTTCAACTCCTGCATCATGCTTACCTGCTAAATTATTTTTCATCAAGAAATGTTGTTTAATCCTTCAAAATATACACACCAGTATAGACTTCACCTCTATGTAATGCGCGTTAATAACATATTTCCATACATTAAGTAATGTCTAATGAATAAATTTATTGTGTTTTGTTTGTTTCTTTTTTTACGATATAGACATAGCTGATGGAATTTCGATTTGAATATTTCTTTATACAAAGTAGACAATAGTAAATTTATTAATAATTGTATATAAATAATACATGACTATAGCATAAAAAAATAAAAAAAATAAGTAAAAATAAATGTGTTAATAAACTTTTTGATTGTAAAGGGATTTTCTTGAATTTTTAATCTTTCCCGATTTTTATTATAAATAGCTGGTTATTATAAAATTCTGATTCATAAAAAAATATATTTATATACGATGATTATAGTTTATCTAGAGGTCAAAATGTTTTGAAACAGCATAATCAACCACTTTAAAAGGTGACTAAAATGAATCTACCGGCCACTTATTACTAATCAATTTTTCAGTTTCCACTTATTTTCTGCATCAGAAATCCAACATACTCTAAAATGTAATTTCAACTATGGTGACATAAAAATTTCTGGAAAAAAATAATAATCATGAAAGTATTTATTTAAAGCACTGAATACAGAATTCTGAAATGTGTTTCATAAAGTGTAAGTAATGAAAAATTCAGGGGATAAGCAAAAGGAAATCCCCTCCTCATTTCCTCCCATATAAAATTAAAATGTAATGTTTTTTACACTTTACATAGAAATAGAAATTACCTACAGTGTTAAACACATGTAGACATATAATCTTTTTAAACAGTTTATTTATAGGCAACAAAGCATTTTGAATATAATGATATTTTTGTTTTATAAATTTTTATTTTAAATAATATTTAAAATTTATAAAACAGTCTTCATGTTAAAAAGTTTGGGTAAAGAAACAGTTTCTTTACAGAAATGATGTGTGTTAACTTTATACTGATATTTTTGTAATTATTTTAAGTAGCAAATATCAATTCATGATATAAAAATTAAAAATAATTCATTCCAACGAGATTTATGTAGCATGAGAATAGAAAATCTGAAAAAAAATCTGCAAATGATGAATAATTGTCTGGCCATGTCCAGATATGAATCTGGTGGGCCAATCAGAATGACTCTGAAGTGTACTAGAACAGAAGACTAGAAATGTCTCAAAATTATAATGATTATTATTAAATGAAGAAATACACAATGAACATAAAATTAATTTTATGTAACGTTTTATTTCAAAATATATACACGCTGCAACGAAAATAGGATCACATATAAAAAGAACATTTCACTGAGTGACTGACAATCAGGATATTTAAACATGATTTTTAATTAATTCTAAATAAAAGGGCAGTTCTTGTCTCGCCATGAAAATATATAAAACAATTAGTGAATGTCTTCAATGTATTTCTTCAGCACATCTTTCATTTTCATAAACATAGATGAATTGTTGTGCCTTGGGATAGAAATTGAGTATGTAAATGAATAAATAGTTGCAATATCAACTATACAGAAAGCATATTTTAGTGCACGCCAGAAATTCATATTAATTTCATTAAATAAATTCTTGAAACAGTGTAAAATACACTACTAACGATTTTTGAACACAAACCGTAATAGATTGTAATTATTTTCAGTGTCCTTTTGAACAATTACAAACGATGCATAACTGATTTTCAATAATGAATGTGCAACATGACATATCGGTAATGCATACCAATTACATACAAGTCCAATTTATTCATTTGATATAGGGCACAGACATACAAAAGACAATTCAATGAAAATCTAACTAATTTTAAAGTATGTTATAAAGTTTTATAATAGGAGTTGGATGAAGAAACAAAAATTTCAAACAGATTTTATCAACTTTATTGGTACTGTCAAATTTCATTTAATTCATATATCTTTATGAAAAAAAAATCTATTAGATAAATAAAAAGCAGTTTTTTACAGTTAATTATATTTTATTTTTGATATTACAGAGGATTCGAGGGTAGTTGAACTTAAAAAAAAACATATTTTTTAGTTTGTAAGAAAAATCAGTTTTATAATCAAAGAATTCATCGTTAAATGCTTTTTAACACGAATCATTTAAATTGATAGTAGTAGTTTTAGTTTATCAGCGAATATTAGAAACCTTTAAATCTACAAAATGTAAAAGAAAAAATTTGAAATGTGCGATTTAAAAAATATATATAAGGCAAGATAAAAATGAAAATATATTTGTCATAGTTGATATTCATCCTCCTAATGTGCAGATTTATTACTTTAAATTTCATTTATATTCGTTGAGTATTTCATTTAACAGACAGTGATATGAAATGCCACTTTCATACTAGAATATGCCGTGGCTCTTATTAAAAAAATAATAAACAGAAAATAACAAATTAACACTTTAATAACAAATAAAAAATCATTGCTTATCTCACACAAAAGGTTTTGCACCAGTATGAATTAGCAGATGATTTCTTAAATTACGCTTTTGAGAGAATTTCTTGTGTCAAATTTCACACGAAAAAGGTTTCTCACCAGGGTGAATTAAGAGATGCCTGCTTAAATTGCTCTTTTGAGAGAATTTCTTGTTGCATATCTCACACACAAAAGGTTTTTCACCAGTATGAATCAACAGGTGCTGGCTTAAATTCCCTTTCCGTGAAAATTTCCTATTGCATATTTCACACACAAAAGGTTTCTCACCAGTATGAATTAATAAATGTGCTTCTAAATTAGTCTTATGAGAGAATTTCTTGCTGCATATTTCACATATGAAATATTTTTCACCAGTATGAATTAACAAATGTCTGCATAATATGTTCTTTTGAGAGAATTTCTTGTGGCATATCTCGCATACAAAAGGTTTCTCACCAGTATGAATTAACAGATGATTGTTTAAAACATTTTTTCGAGCGAATTTATTATTGCATATCTGACAAATAAAAGTTTTCTCACCAGTGTGAATTAAGAGATGCCTGATTAAATTGCTCTTATGAGAGAATTCTTTGTTGCATACCTCACACAAAAAAGACTGTTTTGGGAGCAATTCTTCTTCCATAACTTACAAATAAATGGTTTTCCTGGCAGGGAGTTAGAAACTGTTTTTTCAAAAAGCTCTGATAAAAAATGTTTTGCTGCATTTATTTTCACACACAGAAGATATTTTGAATGATGTTATTGGGTTTATGCAGCTGCAATAGAATAAAATAAATTAATTAAAGTTTTTACGTTTTATTAAAAAAACAAACAAAAATGCATAAACTTATCACGAAAGTTTAAGATCAATGTAGAAAATAAATTGTAATAAAATTTCTACCATAGTACTGAAATCTACAGTAGACTCTAAATTATCTGAAGTTAGGGGAATCAAAAATGGGTCAAATGTACTTAAAGATTAAATTATAAATAAATAATATATTATAATATATTATAATATTTAAAGATTAAATTATAAATAAATATTATAATATTATAATATTTAAAGATTAAATTATAAATAAAATAAATTGCAACAATTTACAAATAAATAATTTATTATAAATAAAATATAAAGTAAATTCAAGGAGTAAATTCTATAATTTAATATCATCTAAGGAAACGATGATACATTTTACAAAGAATAGAAAGAAAATGAGTTATTTTTGTGGCGATGGAATTTTAGTATGCAAATGCGTTTGGTAAGAAATTCTCTATATTTCAAAAAAAATTTCATCTAATTTTAATGCTCATTACTAAAATAATCTGTATCATTTAATATAATTCACACAGCAATTAAATAATGTAACCAGTAGCATAGCCAAGTAGACACCATGGGCTCCCCCATCTCAAACGAATATCCCTGTTTTGGAATCATGTTCAACAACATTCAAAATTACTAATACAGAATCACAAAGAATACATGAAAAATTCAATTTTAGACTGGTTTTTGTCTTAAAAAGGTGCAATTGAAAGTTATATTTTTTGCCATGGCTAAAAACTTTTCTGTTTAGGCAAATTTCCAACATAAACATGTTCCTTTTAACTGTATCCTCTAAAACTATTTTAATGTATTCACTCTGTAGTGGACCTATGAAGAGTATAAATATATTACAATTAAATCTGTGAAGGTGACCTATCTGAAAGGTAAAGATTATTAGCATTAAACAAAAACAAAACTATATATTTATAGTTCCTAAAACTTGAAATCTATCAAAATGGAACATTTTGCAATTGTGTTTCCTTCTTGGCAGATTTTTGGTGAGCAGGGAATCATTCCGTAAATGAAAAAAATTGACGGTCCCGAAGATTAAGTATACATATATACCTGATAAGGTGGAAATAGGTTTAGATGGAATCAACTGTTGCTGACAGTTAAGGGAAAAGACCAGTTTATACAAATGCAATAAAGGCACACTAATTGATTTTAAAGGCCCTTATCCTTGTTCATCTTATAATTTTATATCAAACAATGCTATAACATAATGTGCTACCTGGAATTAATAAAAGTAAATTTACTCTTGAACTGGTTATTTGTGAACTTTTATTGCCATTTTTAAAAAACCTTAAGAAGTCAGAATATGATTTATCTTCTGTTCTAAAACATGCTGATGATGTCTTTTTATTTCGAAAAGGGTTTTCGTCAAATAGTAAACAGGAAGTAAGAAACTGGTACTTAAATGTTTGTTGACAAATTCAGAAGAACAAAATTCCTTGCTACAGAAAACTTAGATGAACTTTTTTTAATCATACAGATTGCTTGTCAAGATTGGCTATTCGATGTATAGAGAGATAATACAGCTCACGAGAAATCTAAAGACTATTTCAACAGACCAATTATTTTTTTCTCGATTGAATTCCTTTATTTCGAGTCTCGTTGATACTTAGGGAAAGAACTATAAATTATTAGAAATTTAAACATTCTCCTGGGTTTTTACAAAATATTGTCCATTTTTGTAATTGAACTTTTCAACCGGAGTCATTTTTAAATAAATTAATGGATTTTGAAGGGAAGATTTTTTATGTACTTATTTAGTAATGTAATTTTGTTTTTATACATTAATGCAATTACAGAACTATAGGAAAATTCATAATTTTTGTATGAATTCAAAAAAAGAAAAAACTCGGAAATGGTTTTTACACTGATTACACTACACAATCAAATTTAGGGGGGCTCCCTTAAAGCATTGAAATGTCTCCCCAGACCATTTAGGATTTTATGCTTCTTAATCGTCTAGAAGTGCTACCCATCTCCGTGATTTCAAAGTGCTCTTTCCAGAATTGCAAAAATTCCTCCCACAGAAAAATGTCTCAATCATCTGAATTATCACAATTACGAGTTGTGAATGCCCACTTTAATATTGCTTACAGAAATTTCATGGATGGAATGGTAATTGTGTATGAAGAGGGTGATTATGAGGTTCTGTTTTTAACAATGAGACGTCTAAAGCTTAAATTGATCCTAATTTATATACCAAACTCCGAAAACTTACAATTGAACTTAGACACCGCTCTAAAACTATTTCAAACCACCTAAAATAAATTGCTTTTGAAGTAAAATATCAGAAACCAATATTATTTTTTACTCAACCCATTATTACCAAAACATTGTTAAACAGTCAGAAATAAAATTGTTTTAAAAAAATCAACATACTTGAAACTCATATTAGATATCGAAAGAAACGATTGAGTTGAGACCAAATATGGTACTATAAACAGCGAAATTCAGAAGAATTATGGCTGTTTTAGATAATTATCACCAAACTATTTTTTACAACAGAAACTATATGTGTTGTGCTTCCTCGTTATATCACTGGTTTCTTTAGCCAAAATTGAATATCTTCTTTAACATTAACCAAATAATTAAACACAAATAAGAAATTTCTTTAAAATAAACTAAACTTATAAACTAACCAGTAATAAGTTAAATATATATGTTAAATAGTTTTAAATAAAAAATTCTGACAGAAAATTTCAGTAAAACTTGAGTAACATTTTCGGTAGTACTAGGGTTAAACTTAACCATTTAATGCTAATTTTAATGTAAGCAAATGTTTATATTGTACGAAACTTGACTAAAATAAATTTAACTTTTCAATATGTGTTCAATTTTTTAGATCATAGTGTTTGTAAAATCTTTGTTATATCATAATGAAATGTCATTGCATTACTAGCTACAATTATGGAGATAAATCTAACTTTATTTTTTACATGCTACTTTTTCAAATTGAAAAATTAAATAAAGATATAGAAACTAAATTATGTAAATTTGTTGAAAAATTCTATTATTCATATGCACAAAATCAATCTTGTCAAGATGTGATTACAAGGAGCTAGGAAAAAAGAAATACCATTTTAGACTTTCATTCAAAGATGTGTAAATCAATATTTCTAAGATAGTCTATCTAAATAAGTTTATCTAAATCGTTTGTTTGTATCGTAGGCAGGGTTGGTAAAAAACCGGTTTTTTTTTTAAAAAAACAAAAACCATGGTTTTTCTGGTTTAAACCAGATTTTTTTTAATATGTTTTCCTGTTACATATACATGCATATTTTACAAGGAGCTAGGAAAAAAGAAATACCATTTTAAACTTTCATTCAAAGATGTGTAAATCAATATTTCTAAGATAGTCTATCTAAATAAGTTTATCTAAATCGTTTGTTTGTATCGTAGGCAGGGTTGGTAAAAAACCGGGTTTTTTAAAAAAAAAAAAACGGGTTTTTTTAAAAAAAAAACCAAAAACCTTGGTTTTTTTGGTTTAAACCAGGTTTTTTTAAAAATATGTTTTCCTGTTACATATACATGCATATTTATGAACAAAAATAAATATTTTTGAATATATAAGTAATAATTTGATTTAAAAGTAATTCTAATCAATATAATTATTTAATATACAATCAATTATGTAGAAAATTGAAATTCTTTAAAATCTAAACATTTTTAGAAAAAGCTGTGTTTTATATTTCATAAATAAAATGTGCTACATAATGAAACATTGACACCCTGAAAATCTTAATGAACAATCTTTCGATTACTAGCACTATAAATAAATATATGATATAGATTCATATAAAAAACTTCATATACATTATTTTCAAATGGTTATTCAAAATAATTAATTTGAAATATACTTGTTATATGTGATGTCTGATTTTTTTGTTAGAAGATTGCATGAATTAATTATTTTTTATTGAAAAATAAAGCTTTTTATAAAGAATTTTTGGAAGGATTTGAATTTAGCAGTAGAGTCTTTACACACTTCAAGCATTATGTTTTCTAAAACTACCAGTTAAAGAAAAAAAATAGATGACAGTTAAACAAAAATATCTATTTAACAGCTTTTTAGACTATTGAAAAACATTGATGTTAAAATATATGGTAGCTTTATAAATGCTGTCATCTATCAAAGAATTTAAACAGCCATCGGATTACATGCTCTATTATAACACTTAGTATTTTTAAACGTCTAAACAAAAAAATTGCATTTTTTTAGGGATTTTTATGAGACTTTTTCTATTACGTCTCAAGCAAACCTTGTCTTGCCCCCCCCTCTCCCCTTTCTGCCAATTTTCTTAACTAATCTAAGTAATGGGTTTGGTTATGCAATAGAAGATTTAAATATATCTTTTGCATATTTTAGTTAAATGTAAACAGGTGCTTTACAAGTGCCTAATTTTTCAATGTCTTCTTATTCGACTTCATATCTTGAGTTTTTTTTTTAATTCTTAAAAAATAATCCCTCCAATCAAGAAAAATTTCTTTTAGAGTTTGACTGAAATTTTAAAGATCATTTATGTCATTATCTGTACATCTGCGTTTCTCAAAGGAAAATATTTTTTAAATCTTAATATTGCATATTTTTCATCTATTTTATTTTTGCTAAATTTACATGATTTAAGTGTTTTCTGTAGAGTTTCAGATATGTTCATCAGTGCATGAAATATGCATTCTACATGCATACTAACATGACCTTGACTAGACTCACTATGTCTTATGGTGACTATTGAGATAAAACTTAAAAATAGAAATTACTTTCATCCAATAATTTGAAACACTTAAATTACAAAAATGAGAAAATATTATATTAGATTTGTTCTAAAAAACCAATTGGTTTGAACTGTGCTAACCTAGCTGGTAAAAGAATAAAATTATAATGCAAAAAACAATCCCAATGTAAGAATGCAAGAAAAACAAAGGCTTGTTAAAATCACTAATCACAGAGCAAATAAAAAGCTCATTGCCAATTATTCAATACCATACATAACAAAAAGAATTTCTGAAATGATGAAATCCTTAGTAAATCTTAACTAATCAAGCAATTTAAATAGTAAAAGTGCATTTTAACTTGAATCTGCCCTTCTGGCTATCTATCTATCTATATATATATTACAAATAATGGCTATATATATATATACATATAGGCCTTAAAAAAGAAAAAGAAAGAAAGAAAACTGATTAGTTTTTTCTAACCAGCTAACTTTAGAAAAATTAGTTATTCTGCCATATAGATTTACAGCTTACAAGAAAAGTTGAGTTGATTAAAATTTTTTGTCCTTTTAGAAACTTATTAATTCATCATTTTTCTACAGCTTTGCTTGTAGCTTCTTCATAATTTGGATTTTGCATTTTTCAATAATGTGCAAAATAAAACATTTGGGTAAAAGAATAAAAAAACCAGGTTAAAAAAAACCAGCATGGTTTTTAAAAAAAAACCACTTGGTTTAAACCATGGTTTTAACCACGGTTTAAACCAAACAACCCTGATCGTAGATACAGTTGAATCTCGAAAATCCAGACCTCCAAATTCCGGAAATCTCTAAAATCCGGACATTTTTCCGATTTCAGTTTTATTAATTTTTAAAATAAGACATATCTGTAATTTTCATCAACTGCAGTTAAATTCTGATAACTATACTAAAAATATACATATAGATATATTCTGGTTAATATTGTAATGACTTGCCGTTAATTAAAGACTTTATTATTACAAAAATTAAAAAGTAAAAAAGCGTTCAACAAAATTTACAGTAATGAATCATGATGAAATGAATGAATCGTTGAATTATTCATGAATTTTGATACTTGAGAAAATTTGGGTTTTAAAAAAAACGTAAATTCTGTCGAAAAAATGCAGAAAAAAACGGAGAAATTTGTAAAAAAAAAAAGAAAGCCAAACAAGCATGAAATAAAATAAAAAATCTTGAAAAAACGCACATTTCATCAAAGATTCATGATTCATTCATTTCATAATGATTCGTCTCACTCTCAATCGCCTTTGAGAATCGGGAGGGAGGGCGCTTTCTCGGGATTTTTTGAAAATTTCAAATTTTTTATAAAGTGGGGAGGGGGCGTTTGATCGGGAAGACTGGATTAACGGGATTTTACGGTATTATATAGCCATAAAAAAGATTTTTTAATAAACCTCCAAAATCTGGAAAATTCGAAAAACCGGAATCGCTGCGGTCCCGACGGTTCCGGATTTTCGAGGTTCAACTGTATTCTAAAACTCTTCCATTTGAGACAGGATTACATTGAAGAAAAATTCCGCTTTTGCAAGTTTTACTGTGTTATAATAATATATACATATCTAAACATCTGTAATATAATGTTATTTTTAAATTTAGCATGTATAATAAATATGTAAAATAATAAATATACATATAAGTATACAGTAATGTTTATTTATATGTGTGTATATAATATTCATTTACATACTAGTTAATAGCAACAAACAGAGAATAAGTATATAATGAAAGTGATAAATAAAAAAACAGTCTGATAAACTCTTTTGTTGTTATCTGTACTTAAAAAGTAAAAACAGAACCATTAAAAGATCATTCTTGTGTCTGTCTGTCACAGACATTTTACTCATAAACTATGGATTGAGGAAAGTTCAAACAAGGCTGACGTAATAAATGCTAAAGACACACATATTGATATAACAGGATCAGGTGGGCCATAAAACAAAGCTTTATTTAAAGAAGGCCTGAAAAACAGATTATTGCATTTATTTTAATGAAACTTTTGATACATTTTATATACACTGGATTCTTATAGATCAAGCATGAAGCATTAACCATTCAATTTTGTTAAATTGTTGTCACAGAGATATATTTAAAAGATGTTTTGATACCCCTGCTTTATACCATGATGGTTAAAGTACAGATAGTTTTAAAATTAGTGTATATTTAAATACCGTTTTAGAAATCAGTATATGTACTGAAATAAATGTATTGAAAATTATATTTAAAAATAAAGCCGTGAAAGAAAAAGTAAACACCCCCTACTAAATCCTCAACAAATGATCAAGAAGAAATTATTGGTACCAAAAGGCTACTTTTAAATGGTGTATATAAAATTTTCGCAGGAGGCCACATCTACATGTTAAATTGATCCCCAAACTTCATTTTGTTTTTCAATGGCAATAACCAACTTTATCAAGATATTTCAAATCTTTTATTCTAACTACGGCTAGGCACCAAATTTCAAGTCATTTGAATAATAAGTTTTTGAATTACAAATTTCAAGGTTTAGTGTTTCTAATGTTAAATTTCCTTTTCATACTTTTATTAATATCTCCAGAAATGCTCATTTATTTTTAATGAAGCACAAATAATAAAGTATCAGAACATAAATGCATTCAATTTGCATTTTTTTATGATTTTATGAAATTAATTACGAAATTAATATTAAAAAATATTATGAATTGCAACATACAATTTTTTGGATGAATTTAGATTTATTAAGGCCTGCTATATGGAAATCCAAATTTTAAAAATTTTCTTACAGGTAGTTTTTAAAATATACTTAAAATATGGCAAAATGATGGTTAAAGGGGTCGTCTATGATAGGAGTTACTAGATAAGTTAAACCTATTCATGATACTGAGTAATCTAACAGTCTTCAATGACTGCTTTAGTGGTGCCTAATGTGCCTCGAACAAAAGGGGACTCTCTTGATCAATAATTGTGTAAGGTAAAGGCACCAATAGTGGGCCACTTTAAGGACATTTATCTAATTATTAACAAAGTATTAGTGAATTTAAAAAAAATATATATATATATATTAGCCTAGTCCTTACCTTAATGTATAAGAAAAAACATTCAAATTTTAAAAATATATTCTCTAGAAAAAATGAAAAATAAAAAATGTCACCTTCCTCTATGCTCTAGTAGTGGGCCATAGTAACTTTATGATGCTCCAGTAGCCCCCCCCCCCCTAAAAGTGGGCCACTCCATTTTTGAGTTTGATACATACTGTACAGAAGTTACATTTTTTTTACATTTCTACACTTAAATATAACAATAATGAAATCATATTTAGAAGTTTTAATGATTACTTAAAATAATTTTAACTTTGCTTTAGTTCTTTTCGTATAGTCTGTAAAAACACCATTCCAGCTGAAAAACTATGAGAATACTGAAGTTGTCCCTTTGCCTGATAACAGAAAAGGGTTCCAGCCAATCAGCAATTAGTTTGTTATTTGAAAGGGGTGACTAGAAAACTTGTTTTTCAACTTTGAAAACTGGTGGCCCACTACTGGTATACTTACCCTACTAAACTTCAATTTGGATACAGCTCCTAAAATAAGCTTATTACAAAATTATTAATTTCTTGGAAAGTTTTAATAAGAATTCCACAAAAATTTGTTCTTATGTTAATAGAAAGAAGTACAGTTCATTTATGCTTTCAGAATTGGATACTGCTATAAGAAAAAATAAAGTTAGGGTTCGTTTTAATATGTAGATAGCCCCCTAATCAAATTTTATGTAAATTATTTCAAAGTAGACTTCATTTTCAATTGTTTAATATCAGTAACTTTCCTCAACGTTAATTTGAAGAAGCATAAGTACAGGGTGTTTATTTTGTTTTCCACAGCTGTACAAATGCACAAAAAAATATTTTTTACTTGTTATTTAAAATAAAAAAAATAATCTCCAACTTTTTGAACAGTACTTAACTTCCAATCATGAACCTCGTTTATTTCTTTAAAATAGACTACATTTATCTTATTTATGATAAAAAGTTAATTAAATCCAATTGATTTTTTAAATCATCAAATTTTAAAACATTCACCTTTTATATAAACATTTTAATAAAAAATTTAATTTTACTTAAGAAAGGTGTTATAATAAAAATAAAATACATTGACATGTTTCGGAACCGTCAAATACGTTCCATAATCATAATATAAATAAAATAAAATTTCAAAATATTTCACGGTCAATACAAATGACACGCGGCAATGAAATATAAAAAAAAACACCAAAAAACACGCGCTCAATTGTAAAAAATTAAATTAAAATAGACCATGATCTAAAACAATTTCCAACATGGTTCTTCCCATTGAAGGTCTCACGAGGAATTTATTCATTAATTCTAACCATAACTGAGAAATAATAAAAGAAATGGTATCATTGCAAACCAGATTTTTACGCGTATAAATTTCAATGGACTCTCTTATAATAGATTTACGACTACAATTTGATATGAAACATAATTTACTTTCACTAAATAATATTTTTATCTGCTTATTTAAATATGTTCTTGATAAGGCAGTGTTAGTAAGTCCAAATTTAATATCAGATTCGTGTTCCCCTTTTCTAATTCCAAATTTTCTCCCAGTCATGCCTATGTAATAATTTAAGTCACCCTTTTCAGTAATATAAGGTAATTTCATAAACTCCAGCAAGATCATCATGTCCTATAGGATCCACTTGCTTATTAAGTAAACATCTTAATTTTGGTGGAGGAGTTGCAATTGATTCAATATTAAACTTTTTAAATTTTAATTTTAATTTCTCAAAACTGCCTTTCAGATATGGAAAAGAAACTCTTTAATTTTTTTTTTTTTAGAATCACCCCCTTTATTGAATCTTTCAGTTAACCCTGGATATTGTTGTTTAGGCTTCCCTTTTCTATAATAATTAATTAATTTATTGATGCTACTTATTTTATACCCATTAGAACCTGCAATCTCACGGATCTTACACAACTCTTCATTTAAAAATTCATCAGAACAGACTTTATACGCTCTATCAACCATGAAACAGAAATTAGAGAATTTATAACAAAAAGGTGAACAAGCGGAATTTGGAATAATGTGTTGGCTATTAATTTTCTTTCTATAAATTGATCTTTTCAAAGAATCCCCTTCCCTAATTTAAAAAGTGTCTAAAAATGGTAAACTACAATTCACTTCTAATTCATATGTAAATTGAATATTTTTATCTAATTTATTAACTTTATCAACAAAATTAAGGAAAGAATCTAACACCCCATTCCCAAACCAAAGAAACATCATCAACATACCTTTTCCAAAATCTAGGAACTTTGTCAAAATTTTCAAAAATTCTTTTTTCATAGGGTCTCATTTCGAATTCCGCGAGAAAACCCGAAATGGGAGAACTAATTGGAGCCTCCAACTTTTGCTCATAAATTTTCCCATCAAACATAAAGAAATTATTATTTGTGATTAACTATAAGCCAATTTTCAGTGTCTTTTTTATATTGTCACTATACTTTTCTGAACTATCTATGACTGGGAGAAAGTTTGGAATTAGAAAAAGGGAGCACGAATCTGATATTAAATTTGGACGTACTAACACTGCCTTATCAAGAACATATTTGAATGAGGAGATAAAAATATTATTTAGTGAAAGTAAATTATGTTTCATATCAAATTGTAGTCGTAAATTTATTATAAGAGAGTCGATTGAAATTTATACGTGTAAAAATCTGGTTTGCAATGATACCGTTTCTTTTATTATTCCTAAGTTATGGTTAGAATTAATGAATAAATTCCTCGTGAGAGTATGAATGGGAAGAACCATGTTGGAAATTCTTTTATATCATGGTCTATTTTTAATTTAATTTTTTACAATAGAGCGTGGGTTTTTTGGTGTTTTCTTATATCTCATTGTTGCATGTCATTTGTATTGACCGTGAAATATTTTGAAATTTTATTTTTATTTATATTTTAGATCATGGTCTATATTTTAATTTAATTTTTACAATGGAGTGCGTGTTTTTTGTTATTTATATCTCATTGTCGCGTGTCATTTGTATTGACCGTGAAATATTTTGAAATTTTATTTTATTATGATTATGGAACTTATTTGAAGGTTTCGAAACATGTCAATGTATTTTATTTTTATTATAACACCTTTCTTAAGTAGAATTAAAAATTTTATTAAAATGTTTATCTTATTTGTTTTTATAATTACTCTGCATTTTGGGTTTTCTTTTTCTCAAATTTTTTTTTTTTTTTTTTTTTTTTTTTGGTAGTTTAATTTCTTATGCGTTTTTTATGTTTGTCACTATAAATAACAGTTTTTTTCATCATTCTTCTCTTTCTAAACTACATTTAGAAAATAAAATGTAAAATAAATTGTTTTAAAATGTTAAAATTACACTTCCTAGAGTTATAAATATGGGGCTTTATTAATCATTTTTTTATAAAATAAAGTCATCTGTTCCCAAAATATAAAGCATTAGACATTTACCAAAGTAAATACAGAAATAAAAAAGTGTGTCTATCAAACAATATTTAGCCTAACCATACCCCAAATTACCCCTCCACAGAAAACAAATTATAATAAATATGATTCTAAAATTTATTCTTTCTTTCTTTATGTAGATCATATCCTTAGATGTTCCTATAGAAGCTTGAACTAAAATTAAAAGTTTTTACCGGTTAATAATCATTAGCAGTTTAGAATGCTTTTACTACAAAATAGAGAATCTTCAGCAGAAGAGTAAGCAAAAGAAACATAACTTACTATTAGCTTATTTTAGTAAAGAGGTCATTAAATTCTAATAAAAACGCACTTTCATTATATCGCTATAGGTTATTATATTTCAAAGGCTCAAAGGCTCAAAGGCGATTGGTATTGGAATACCTACGTGGGCGTGATGCCCACGTTTACTTCCATCGAACAAGAGACGATCTAAGCAGAGTTCATCATGATGATAAAAAGAGTCTAATGTTCATCTCGCAGGCAGCTGCGGTGGTGAAGAGCAGATGATGTGCTGTCGATAGATGGTCTTTGAGCAGTTGAGTTTTAGAGACACGCCAGGGCAGGAAGGGGGAAAGGGCTGACCAGTACAATAATATAAGTAATTTTAATTTTCAAACTTCAATTATTTTAAATCACAGTAGTGTGAATTTACCAAATGAAATATTGAAATCAGTGACAAGTATAAAGGTAACACAATGCAAATGATAGAAATGGAGTACACGATGCAAACAGATAAACATAATGATGCAAGCAATTTCAATTAATAAAATTAATTTCTATGTACAAAATTAAACAATTTAAAAAAGGATAACAAAACTTTATCTATCACACAAATTAATCAAGTATTTAAATTTTTTAATCCCCAAGGTAACTAGGAACAAGTTAGGAAGGTAAATATTACCCGTTGCCAAAAGCGAGGCATTGACCGACTATTAACAGAGACTTTCAAGTCCTTCAAGTTCCCATATAGAAGCAAAGAGACGATAACGCCATGAATGAATCACGGTGACTGACCTTGAATGATTCAATGCAATAAAACTGTTGCAATAGAAATTTCATCTACAGACATTTTACTTTCTCACACCTATCCCATGTTACTATTGGTTTCAAGAATTAAGAAAAATATCTCCTTCAATTAAAAAAAAAACTTTTTTATGAAAAATAAATTGATTCATTACTCAAAATTTTTTAATTCGTCTTTGGTAAAAAACTTGACAACGTATGATCGTACATTACAGCAGCATACTCATCAGAAGTATTAGTATAGCGTCTAGAATACAAATAATGAACAAATGATAGTCTAGACGCTGCTACATCAAGAGTTTCTCTGTTGAAATGTTTTTTATAAGATCGAACAATTTTAACTATCAATTAACTGAGTTATCGATTATTCATAATCTGAGATTAATTGGATGATCAAAGTATCGATTACTTTAGATTTTAAATTCATATATAGATTTTCAATGTTGTTTTGGCGCCACGTTTCGGTAATTAATATGAATGAACAAATTTTCCACTTAAAGCAAGTCTTATAGATATATTTTTTAAATAAGAATATTCATGATGTTTTGATTAAATTCGACATTATTTTTACAGGTTTCAGCTGTACAATTTAAAATCTCTTTCAATATATATATAAGGAATATTATTATTACTTTTTCATGAAATTTTAACATAGTTTTGTCAGTTTTTTAAGAGCTCAGCATATATCCATTGAATCAAAATTTTACTTTCATTGGAAGTAACGATAAATTTTTTCATACGAAATATAATCGTTAAAATATGTTGGAAAGTGTTGTTTGCAATATTTTGATCTCTTTTCACTTTTTGGTTTTGGCTCATTTTTTGCTTTAGTAGCACAATTTTTTCATTTTTTTTAATTATTATGTGGTAACTTTTGAGATTTCAGTGAAACATTAAAATAATTCAGGGATAACCATGTATAATTTTAATGAAAGTAAATTTTATAAATCCTTTTAGTTTGTTGATTTGATTTTTGTCATCAGAACAATTCTTTGTAAATTAATTCTTTATTTAATAAAAATAATATTAAATGCTTCAAAATATTGATTAAAAAATATCCACGTTTTTTGCATAACATTATTTTTTTTAAGTATAGTTTAAGTTATGCTGTATATCTCACAACAATTCTCAGACCATCAAAACATTAAAAACCCTACTAGGGCATTTTCAGATGATTAAATTAAACATTTGCGTCTATTAATGCATATAATTATATTCAAACTTTAATAAATAAATCTATTTTCTTAAAAAAGAAAGAGTAACCACTGTTTTCTTTTTCATGAAGGAAGAATATTTTTTTTTCTAAGCAAAAATAAGATATTGTTGTTACCACTGGTAATCACAATCTTTTACTCAAATATATTTATGCATCAATCAACTTTTCTGATTTTTAAAACTGGTTACAGCTGAAATAAAACTTCCTTACTTTATAATTTTGATGCGAATTAATAACATGTCTTTATGAGGTAATTTCATCTCTCTTTATTATGCATATTTAATTATACATTAAGAACTATTACCGTATTTTCGGGCGTATACGCCGCGGCGCATACGAGTTTAAAAGTTAAAATTATGCTTACTGCGGCGCTTCTGCCGGGGCGGCGGATACGATATATTTTTTTTCGCTTGCAGCGATATTCATTACAGAGGTGATTCTGATCGAAATTTTTCTGAAAATTGTGAAAAGTCAATCATCAGGAAGAAAATGCGAAGCATAAAGAATATCTCGAATTTCGCCAGATGATAGCCTAATTTCTGTCAAATATTCGCAGAAAAAGCAAGAATTTTATCAAAGGATCGGGAGAAAAAAACACGACTTTTATCAAAGGTTCGCGGGAAAAGCGCGAATATGTAAAAAGAAAAAAAAAATGTGTATTTCATGAAAGGATCACTTGAAAAACTACAATTTTATTATCATAAAATCCCGTTAATCCGCCCTTCCCAATCAAACGCTAGTCCCCGCTATAAAAAAATCGCTGAAAAAAAACGCTAATTTCGCCAAAGAATCACGAAAAATGACCGCAAATTTATTGAAAGGATCGCAAAAAAAAACATGAATTTCGCCGAAGTATCGCTAAAAAACCCACATTTCGACGAAAGAATGCAGTAAAAACGCGAAATATGTCAAAAAATCTCTAAAAGACACAAATTAAGTCATTGCAGAAAATTCGTGAATTTCTCAAAGGAACGGTATTAGAATG
The DNA here is from genome assembly GCA_964019185.1 of Maratus speculifer. Lineage (NCBI taxonomy): Eukaryota > Metazoa > Arthropoda > Arachnida > Araneae > Salticidae > Maratus > Maratus speculifer. The sequence goes on along the minus strand of CAXHSM010001376.1, from coordinate 16,773,861 downwards.
CCAAAAAGAATTGTCAAAAATTTTTGCAGAAAAAACGTAAATATGTCGTATCTATAAATAAACGGTAAAAAAACGTGAATTCAGGCGGAAAAACGCAGAAAAAAAAGAAGAAATTTGAAAAAAAAGCATGAAATATATTAAAAAATTTCGAAAAAACGAACATTTCATTAAAGTTAATGCAGTATTTTAATGCAGTACAATCCCTCAAATCTGTACATCTTGGGACCAGAGATTGTCCAGATTTTAGAATTTGCAGATTTCTAATCGTTGCTTAGTTTATATTTTTTCCTCAGCAATTTGAATTTAATAAGGCAATCAAAATTATAATAACTGATTATAATGTACTAAATTATTAAAAAAATTAAGTAAAATAACAAACTAAAAGGATAAAAAGTAAGATAACTTAAAACTGATTGAAATATTAATAGTAAAGGTCAAGTAAATAAAATTAATAATCCATATTTGAATTTGCTTTAAAAAAATGCAATACGTTTTCCTTGAATTATTCTATGACACATTTCTTACGAAAAGTATTCTCTATTAACTTACATTAAAATCATTGTAATAATAAACAAAAAAGCTTGATTAATAGGATACATAAATATATTTTGTCAAAAGATTGTGATTACAACTGTTATCAGCAATAGCTTGATTAAAAAATTTATGTATGGTCATTTCATAGAAAGTAACAAGTTCATTTATATTATTATGAATTACAGATGAAAATACATACAAGATAAAATAAAACTAAAAAAAAAAAAAAAAAACCTACAATTTTACTTCTACACCTGAAATGAAAGTTTAATTATTTACATCCATAAATTATGTGTGCATTTTAGGGATGCAGATTTTAGGGTCAACATATTATAAAATATAGTATAACCCATCAATTTAACAGTCTTTGATAAGATGGAGCCATGTTAGGCTTAATTTTGAATTGAGAAAACTTATGTTCTCAAATACCAATGTTTTCTACCTGTTATCCTTTCTGTCTAACAAAAATTTCCATAAAAGATTCAAAATTTCAGTGTTTTGCACAGTTTAAAACCATTTTTGAAATGGTCCAAGTTGAAAGCAACATAGCACAAACTGTAAACAAGTCACTTTGGTATTGAGTCACTTCCTTTTGTGATTCACTCAAAAAAACACACACATACATATATATATATGGTACTACTTGGTTATCCTGTTGACCAAAAAACTATCACCAAACTATGAGATAAAATGTCAATAATGGTTGATTGTGAGTGCCACATTCCTTTGCGATTAAACACGTTACACATGTTTATTATGTCACCAAACAATTTTTATTTCGACATTTTATGTTTTTTTTATTAATGTTATACTAATTTAATTCTCCCGGTTTTTAAAATGAAAAAAATCTTAATTTGTATAATTCGACGATTTATATAATTTGGTGAAATCGGTCGACAGGAATAACACAGTAGTATATACAGTCGAACCCTGTTATAACAAACTTCAAGGGACCAAAGTTTTTGTTCGCTATAGCCGAACCGTTAAAAAAATGTTAGAGTTTACAAAATATGTATATAATTACCTGATACCTATATGCTAAATAATGATCTATTAAGAAAAAAAAAATGTAAAATCTATGAGATATGATCATTAATGAATTAAATTGACTAAAATTGATTACATTAAACCAACACAATGCTAAATAAATTAACTAAAAAGGAAGACAAATAGAAACACAGTATAGTGCCGATTATTTAAACATTCGAGACCAACCCTAGTTTGAATAAATGAGCAGGCAATTTAAGGAATGATCCTGGTTATACAAAAATCTTTACACTTTATCCAGGCTTAGAATAATTAACATTAATTATTGGGAGTTAAAAATCGCTTTATTTTTGTTTTGTTAGTATATGTTTTTATCATTTAAATTTTGTTTTTTTTTTCATCAACTTGTGAATTCCAGAGAGTATAATTTAAGGAAAAAAAGCTGTTGGTTTTTGCTTGCTTCCAAGATGTTCTTTTCAATGCTGCCATATCTTATATTAATCTTAAATCAATAGTTAAATAAGTTAGCTTAAATGCGTTACTGAATTGCTATGACAAGAGTAATGGAAAATAACTGACGGGTAGATGTGATCACACCTGCAGAATGGCTACCATGATACAGAAAGAATGCAGGTCTTACTACTCTTTAATAAAAAGACTTATCATTAATTTGTACCATGTTTTACAAGCCGGCATACATTTTCTTATAAAATTAGAGTCGAAAACCTTTTTTCAGATCAGCAGAAAAGTAAAAAGAGAAAAAAAATCATGGTCGACTAGAAAAAAAGTTTGTTATAACCGATTCTTAAGATTCCGGAGGTTCGCTAGAAAAGGATAAAAATAGCATTAAATATATCGCTATAAAAGGATAAAATAGCATTAAATACAATAGGTAAACCCCGGGACCAAAAAATTCGTTCTTTATAAACCGGGTTCACAATAAGAGGGTTCAACTGTAGTGAAAAAATAAGTAATTATTAAAAAAATTTAGTTAAATAAAATTATAGAAAAATATTAAAGTAAATAATAGAGATACAATACTAAATATAAATAATGATGATGAAAAATCAATCTTTTTTATGAAGAAAAATATTTGCCTTTGTTAATAAACAAAAAAGCTTGATTTATTTTTAATTATTCATTTTATATAACAAAGATTATCCTGCCCCTCGAATACAAAAATTACCAAATGGTCATTGAAAGTTACATTATGCTGGGACTACGATATGATAATGATTATTTCGATTAAATATTATCCTAATTAGTAAACTGGATATAGATCCCAAATTCATTTCGTAACAGCAGGGATAAGAAAGTAGTAATAGAATGATAAAATAATAATTTTATGCAGCAAAAATTATACTGCCACGCGAATTACAAACACTACCAAACAAACATTGAAAGTTATATTACACTGCAGCTACGATACGATAATGATTATTTCGATTAAATATCGATCATCGTAAATCTAAGAAACGTATTATTTAACACTGCAGAATTTAAATTGAAAGACGTTAAAAAAAAAGGAACAAGTTGAAAATGATTTAAAAATAGATATTGTTATAGAATTATTTGTATTGCATTAGCCACTGACTTCAGTGCCATCTTTAATTTCATTGTTTACATCTGAAAAAATGCTCAGATTTCTGAAGTTCGCAGATTCAAGGGAGTCTACTGTAATGTGTTTAAGGTTCCTGTCCCTGGCTGACGAAGCGTTTGCAAGGTAATGCTACTCCTATGGGGAGGTTATTTGCTAATTTCTGGTTTGCATTTTGATATTTTTAAATATTCTTTTGCATTGGATAGCTGAGGTGCTTGTCGACATCATTCCTTTTTTTACTTTTTCGATTTTGATTGCAGATATTTTTTAAAAAGGCTCTTTCACTTTCAAAACTGGTTTTGAATGTGAAACTAACATTATGAAAAATATATGCATTCAAAATAAAAAAACAGAGCGATGTTGGCATGCATCTCAGCTATGCAATGCAAAAAATAATAATAATAATAAATAAAATAAAATGTCAAAATGCAAACCAGATAATCTCCCCCATAGGAATAGCATTAGCTCAAAAACAATTACTTGGCCAGGGATAAGAGCCTTAAGTTTTTTAAAAGCCTGTTAATATTATGGAAGAAGAAGAAATAAAATAAATGTACATAGCTAATCATAACATTTTCGCACACATCAGAAGTGACAAGATTTAACAATATAAAATTTCATAATATAAATTTCAAATTGGATAGATATTTGACTTGTACACTTTCAGCCTGAAATGACACATACACACACACAAAAAAAGAAGGGATGAGTGCTTATTTTCAAACAACCTAAATAAAACTTTTTTGTTAATATTGTTGTTTAAACATGTTTATTTAAATCAGATTTTTTTAAATGTTATTTCCTATTACATATAGATGCATGTTTGTTGATAAAAAAATAAATATCGTTGGATATCAATATAAGTCTTATAACTTCTTTTCAAAATAATTCTAATTAAAATTAACAATCAGTTATGTAGATACAATCAAAGTTCTATATTCCACACAAGTTGGGACCAAATGTTGTGTGGATTATGGAATATTGTGGATTATAGAGTATTATGAATTATACGTCATTTTATTATTCCTGCACAGCATTTTAGTCCTGTAATCAGTATATAATATGAAATGATAAATAGAATAATAAATTATTAGATTTCATACCTCAAAAAATGCCTTTTAAAGTTATTTTATTAAAAAATTAATATATATGTGCATTTAAATAAAAATAATTGTATATGTTCTGTAATACAGTTTGTTTTTTACTGTTAATAAAATAAAAGAGTTAAATTAAAAAAATGTATGTAGATGTTTTATTAAGAATTTTTTTTTCAATTTTTTTTTAAATTTGTTTTAAAAAATTGGATCACAAATTTGTAAATTTTTTAAAGTGTTTATTTCACTGTTTACATTCATAAAGTAACGCGGAATATAGAAAATTGTGGATTATGGGTGTGCGGATTATCGATCTTTGACTGTAAATGAAATTATTCCTACTTTAAATATTTTTAGTAACAGCTATGTATTATGTTCAAAGAATAAACTGCTCTATTTAACTCCTGATATATTTAAACTATTATTAAGCATACCTTGATTAATAATTTACAAATGATGGAAATTTGTTCTTAGTGAGTTAATATAGATTAAAGGTAATTTATTAAAGTAACTTTTAAGTATGTGATATGTGGTTACTATATAATATTATATGATGCCAGAAGTGAAAACTTTTCTTACAGCATTTTACACTGATTTATTTGCATTATTTCAATAAAAATTATTTGTATAAAAAATTTAAACAAATATATTAGGATGCATTACTTTAATACTTACTATACTTTAACAAAAAAGGACTCCCTCTGCCCTTACTTCTTAAAAAAAAACACTAAAGTTTTTTAGAAATAATCTGGGTTTTTTGCAACCTTAAATAAAAAATGGTACTACTTAATTAAACCGTTAACCATAAAACTATCACCAAACTAGAAGATTAAGTGCCAATAATCGATATTGATAAATAAATATTATATTCAATTGACACTAAATAGGAAACACATGTTCGTTATGTCATCAAGCGATACTTAGACTTTTAATTGTATTTTTATTAATATTTTACAAATTTATTAGTTCTTTTATTATTTGAAATAATAATTATGCCAATTTGTATAATTTGGCAAAAGTGGTTGATGGGATAATCAAGTAGTATACCCAAAAAAACTACAAAAACTACTAAGAATAGTTTATGTACTTAAATGCAGAATTATTAAATCAAAACATAAAAAACAGATAATTTTAAGATTATTTTATTTTTTAACATAATTAACAATATTATTAACATTTATACGTAAAATGTAAGTACAGAAAGATCTTTTGTCAGCACAAGTTCTAACCAAAAGGTTACGCAGATTATAGAATATTGAGGATTACAGAATATGATGTGGATTAGGAGTAATTTTGTTTGGTACTTACGTATTAACGCCACCGCAGCAGAAGTGACTCTATATCGGCCCATTTTCCACCAAAATCTGATATGTTACTTTGTATTTAAATATAGTGTTTTGAATTTTGAAAGTGTTTTAATTTTAAATAAAGTGTTTTACAGTCGAAGTTCTCTAATCCGCACATGTTGTGGTCAAAGGTTGTGCGGATTATGCAATATTGTGGATTATATATCATTTTATTATTCCCAGACAGAATTTTAACCCTTTAATCAGTATAATATGAAAAGATAAATATGAAATCTAATAATTAATTTAATATGCTATCTGAAAAAATGCCGTTTTAAAATTATTTTATTTAAAATTTTATACATAAGTGCATTTAAATAAAAATAATTACATATCATTCATAATGCTGTAATCCATTTTTTACTGTTAATAAAATAAAAGAATTATATTAACAAAAATGAATGTTTTATCATGTTTTTTTTTTAAATTTTTTTTACTATTTGTTTTAAAAATCCTTTTTGGATCACAAATTTGTAAATTTTCTTAAATGGTTATTTCATTGTTTACATTCATTAAGTAATTCGGATTATGGGAGCATGGATTATTGATCTTTGACTGTATTTTATGATTTGTCGCAAAAACTTTAGGTGTAGATTAAAAATCACCAAATCTGTAACAGCAGTGGCGTTAAAACATAAGTACCTTTTGTTTTATCTGGGGAGCCTTTTAATATCATATTCAGTATAATATTATATGAATATGAAATCTAACAATTTAATACATTATTCCATAAAAGCTCCTTTATTAAAGAAACTATATTTTTAAGAATAATATAAACATTGAAAATTTATATATTATGAAAATTAAGTTTCTTTTCCACAGTTTCAAAATTCCAGACCATTTTTTGACGATCGTAATATTTTTTGACAATAGATTGGTGAAAATATTGATACCTACTTCTGCTAAGGAATATATATTATGAAAAATTGAAGAAATGGGTGCACAAATCATCAATCATTGACTATATTTTCATATTTAAGAAAAAAAAATTTTTGTGTTTCCAAACGATGCAGTTTTAACTGAAATATATTTTGTTGTAAACATTAAAAAAAAAAATCCTTGAGATAAATTATGTTTAAAAAGCATTCAATAGTAAGAATTGTGTCAAGGGAAGGGATGAGAGAATTATGTTTACAAGTTTAAGCATGAAAAATAAAATTCTTTAGACAAGAAAGAAAATGCACAAATAAATCAAGTTTGGGTGCAGAAGTGGAAACAAAATGGCTGTTTCGACAAAAGCACAATTAAATGGACCCATTTGTAACAGATATTTTTGTTTAGGTACAGTTGACGCAAAAGTGTATATATACACATAAGTGATAATCTTCTAATATTCAAATAGCTAAAAAATTTTTTGAACAAGGAATTTTACTTAATGAATGCAATAAAATAAGTATGACATAGAAACAAGACACTTTATAACATATTAATTTTCCATGTTTGTTCCAACTGAAAAAAAAACCCCAAAAGATTACAACACATTAAATAATTGCTATTACTTGATAAATATTTCTTCTTCAACTGCTTTTAATGAGTCATTTATCTGAGGATGAAACATATAAATACAAAGAAAATAAAGTGTTGCAAGTAGTGTTATTGTTGCTAGAATATGTAACTTCTAGAAAGAGAATACATAAGTAAGTGCCATTTTCCTGAATGTAAAAAAACAATAAAACTTTGTTTTAAAAATCTGTGCAAGTACAACAATCAGTGCAACCTGTTGGTAATCTAATGTTATGAAGTTATAGGAATGTCAGTTTCTTGTCTTCTTAAATTACTTAAATGTTTTGTGCACATTTTAATGAAATTATTACAGGGCATCAGTATACGATCAATTATTCAAAAAATATTTACTATTAAATGAATATGATACAACCAGTCTATGAACAACACAATGTTTTAAAGCAATATTAGAAAAGAAAAAAAAATAGAATTAGTTTGTTCTTTTTTAATTTAAATCAAAATAACATTAGCCGAACTAATTAAAAATAAATAAATAAATGAAATTACCTAATATAAATAAAACATTTTAATATTGCTTTAAATTTCTAATTATCAGTAAAAGGAACATTGGGACAGACGATATTTTGTGGAACTGTATGATCTAATTGCAGTTTGTAGATTTTTTAGTAGAAGGGTAATACAAAAATTATCTTAGTACAAACTTATTTTAATAAATAAGTTGAGATAAAAATTCTCATTTTTTAAAAATTTACCTGATAATACAAACAAGGCACAAGACAAGACGCCAATTGCAAGAATGAATCGTGCACTTTTATATATTGAATTTTTAAAGTGATTCATTCATTAAATCCTGAAACTCCTGCGAAGTTAACTAATTACTAATAAACTGCTATTTATTAATAAAAATATTGTAATAACAGTATAAAAATTACTTTTTCTACCCCTAACTAAAATATTGGCTTTCGGACTAAACATTAAAATAAACAAGTTTTATCAATAAATTTTTGCGTTTGTTATCCAAAATCAAGATGTGTCAAATTTTAAACTGAGACCATATGTAATTGCTAGATTCGCGGATTTTAACTAATGATTTCTCTTCTTGTTTTATAAATAAAATTTTTGAACATTTCTTTTACAATGATTTATTGATTGGATTGCTCTTGAATGAATTCTTCCGAATGATTCATTTCTTTCCATTCATTCATTGTAGTGGCGTCTATTTCTCTTGTGTAGCGCTAGGAAATAAAGCGTATTCTGATAGTAACAATAGCTAATTTTTAAAGACAATTTTCTGACCCATAATTTTTATTAAAATAAATTAATGGTAAGCTATTTTTACTTATTTATTTTTGTTGTTGTTACTCTTCTTCTGAAAAATTCTAGAACTTGTGAGCATATGGTGTAATGGCACAAAATTTTAAGCGTAGCGATTTGAATTTTCGCTTGCATTTAAAATATTCAGTACATCGGTACACAGATAAACTGGATATTTGAAAAGCCAATAGTAACTATCAAGTCCAGAACTTTAAGATGATAGATTTTAAAGGTGTTAAATTTGTAAACAATTTTGCTTAATATTTGAAACAGACTTTCCTTTTGATAAGCATGACTTTTTTTTAGTAGTATATTTTACACTATTAAAAATATGATTTGAGTTATTATTTAACAAAACACATTTAGTTTATAAAATTTTAAATTACATGGCTGTGAATGTAATTTTCTTGATTTTTGATACAACATTTTTAAAATTAAAAATTTTTGAAGGATTTGGAAGAGAAATTTTACCGTCATATAGGTACTACATTTTACTTCTCTGAAAAATATTAAAGTATAGCAAAATACTAAACCATCATTAATATAGAAGATAAAATTATGAGTTGAAATAAAATAAAAGATTTTGCTGGAATTGATGGCAGACTATGGAGGTTCTATTCATTGTTTTTACTTTTTTATCACACAAAACACAAATAACAAGCAGCTAAATACAATAGACTTCCCCAAATCCCCACAGCTTGAGACCACAAGTTGTGTAGATTTCTGGTCATTACTTTGTTTACATATTTTTAAACTGTAATTTGAATGTAATTAATAATGCAATAGAAACTATAATGAAAGTTTACAATATAATGAAACATTAGAATAAGTAATACTAAACTAAAATAATAAAAATTTAGATAATTTTTAACACTTGAACCGTCGGATATTTTATGCAAATTTTATAAAAATTGTTTGACATCAGAATTTTTATTTAAAACTATTTAACTTATTTTATTAGCCTGCTTTTGTGCTGCACATATATAAAAAATCTTATCAAGAAATTTTTGGTTCAAATTGGCTATTTTACATTTGATAGGGGTCATAATGACCCCTAATGGTGGTTCTATTGTTAAAATATTAAAAACAAAAATCGGTTTGATAATCTGTAATGTATGATTAAATATTCATTATAAAGGTGAAATGTATTTTTCCAAAGTTATTTGATGAAACTGTTCTCATAAGAGTACATTAAAAAATCATAAAATAAGGAAGTTTCATTTCAAGTTTAGCTGCACTTAATAAACAAAAATGCTTTGCTTCATACATAAATTAGTTTGGTAAGAAGATTGTGATTACCAGTCATATCAGCAATTTCTTGAATTTTTTTCAGAAATATGTATTCTTCCTTGCAGGGTTGGCAAGTTTCTTCTGCACTGGAAAAAAACATGAAAGAAAAACCGGCTGGAAGAAATAGGTTTCTTCCAAGTGGAAGAAACTGTTTTTCCTTAAGAATTTACCATATCTTTTCAATTTTGTAAGATATAATAAATATCTTCTTTCTACAATCTAATATTAAATTAATTTCACTGAACCAAAACAAATTTAATTAAGCATATATGCTAAATTAATAATTGCATCAGTTTTTTAGCCAAGATCACACAACACTTATCTAGAGATCTTCAACCATTGGCTAAATGAAAAGAAATTTTATCCAAAATACACAAAATCTGTTAAATGTTATCCATTTCAATTTAACCAACATATTTCTTTATTATTTAAATTTCTGAAACTAGTAGTAAATAGTAGAGATTCTTTACTAATTGTAAAATGAAACCCATTTAAATACAGTCAAAGATCTATAATCCGCACAAGTTGAGGCCAAAGGTTGTGCGGATTATAGAGTATAATGGATTATGCGTCATTTTATCATTCTTAGACAGCATTTTAATTCTATAATCAGTATAATATCGAAAGATAAATATGAAATCTAGTAATTAATTTAATAAATAATCTAAAAAATGCATTTTTAAAGTTTTTTTTTTTTTAATGATATATATACATGTGTTTACATAATAATGAGATTTATTTTTAAGGAATATTTTATGGAAGAAAGTATAAAAAAAATGAGAACAAATTATGCACAAAAAATAACCAACACAAAGTAAAATAAATTTTAATTACTTCAGTATCCTATAATGAAATAGTACTATGAATATTATTTAAGAAATCTTTTGTTTAACAAAAATAAGAGTCGATTGTTGTTTGTTTCAAAACCTGAAATGAATGAATCATGAATCTTTGATGAAATGTGCGTTTTTTCGAGATCTTTTTAATTGATTTCTTGCTTGTTTTGGCTTTTTTTTTTTTTACAAATTTCTCCTTTTTTCTGCGATTTTTCAACAGATTTTACGTTTAAAAAAAAACTTCAAGTATAAAAATTCATGATTCATTCATTTCATCATGATTCATTCCTGTAAATTTTGTTGAACGATCGCGGAAAAATCTCGTGTAAGCACCCCCCTCTAACTATTGTACGATTTTTCGTCACGTTTAGGGGGGCGGATTAACGGTATTTTACGGTATAATATTTAGTTCTCAGCTGGTGCTCTGTTTACTATTACTCTCCTGAACTTGCACAAACTGAAATAGCTACGAATGGAAAGTCGGCATTTCGAACGTTCAGTAAGCTTAGTGTGTTCCATAATACAGTTTAGTTTTTTACTGTTAATAAAATAAAAGAGTAAATTTAAAAAAAATACATGTTTTATTATGATTTTTATTACATTTTTTATTATTTGTTAAAAAAAATCATTTTTGGATCACGGATTTGTAATTTTTTTTAACTGTTTATTTCATTGTTTACATTCGTAAAGTAACGCGGATTATGGGAAATTGCAGATTATGGGTCCGCGGATTATAGATCCTCGACTGTAAAAGCTTTTAATTTACATCAATTTTATTAATGTAAATAATGTATAATAATTACTATATTAAATAGTGATCAATCAAAAATACAGTTTTGTTTTTGGCCCAAAATCTGAGTTTTGCTGGTTAAATTCGGCCGGATCGAAACACTTTGTAAAACTATTACTGTATGTAGGGAACTTGGGGCAAAATGAAATAGGGGGGCAAAGTGAAATAGTTAAATATTTTATCTGTATACAGTGCCATGTATCTGCATATATTTGCATTATGTTATTTCACATCTAGTTGTTTGCTGTCAGACAACTATCATCTCATGAGATCAGTATATATGATGTTAGGGACAATTTTTGAAATTTGATGACCATATTGTAATATTACTGGGTAAGAAAATAACCGTTTATGAATTCTATAATTATAAAATTCTCATGATTATTATTATAAGTTTAAATTGATTCTTCTGCTGTCTAGTGAAGTATTTTTTTGTTTAATATTAGGCTTACTTTTGGTTTGAAATTTTTATAAGATTTTTTTTTTACATGCGGGGCAAAGTGAAAGGGGCAATGTGAAATAGAATTTTAGTGATGGGGCAAACTGAAATATTTATTTCACTTTGCTCTTAGAGCATTTATAATTTTAAAAGTGTAAAATAATTTTGTTTACATATTCAGGTGTATAATGGTAAGAACATACAAGAGAAAAACAAAGCAGCAATCCTGGTCTGAAGCATCAATGGGTGTTCATGTTTCCACTTAACTATCATGTTTCCTCATGCACAGAGCAAGAGGCTAGAACCTGGCATAGAAACAATCCTGGAAAAGTAATAACAATCATTGAAATTGGGCCATTGTTTAGTTGTGCCTATATGCGAACAGCAACTGTTGAAACAGCTGCTAATGGATTTAAAAAAAGAGGAATTTGCCCTTATAATTCACATATATTTCCAGATTATCTCTTTTCCCCAGCAGAAACAACTGACAGACCTTTATCTGTGGATCCTACTGATACTGACGAAAACACAATATCAGCTAATGCAATGAGATACATGCGTACATCTGATACAAGTGAAATAGCACCACTTGCAAAAAAGATGCTCAATCATCTGACATAAGTGAACCTGACAAGCAAAATAAATACATATCCTATAATGGAAATTAAAAAAAAAACAACCGATGTTTCTCAGAGAGATATATTGCCTATCCTTGTCGCCAAACATCGTGACACGCGTTCAAATTAAAAACGTGGTAAAACTATGGTTTTACCTTCAAGTCCTGCACTGAAGAATTTACAAGAGCAAAAGAAACTGACGACTGCTTCAACTTGTAAGCCAAAGGTAGCTAGCTAAGAGCTTATTTGCAGCATCTTCAGGTTCTAATAGAAAGAAAAAGCGACACGTTAAAAAATGAATATTCAGATTCATCCATGTCATCAATAGAATCTGATGTTTGTGATGATAACAGTGAGACAGAAGATGAATTCCAGGCCCAGGAAGATGACTTCACTGAAGACAAGGGTGAAGTTGAGCTTGTCACAGAAAAAGTGGAATTCAGTGAAATAAATAATGGGGATATTCTTTTGTTTGAGTTGAACTCGGATAAAGGTCCAGATACTAAGAAGCAGTTTGTTGGTAAAGTGATTTCATTTCCCTCACAAGATGGACCACATTTTCTACCAGTTAAGTTCATGCGGCCATACCGACAAAAAAAGGATGTTTTTGTGTGGCCTATGACTGATGATACAAGTATTGTATACTATACAGAAATACTGGGAATGTTGCATAAAGTGAAAGAACTCAGACATAGACAAATTAGTTTCTTATGCAGATTAGCATAGTTGTCAAACAACTGCAAAAAATCATACATAGAAATGATCTTGTTTATATTTCACTTTGCCCCATTATCAATATCACTTTGCCCCAGGTATGGGGCAAAGTGATAATTTTCTACTATTATATTAAATCTTTAATACAACACAGAAATTCAAGAATAAAAATTTGAAAAAAAATTATTTTATAAGTCAAGGGTATAATAAATTATGTAGTGTAAAATTTCAAATAAATTTTCTGTTTATTCATTATGAAAATTGCAATTATTTTTAAGTATTCCACTTTACCCCAAGTTCCCCTACTAGTGTAGTAGTAGTACTATAATAGTGTACACTATTCTAAAAATCTTGTTTCTTCCTTCAGAAATTTTCAATTTTAGTTATTGATTTGAACTGTATCGGCTATAATGAATGTATTGCAATGAACTTCATTGTTTATAATTATCAGTCATGATTTATCAATCATCTCATAGAAAATTTTTAGTTTAAACTGCATTAGATTCAAATATTCATTAAGAAAGTTCTAGAATAATAAATGACCATTTACAAAAATCATTATAGAAGAAAAATCAAGATGCATATACCTAAAACTAATTTTTTTTTTTATGAAATGAAATTTGTATAATTAGAAAATCTTTCTATATCATGATGAGTTAATTACATATTATTGTGTATGAAAATAAAGTTTTGGGATTATTAACAGTTTTACATAATTAATAAATATTATACATGTAATTAATTTTAATTATATATATTTATGTATGTATTAATTGCTTTAAAACATGCAATTTAATTGCTTATTTTTTTTTAAATGTTATTATTTTCAGCCAAAAAGGTGGAAGGTCACCTTAATTCAGTTTTGGCTTTAAAAACCTGTTTCGATCTATCCTCATTATTAAAAAAAGTCATTAAAATCTCTATTTTTGTTAGTACAATGCAACATAGTATAGCAAAAAAGTTTTTTAGTAGTAGGATGCTGCAATCAATTTCTCAACTTAAATTGGATGAAAGCAAAAAATGAAGTTTTTTTTCCAATTCCTACATTTCAGGATAGTTTAAAAGTATTTTGACATACACATAGATGTTTTTAGAACACTAATCTTTTAAAATCAGCATTGAAATATTCATGCTAGATGAAAATTATAAAAAATTACAAATTTATTTATATACTGTGTTGCACAGTTTAAAATAATGCACATTTATATGAAAAATAAACAATTTGTAGCAAGGTTGGGTTTCTTCCGGAAGAAACCTATTTCTTCCAGGACAGTGGAAGAAACTGGAAAAAAACGCAAGAAACTGGAAAAAACTGGAAGAAATGGAAAAAACTGGAAGAAATGGAAGAAACCAAAACAAATGTTCAAAGTTAAAGTATATTAACTATATAAAAGAATTAAAGTATAATTACATGAAATCTAAATTGGAAAATTTAATATTATTAAAAATATTTTTGCAAAGATAAGCTATTTTTTAATAACAAACTTCAGGTTCAGTAGACATTTTCAGTTGATGGCTTTTTACTACTGTAGGGGGGTTGGGATATTCTTTTATTATGGAATGGGTCTTTTTATTAATTGCTCCATTTATAAAAAAAGAAAAAGAAACTACCTATAAATTGTTTATTTTTCACATAAAAATACATTATTTTCATATGAATGTGCATTATTTTAAACTGTGCAACACATTAAATAAATAAATTTGTAATTTTTGTATTTTTCATCTAGCATGAATTTTCAATGCTGATTTTAAAAGAATAGTGTTCTAAAAACATCTATGGATATGTCAAAATGCTTTTAAACTATCCTGAAGTGTAGGATTTGAAAAAAAAAAAAAAAAAAAATCTTCATTTTTTGCTTTTATCCAATTTAAGTTGAGAAATTGATTGCAGCAGCTTACTGCTGAAAAACTTTTTTGCCATACTATGTTGCACTACACTAAGAAAAATAAAGATTTTAATGACTTTTTCTAATATTGAATATAGATCAAAACAGGTTTTTAAAGCCAAAACTGGATTTAGGTGATCTTTTTACTTTTTGGCCGAAAATGATAATATAAAAAAAAAATTAAGTAATTAAATTGGATGTTTTAAAGTAATTAATACATACATAAATATACATAATTGAAATTAATTATATGTATGGTATTTATTAATTATGTAAAACTGTTAATAATCCAAAAACTTTATTTTCATGTACAATAATGCGTAATTAATTTATCCATGACACAGAAAGATTTTCTAATTATACGAATTTCATTTAATTAAAAAATATTTTAGTTTTAGGTATATACATCTTGATTTTTCTTCTATAATGATTTTTGTAAATGATCATTTGTTATTCTAGAACTTTCTCAAAGAATATTTGAAATCTAATGCAGTTTAAATTAAAAATTTTCTATGAGGTGATTGATAAATCATGACTCATAATTATAAATAATGAAATTTATTGCAATACATTCATTTGAGCTGATACAGTTCAAATCAATAACTAAAATAGAAAATTTCCGAAGGAAGAAACAAGATTTTTGGAATACTAAGTATTTCGATCTGGCCAAATTTCCACCCTCGTTTTTGGTAAAACTCAGATTTAAGGCAAAAAACAAAACTGTATTTTTGATTGATCTCTATTTAATATAGTAATTATTAAACATTATTTACATTAATAAAATTGATGTAAAATAAAAGCTTTTATTTAAATGGGTTTCATTCTACCATTAGTAAAGAATCTCTACTATTTACTACTAGTTTCAGAAACTTAAATAAAAAAATGTATGTTGGTTAAATTGAAATGGATAACATTTAACTGATTTTGTGTATTTTAGATAAAATTTGTTTTCATTTAGGCAATGTTTGAAGATCTTCAGTTAAGTGTTGTATGTGATCTTTGCTAAAAAACTGATGCAATGATTAATTTAGCCTATATGCTTAATTAAATTTGTTTTGGTCCTGTGAAATTAATTTATATTAGATTATAGAAGTAAGAAATTTATTATATCTTACAGAATTGAAAATATATGATTAATTCTTAAAGAAAAACAGTTTCTTCCATTTCTTCCACTTGGAAGAAACCTATTTCTTCCGGACGGTTTTTTCCATGGTTTTTTCCACGGTTTTTTCCACTGTGGAAGAAACTTGCCAACCCTGATTTGTAGGTAGTTTCATTTTTTTAATAAATGGAGCAATTAATAAAAAAAAAACCCATTCCATAATAAAAAATTCCAACCTCTACAGTAGTAAAAATCCATCAACTGAAAATGTCTACTGAACTTGAAGTTTGTTATTAAAAAATAACTAATAACTTATCTTTTCAAAAATAATATTTTTGATAATAATTAAATTTTCAAATTTAGATTTTATGTAATTATACTTTAATTCCTTTACATAGCTAATATACCTTAATTTTGAGCATTTGTTTTGGTATTTGATGGTTTCTTCCAGTTTCTTCCGTTTTTTTCCAGTTTCTTCCACTGTCCTGGAAGAAATAGGTTTCTTCTGGAAGAAATCCAACCCTGCTTCCTTGAAAAAGCATGAATTCAGTAATATTTTAAAAAATTATAAATTAAATTATATATATGGAATTAATATAGAACTAAAAAAGTCGCATTTTTGTTCTTATATGTAAACTGAATGTTTCATTGTTTACTTACTCTGTAAATTATGTGCTGATTGCTGATAAAAGAGTTGCAGATTTAATGAAGTCTACTATATAACACACATAATCTGTACATATTTACATAAAAAATAACTTTTATTCTGAAGTAATCTTTCTTCACATTTCATATCAAAATAAAAGCAGTAGCTTTAACCTTAAATTGCTACTGCTCATAAACACTCAAACAACATTCTATGTCAAGAAAGCTGCCGTTGCCATTAGCAACAAAGGAAAAGTGGCTTCCTTGGGTTTGTGCTTCTTGTGACTATTAAAACCTTTATTTACTTCATCATTTTAAAAATCAAACTGGTCTTATTACTTCTTAACACTCTGTATAATAAATAGCCATTATTTTAGCATTGCAGTGACATACATAAGACTCTGTGAATGAATCAATAAATTATTTTGGCAAAAATTACTTAAAATGAATTACAGAAAGTGAGATCATATCTATTATAATATCTTTCATGTACTTGGCTAAAAACAGCTAAGATAAAATAATAAAATACACAAACACAAACCTATGAATTTTAATAACTGCATCTTGCACAATCACAACTATCAATGACTAAAGTCACTCAATGTTTAAATAGAAGATGATATAAACTAGAAACATTTTATTTCATAATGAATGCACAATATCTAATTCCATATTAAAAAAAAAAAATGTTTACATCAGGTTGTACAATGATGTTTCGTCATACGCCATTTTGCACTTTGCGACCATGGATATAATTTCTTCACACTAACCATAAATAAATTTCACACAGTTTCAAAAAGTTAGTCAAAATGATTCAAACAATGTTTCTTGCTGAATGTATATTTCATTATAACAAGCAAGAGCGTTGCATCTCCATCAGATTCTATTGCTAAAATACATTCTTAATACAAAATATCCTTTTCTCTAAAAAAAAAAGTGTGTGGCTTGTTTTTCTGTTTTAGGTAAATTCTAAATTTTCATCATCATTACACATATTCCAATTTTGCTAAAATAAAAAGGTTTTAGTTATTAGAATCGACAGGAAAGACTTGTAGTTTAAATAATGTCAGTTGAAACAATATTTGACGAGTTACCACTGCTCTCTGAAAAATTTAATTTCTTCATGAAATGTTGCTGAATGTAAATATACTCTAGGAGCAATAATCCGTGCACAGATTATGCACAATCTTCTATACTCTGCGTTGCTTCGCAGAAGCAAGTAATCAGGAATTTTGTCAGTCTATCACTAAAAAATATTACAATGGCTGACAAATGGTCACAAATTCCACCAATCATCTACAGAAAAAAAAAACACAAATTAAAAAAAAATCTATCATGGAAAAAATTGCTTATTTTTTAAATCTTCAAATTTTGACAATATGTTATTAAAAATGTGAATTTTGAAAAATGATGGCAGTAAAAAGTGAATTTTGGTGAACAATGAAGGAAAAATACTGCAAAATTTGTCAAAAGATCACGGAATCACATAGCAATTTTGCCAGTCTATATCTGAAAAACATTATGAATTTCAAAATATAGTTCCAGCAAAAATTCAGAATTTCATCAATTGATTGCGGCAAAAACATGAATTTCACTGAACAATCATTGAAAACCAGATGAAAATGTTGCAGAAAAAAAAACAAATTCACGCAATTGATGCTGAAAAAAAAATTTCAAATTTCGTCAACAATCTTTAAAAAATAGTTTTAATTTTCGTGTATTGCTCACTGAACAAAAAAGTGAATTACGGTAAAGATCTGAAGAAAATATTTCAAACTTCATCAAAATATCGAGGAAATACAAAAAAGTTTTGTCAAAAGATCATGGAATCACATAGTGAATTTTTGTCAATCTGTTGCTGCTGAAATACATTGTAAACTTCAGGAAATCATGAATTTCATTAATCAGCCGCAAGAAAAAATGCTGATTTAGGCAATTGATTGTGAAAAAAAGTTTATTTTCATAATATATCAAATTTTAATGTATGTCTTATTCTTTAAATATGTAATTTCTGTAATTAATAGACTTTTATGGAATAATAAATTATTAGATTTCATATTTATATTATACTATAGGGATGCACTGGATATCTGGCCAATATCCGATATCTGGCATATCCGGCTGATTTTTCAATATCTGAAATATCATCGGATATCCGGATCACAATCACCGGATATCCGACTTCTCTATCGGATATCCGGCCAGATATTTCAATATCTGGCAGAATGCAACATAACAAATAGAGATGAATAACAGTAATCGTTTGATCCCAAACAATGCCTAAAAACTTTTGTTTGTAATGCAAAACATGAAATATTATAATAACTTCCCTATCAGTGAGTAAAAGGCAATTCTCATAAGTTTAAAGAATTGCCAGCCTTCCTACTATTTACATTTAAAGTCTGTCATAAATTGAAGAATTTACATTTATATCTTTAAGAAAATTGTATCTTTATTTTCAGATTACAAAACAAAATTTGAAGTCAAAATAGCAAAGAAGTCTTTTTGAAAAAATGTATAAACAGAAAACCAAAATTTAGAAATGCACAAATAAAGCATGAAAAGGTTTTCAAACAGCCGTTTCGAATCTACTATCGAGATTCTTCATCAGTACAAGACTCAGCGTGCTAGAAAAAGCTAAGCTGAGCAAAGTGACAGAGAATCGCAGGCTTATTACGGGAGTGAATAATAGTAGATTCGAAACGGCTGTTTGCTACCTTTACATGCATTATTTGTGCTACTCTAAATGTTGGTATTTTGTCTTTAGTCTTTATAAAATTTGAAGTTGTTTATTAAACTATGATTTTGTTAATTTTCTTTTTTTTTAAATTTAAACAAAGTGTTAGTTTGCTTTTAAGTTAAACAACTAAACAGACCTATTTCGACAAATTTACATGTTTTAGGGATATCCCCAAAAAACATGTTTCTTCGATTACCCCCCCCCCCCTTAAATTTGATAAATGAGTTTTTATGCAGAATTATCCAATTTGCTCTAAATTTTCGATGTACATTTTTCTGATAAGGCGAATCTCTGAATAGTTTTGGAAGTTTAATGGTTAAGTATAAAGACTCCTCTAATAACTCCCCTTAAATTATATAAATGGGTTTTATGAAGAATTATTAGATTTGCTATGAGTTTTGTATATAGTTTTTTTTGTGATAAAGCATATCCCCGGTTAGTTTAGGGAATTCAATGATTAAGTACAAAAAGAGGAAATGGGAGGGAAGCTATTCCCCCTCCCCCCCCCCTTAATTTGTTTTTTGGACAGCATTAACCCTTGAAAATATGAGACTGTAATATACAATTATTATGCGTAGCCTGTGAGTTCCATGCCATCAGTTAAACTGCACAACATTCTTTTTATTGTAATTTTTTTTCATAATCCTTTTATACAGTGAATTGACGGTTCGTGCAGCAATGGCAACTTTGTATCTTGCTAAAACTGGCTATATGCAAACAGCTGATGTATAGCAGAATAACAAAAGAATATTGATTTTAATAAATATGATGATCGAGATGAATTCATTCTTGAT
This sequence comes from Maratus speculifer, assembly GCA_964019185.1. Classification (NCBI taxonomy): domain Eukaryota; kingdom Metazoa; phylum Arthropoda; class Arachnida; order Araneae; family Salticidae; genus Maratus; species Maratus speculifer. Next base: position 16,753,669 of record CAXHSM010001376.1, on the reverse strand, counting down.
CTAATTAATTGACTGTAGAAAAAATTCTAGATTAAAACCAAAGTTGGTATAATATTGAACTAACAATATTGAAATAGTATTAATATTTGTAAATATTTTTTGAAAATTGAGATCTATGAAATAGAAGAGAGTTTTGGCATTGGTGCATCCAACTAGTTATTTTCGTGACTTCATTATAAATATTTAAGTTTTTTTTTTTTTTTTTTTGCTTATAAATTTCAAAGTGATTTAACTTAAAATAAAATTAAATGTAGCTTAAGGTAAAAGAGAATTAAATAATTAAAACATGGAAAAAAATCATCAATTAAGCATATGTTGGATATAACTCTTCAACCACTGGTATATTAGTAAGTAGTTTATGTTTACAGATGCTCTGTATTTCTTTCTGAAAATATTTTACAATTATAGACATATTAATAAACGTTCAAAATTTGTTGTAAAACTTATCAGCATTTCATTGTACAAATTATTAGCAGTTATCAGCAGTTCATTGACAAATAAGCAGAGTATTTAAATGCTTGAATTGCATTTTTTATTTGCATTATTAATATACAAATTATTATTAATATACAAATATAGGGTTTGAATTTCGGGACTGGGTGGCAGGATTCAAGCTCTAAAAAATATTGTGGGCTGTAAGAAAAAAAATCCTGTAAAAAAAAAAAAAAAAAAAAAAAAAAAAAAAAAAAAAAAATTGTGAAATGACGAGTGTCAGGACTGACTAACTATTTTCGTGATATTTTCCGCTATCGATTGACAAATCTCACAGTTTGCTCTTACGACAATTATACAAAGTTCATGATTGTTTTTCTGCATTTTACTAAAAAATTTTGTAATTTTTCTCACAAATTTTTCTTGCTTGCTCGTCTCACAAAATTTTGCAATTTTTTTTTTCTCAGGAGACTAACTGACAAATTTCTCAATTTATTTATCTCAACTGATTGACAAATTTAGCTATTTTATTTGCTATTTCTGCGACTGATTGGCAAATTTTCACTTTTTGTTTTTGTGACATTCTGATGAAATTAACAATTATTTCCCTGTGTCCAGCTGAAAAATTTTGTGTTTTGTCTTTGTTATTGGCTGACGAATTTCATGATTTTTCTTTGTGACAGATTAACAAATTTCATGAAATTTTACTGTAATTGATTGACGAATTTTGCCATACTTTCCCACTGCCCAAGTTCCCTCAAAGTTCAAATTTTTTCAGACCGGTCGACAATTTTTAAAAATTATTTTTGCCATGGTCGACAAAATCAGCGATATTTTTTCTAGGACCGATTTACGTGCTTTGCAAATTTTTTTCCTGTGCCGAAGCAAGAAATAACTAAAAAGGCAGTAATGGTCTCTAGAATCTGAGCTCTATCACATGAGTCTGGATTAGCACTCAACAAAATGAGATTAAATCTTGTGTTCACATCGGAAAAAAAAAGTTTTTTACAATTAATGGTTTAACTTTAGTTTTTTTTTCATTTTTCAAAATTTATTGCACATTTTGTCATCAATGGGCTCAATAATCATACCTCCTTTTTTATTTTATTTAAAAGATGATCTTTCATACAGTGTTTCTGTTTATATTCATTTTTTTCATTATCTGATTATTTGCACCTGCCCATTTTGTAACTTTTCTGCTCTCTTCTGATGACATTTTGATTTCCTATTTCAATAAAAATTCTTCTAAATTTAAAGAATTTCATAAAATAAATAAATAAAATGCAGACATCCATTGCCCAAAGCAATATGTTTAAATGTTTCCCATTGAGTTATTGAAAATCAGTAAAAACATCATTTTTATGATGATCAAAACATGATTTATGTAATAAGAATCATATATATTACGTACATCATGGATTAAACATTAATATTCCTGGACGAATCATAAACAAAATAAAATGCGGACACCAAGGTGCATTCTCAACCGATAACAACAACCGCTTTCCAAATAATAAAAAAAAAATGATGAACTTCAAGTAAACACATTTAGAAACAATAAATAGTTGATGTGCGTTCACAGAAATTAGGACATGATTTTTTTAAATAAACCATTTCTCATGTAATAGAAGAAACCTACTGACTAAGTCCTTTTCAGATTTTCATATGGTTATAAAATTCCAATGCATAGGTGAACTTAATTCAATTGACTAAAATGCCAGGGATTATAGTATTCATGATAATTCCACTAAGTAATATACAATCACCTAAGGAAATTGAGAATAATCACTTACATGCATTATTCTTGCAAGCAAATTAAAAATGAATGCACATCAGATTTTACAAAATTAAGAACAAAAATTAGATGAAAAAAGCATAACCAAGTATTTCCGATAATTTAAAGTGTTAGAAAAGGTACTCTGTTCTGTTTGCCAAAAGTGTAACCAATAAAAGATTTTAAACCACACAAAATCGAATAAAATCTAAATTAAAAAATTCATTTAGCAACTCATTTATTAATTGCCTGTAACATTGAGCACAAATTGAAAAATAGATATGATATATATGAGGTTTGGTTCTTTTCTTTTGATTTAATTTAAATTTTGAATAATTATCTTGAGTAAAATATTTCAATGATTAAAAATATTTCAATTCTTGATTTAAAATATTTCAATGGAATTTTGTCATGTCGGTATAAATTGTGAAATTTTGTAAATGTGAAGTGGCATGTAAAATATAATAGGGTTAAAAAAATATTTTTCCCTCTCATATAGTTTAACTCCCCTGCATTTACAAATGTTACGTGGGAAACATTCTCCTCCTGGGAAAACCTGAAATTCAAGCTCTGATAGTCAAAGAGATATAGTTTTTGAAAAATATATTTCAATATGTTTAAAATGTTATAATAGTGTGTGAAACATGTTTGCAATTTATTATTTGAGATGGCATTGTATAAAAGAAATAAACAAACATTCACCATAACTGAAAACATATTTAGCACCGGATATCCGAATCCGGCACACAAATCGGATACCGGATATCCGGTATCCGATACCCGGCAAAATCAGTATCCGGTGCATCCCTATTATACTACACTGAATATCATATTAAAATGTTCTCCAGAAAAAAAAAAAATTATTTAAATTCCATATAATACTCTGTAATCCAGAATATTCTATTATCTGCACAATCTTTGGTTCTCACTTGTATGGATTAAACATCTTTGACTGTTTCTCCAGACTGGGATTGGCAGAATTTCTTTAGACAATTGTTTGATAATAACATCTGATATCTGCTTGAAACATATTAATGGCAGGCCAAATATTGTTGTCAAAAGATTGTCTGAGGGAATTGTGTCGACCAGCAATTGGTCCATGTAGGTAGAACATTAGCCAGACATCTTATACCTCAACATTCTTCATTAAGTTGAAAAATTGTTGAAATAACACTTAAATCAATACTTTTATCCATCACTAGGATTAAGTTTAAAATAATAAGTAATTATTGAAATGTACTTTAGGATCCATAATGCACCTAAAGGTGCTTCTTTTGCTGGAGGCTTATAATTGTTTGGTTTAAAATGACATAAACATAAAAGCACCCAAAAATGCCCATTGACTTTATTCTCTACATTTATGTGTATTATAATATTTTTGTTATAAAATTGATTGGTAATGCAGAAGAGATAAAGAAAGTCAATAGACTTCTTTTTCAGCAATTTCCTCTCTTTCAGTTTGTTAAGTGCAATCCTGTAATCCACTTTGGAGAAAAAAATAAATTATACGAAAATAATTAAATAAAATAATTTGTTGGGTTTGCATTGATATTGTAAAATAAAGTAGTAGATATTTATAATGCAAATCAATATCACACAATTCTCCATAAAACACACAAATTTCTTAGATGTAAACAGCAAATTTTGTAGTGAAGAAGAGCCTGAATTCCTAAATAGTAAAAAAATTGCTTCTGCTAGAAATCTAAATTTAACTAATTAGTTCAATTTTATCTCTTTAATTTAGAACTTTTTAATTAAAAAATCATTATTACAATAAAAGTTATTGAAAATGAAAAATATAATGAATTATTTAGGTCCAGATATATATAAAACATTTTTGAAGAGTATATTTAACAAACTGTGGAATGATTTATATAATACACAAATTTATATTCCAGATAAGGAATGCTGTATAAAAATGCTCTAATATGTTTAGATTTGTTTGAGACATATTTGGCAATATTTATGAGGGGAATTTAATGATATATGAAGTGTGATCCATATACAGTAGACTCCCTTAAATCTGTATACAGGGTGATTCAGCTCGTCGAAGACAAACTTTAAGGATCGATAGAGCACACCTAGACGAACATTTTTGAATAGGGAATGTAGGGTCCCTGACGCGATGGTAAGGCGCTAGGCGCTTTCGAAAATTTGGGTGCCGAAATTCGAAACGTCATAAAAACTAGGGAAATGGTTAGATTTTCTTGCTTGTTGCGTCGAAATGATTCTGTTTGTTTAGACTTTCTTCAGTACCAATTTGATAAGCATATCTCTTAAAACATGGATAGGGGGCGCTGCAGACTTTGGAGAGCTAGACAACAACTTTAAGCCCGTTATTTTGATAATTTAACACATGCTCGCCAAAGTTTATACTCTAACTTAAAGTTTGAACCCAAAAGTAGAGCCCTGCAAAAAGCGTAAGAGCCGGAATAAAATGTCAAAGTACAGGGTGGTCGAAACTCGAAGGCTCCTAAGAGATAAACAAACAGATTTCTTGACTTATGGCATGCATTTTCATGATTCTGTTTGCTGGGGCTCTCTGAAACTCAGTTGAACGGTACAAAAAGAAACATCGATAGGGGGCGCTTTGGGCAAAAAACATAATTCGTTGACATTTCGGACGCTAACTGGAAACGGGGCGCTACGATCAGTTAGTAATAATGAAAACACATTTTCTACCTCTGCTCAACACTTCTGAATAAATTTAGACCAAAAACATCAATGATACTGGAAATTTATTTACAAAAAATAACACTACAGAAGATGCTCGAAATTTCGACCTTGGGCCATGATGCAGGCTTCGCACCTCCGTCGCATTGAGGAGTGTGTGTTTCCAACAATGCCAGGAGTATCTCTGATCTGCCCTGCAGCTGCCACAATGCGCGCCACAAGTTCTTCAGCACTGCTGACAGGTGTATGGTATACCTCGGCCTTCAGGTAACCCCAAAGGAAGAAATCCAAGCAGGTGAGGTCTGGTGATCGGGCAGGCCAGTGAACTGGACCCCCACGCCCGATCCACCGCTGGCCATACCTTGCGTTTAGATGGAGACGCACGTCGTTCGTGTAATGGGCCGGAGCTCCATCGTGCTGGAACCACATCTGGCGACGCGAACCTTCGGGTACGTGCGCCTCCTCCAGAAGCTGCGGCAGCACTTGATCCAGGAAAATCAGGTAATTTCCACCTGTCAGCCGTTCAGGTAACAAATAAGGGCCAATGAGGCAATCCCCCAGAATGCTGGCCCACACATTTACTGAGAAACGCTCCTGGGCTGCTCGGCTTCTGGTTTCATGTGGATTTTCATCACACCACACATGACTGTTGTGGGCGTTCCACATTCCCTCCCGGCTGAAGGTGGACTCGTCCGTAAACAAAATGCTGTTTACAAAACGGGGATCCCTGGATCTCATCGCCAAGTACCATCTTGAGAATTCCACTCGAGGGCCAAAATCCTGCTCTCTGAGCAACTGCACCCGCTAGATGTGGTAAGGGTGCAGATTCCGGGAACTTAAGATGCGCCACGCAGTTGCTTGCGAAATGCCAACATGTCTGGCGATATCTCTCGTGCTAAGACCTGGGTTGTCCTCAACCAGGTTAAGCACAGCCTCTTCGTTGTCGGGGGTGCTCACTGATCGCTCCCGTTCAGGCCTGCCTCCGTCGAAAGATCCCGTTGTGGACAACCTCTGGTGTACTCGAGCGAAGAAGGCATGGCAGGGGATTTGCCTGTTGGGGTAACGCTCGGCGTACAACCGCTGAGCGGCTCGTCCATTACAACCAGCAGCGCCATACGCCAAATGCATGTCAGCCAATTCAGAGTTTGTGTACCGTTCCATCCTACTACCGATCTGCAGACAAGTAACCCGAAGCTTAAGTAGGTACCGCACGTTCAAAAGACGTGTCTGCGCATACAACTACGTCATCTCGCGTTGTCGTCTACGCATTACGTACCTTTTGCATATCGATATGGTACGATATCTTTTGCATAAATCAGCAAAAAGCACCTTATGTAAATTTTATTGCGCGCATTGTGCATGATTGAAACCAGCTATGTTTGTTAAAAAAAACAAACAAACTGCAGTTTTAATAGCTTCTTATGATAAGTAAATTACTCTCTTGTTTTGTTTCTAACTGATCGTAGCGCCCCGTTTCCAGTTAGCGTCCGAAATGTCAACGAATTATGTTTTTTGCCCAAAGCGCCCCCTATCGATGTTTCTTTTTGTACCGTTCAACTGAGTTTCAGAGAGCCCCAGCAAACAGAATCATGAAAATGCATGCCATAAGTCAAGAAATCTGTTTGTTTATCTCTTAGGAGCCTTCGAGTTTCGACCACCCTGTACTTTGACATTTTATTCCGGCTCTTACGCTTTTTGCAGGGCTCTACTTTTGGGTTCAAACTTTAAGTTAGAGTATAAACTTTGGCGAGCATGTGTTAAATTATCAAAATAACGGGCTTAAAGTTGTTGTCTAGCTCTCCAAAGTCTGCAGCGCCCCCTATCCATGTTTTAAGAGATACGCTTATCAAATTGGTACTGAAGAAAGTCTAAACAAACAGAATCATTTCGACGCAACAAGCAAGAAAATCTAACCATTTCCCTAGTTTTTATGACGTTTCGAATTTCGGCACCCAAATTTTCGAAAGCGCCTAGCGCCTTACCATCGCGTCAGGGACCCTACATTCCCCATTCAAAAATGTTCGTCTAGGTGTGCTCTATCGATCCTTAAAGTTTGTAACCGACGAGCTGAATCACCCTGTATAATTTACAAATGTAGGCAATGAAACATCAAATTCAGATGTAGGTGCAAAATTTGACTTTTTTTAGTTTCATATCAATTCCATAAATTTTTTAATTTGTAATTTTTGTTAAGATTATTGAATTCATGTTTTTTCATGAAGAAAGACTAATTTATTTCTGAAAAAAAAAATCAAAACATTGCTGATATCATTGGTAATCACAATCTTACCAAATATATTTATGTATTAATCAAGTTTTTTAGTTATTAACTCTGGCTAAACCTGAAATAAATCTTCGTTATTTAATGATCCTGATGTGAATTAGTAATGTACCTTTATGAAGCAAGTTTCATTTAGAATAATAAATTAAATAATTTTAATTAAATTTAAATAATTTAGAATGAACACATTTTATCTTTATAATTCATATTTAATTGTACATTACTGATTATTAGCTTGACCTTTGATTCCAGTATTTTAAAAATTATCTAAATTTTTATTTTAGTTTCCTACTTATTTCAATATTTTAGTATATTGTAAGCATTCATTATACTTTTGATTTCATTATTAATTACATTCCAATTACTTTAAAAAATATATAAACAAAGCAATGACCAGAAATCCACAAAATTCTAAAATTAGCACAACCTCTGGTCCCAGCAGTTTGGATTTGAGGTAGTCTACTGCATGTACATATGCACTTAGTGTATATTATACTTTGTGTATGTACTCATTGCAAAACATTTACAAAAACATAAAAACATAGTGACAGAATTATTCAATAACTGTTTTAAAAGTAACACAATTTTGCTATGCTTGACTCAAAAGGAGTAGGTATAAAATTAGTGTCTAATTTTACAGATAATTTCTTGTATCTTGTTGAAATATTTATTGATTTATTCACGCAAATAGAAAGACGGCATCTAATAAGTTTTTATCAGATTTTTTATTCACCAAAAATTATTTTTGTCTTACTTAAAAATGTGTTAACATGTTCACGTCCATGTTCACAGTACATGTAAGGCACATGTGAACAAATTTAGATGATTTTTAAAATGATGATATAAGTTAGAAATTTTTGATACTGGTGAGCCAAGCATTAAAGACCGGTCACGTGACTAACAGGTCTGTGTAAGGTGAGTCTATTCTTGATAATAGGATAAGAGGAAGTTTTCCCTAGTATTGCTTTTGTGGGGAATATAGAGAAATTTCGTCTCTCCTTAATGCTTCCTTACCTTCCGAAAGGTCCATTATTTTGGCGGTATGCCAAGACATGTCCTTAAAACCTGGTCAAGCAATAAGTGCATTTAAAAGTTTCACCAAAAGAACAAACAAAGTGTCATATAAACCAATTTTTATTCCAATATCCCATAATCATTTCGAAAAAAAATAAATAAAAAATGTAAAAGTCGTTCATTTAAGCTACCTCCCTCTTCCCTACTAATGTATATTTTTATAGTTTTATGTATTTATTGTACTTGTGAAATTAAAACATAGTATTATATTATAAAGGTTAATGTTATATGCACCTTAAAAAAATATATAAATGAACAAATATATCTTTACATAATACGCTACAGAAAAAAGTTATTTAAAAAAATTTCCGGAAAATAAAAAAATATTCAATAAATAAATTAAAAAATATATTTGTATACAGAATTATTTATCATCAATATTGTTGTGAAATATCCTTTCAAATGTCGCACAAAATTTTTCATTAATAAAAAAATATTTTTTGTCCACTGATGGTTAAAACAAATTTTGAATCAGAAAAGTTAAAACAGATATTATCCCTGAACCTAAGTAAAACCAATATAGAACCCTACTTTGGAGGGAATTGATTGCTGTGCTGGTTTGCAAGTTGACGTTTATATAAAAAAAAAATCCAAAATGTATAAAATTCTGTTCAGCACATTAGTTTAAAAATTTTTATAAAAATTATGAAAAAGAAAAAAATACTACTTGGTTATCCCATTGACCCATTTCGCCAAATTATACAAATTTCCAAACTAATAGCCAAATTTTACATATTCACATGATTTTTATTTTAAATAACGGAAAAATAAATAATTATTAGAAGTAAAAATCACTTATTGACATTTAAATACGTGTATCGTATTTAATGTCACTGAATGCAACATTCACGATCATCCATTATTGGCATTTAATCTAGTTTGGCGATTGTTTTCTGGTCGACGGGATAACCAATCTGTACCAAAAAAATATAAATCAAATGCTTGACAATATGAATTTATATAAGAAGTAAAGTTAAAATTGAGTTGGGTCCGACTATATGGCCAGCAAAGAAGTAAAAAAATCTTGTTTAGATATCTTTCAAGAATATGCTGAACAAGTAGAGTTCCAAAAAACCCACAGTTTCTGAGGGACGGGAATTTTGGGGAATAAACCCGGAATTTTGGAGAATATTGGAAATTTTGAAGAAGCTTTGAAAGTAAACAAAACCAGTCATTTTTCAACTTTAAATTTTCTGTTTATGTTCTGAGAAATTTAAATGGATTTTTTATTAATTAACAAGACTTATTTTTTTAACACTTTGCAACTTTTTAAATTCTTAAAATTCAACAGCTTTACAACAATGGTGACTGAATTAATAAAGAGTTCAATTATTCTCTTAAAAATTAAAATTGTTTACTTTCTGTTACCTGGCACATCCAACTTATATTCTTTAATTATTCTATTTACATTGAATCTGAGAACAAAGGTGATGTTTACATTTATAAATAAATCTGTTATTTTCCTTTCTAACATAATAATATTTTAATCTATTTAGTTTTCACTTAAACTCTACTGGTTTTGTTTGCGTTTCCTATTGTTGATATTTTTATGCACTGAATCAGTAAGTTTCATAATTCACAAATAGTTGTAATGACAGATTTATTATATTTGATGCCTTGTCTTTTCAATATAAAATTGGACAAAATCAGGACGGAATCAGAGAAAAGCACAGAAAACGTGTTCTGATGTTGATTATCTTCGCTTGGCTCGCTCAGAAGAAGAGCTGAGTTGTTCTTGCATCTACAGTTAAGAATAAAACAATTGAAATCATTACAAAAATATCAAATAATAAATTAAATATTTCAATGTCTAAAAACTCCCGGAAATTTTCAAAATTTCCTTCCCAAAAAACCCGGTTTATTCTCGGGAATAAACTCTGTTTTTTCCAGCCTTTGCAACTCTATGAACAAGTAGTCGTAGTTAAAAAAAATCTAGTTGGATGTGGTAATCCCAAAACTTTCTTCTATCTTATAGATGTTAATATATCCATAAAATGAAACAGTTGAATCAGTTTTTGAGTAAGTGAAATCTTTAGTAACATTTTATGTGCTGTGTACGACCATATTTACTTTTTATAGCCAGAAACAAACTGTCGAAAAAGAAAACTCTGTGAGTTATTCTATTTATTATTGTAACACTTTTTTTTGCATACCAATTCATTTTTTATAAATAAAATTTTGAAGTTTTGAGATACATTGTATATTATAATAGACTCTGATTAGATTTACTAACAGTTCTTTGGAACCAATTGTGTTTAGACTTATTGTACCACAGTACTTAATAAACTGAGTCAAATGTGTCAAAATCTCAAAACCTTCTTCTATCTAATACACGTTAATAGTTCCAGAAAAAAATAAACATAGCACCGTCACCGGTTAGGTAATTTACATTAAAATCTAATCACCACAAGTTCATTGAAGTTCGAACTGAATCTGAAATTTGATGGAAATCCGTGTATTGGTTATTTGAGATAGAAACATCGCAGAAATCGTAAAAGAAACTGGACAGAAGTGCAACCTGTACAGCCAATTTACTCAAAAATCTAAATAATACTAATTTTATATTATGGACAAACTGAATTTAAAGTTTGGGGAAAATTCGTGTATTAGTTCTTAAGATATAGCTATTCCGATAATCATGAACAATGCCTCATAGCAGCGCCAACTAAAGAAAGATTTACTCTAAAAACTAACGATTAATAATTTCCTATCATGAATCTGAAAATTCGTGAATTTGTTCCTGAGATACAGCTGTTGTGATAATCGTGAATAATGCTGCAGAGCAGCGCAACCTGTTGATCAGTTTTCTCCAAAAACTAAAGAATATTAATTTATATTAAAAACTAACTGAATCTGAAGTTTCATGAAAACTCATGCAATAGTTCCTAAGATTGAGCTATTGCAATAATCATGAAGTATGTTGCATAACAGTGCTACCTATTTGGAGATTTAAACCAAAACATAATCAGACCCATATTATATCAAGGACTAACGGAAACTGAAGTTATATGAAAATCCGACCATTAGTTCTTCAGATATAGCTACTTTGGAAATCGTGAAAAAAAGCACCATAACAGCAACACCTGTTGGGCGATATACATCAAAAGCTAATCAAATCCATTTGATATCAAGATCTAACTGAATCTAAAGTTTTGCGAAATTCTGTGCATTTGTTATTAATCTCAACATACAGCGCCCACAAAATCTATGTCACATTCAGAAAAATTGACAGGCAGACACTTTGTAAAAACATGTTTTTTAGAATCTCTGATGCCTAAAACGTATAGATCTGTCGAAAACCGGAATTCAAAAATTTTCACAAATCCAGTACTTATTTCTTGTAAAGATGGAAAAAATAAAATGACAAGCATTCAAAGAAATAAATTTGTAGTTTTTACCACTCAAGGTATAGGAGGGTCCCTATATGGGCTATGACAGTGTCTAATATATCACATGCACACCTACGCATATGTACTTGCATCTATGAAAACAATTGTTAAGTCATATCTAAGAATGTATAATTTGATAATTCCATGCATGAATTTTGTACTATTTAAGAAAAAGAAAATTGTAAAATCGGCTTCTTAATTCAAAGTTAAAACTTAGTGCCGTTTATTTTAAAATGGCTTGTTTATTATTTTTCTTTTTGTTTTTAGATTCAGTGGTAGATAAAAATGTTTTTCTAGAAATTCAGCGAGTTATTTCCTTGCATGAAAATAGCAACAATCTCTTCTTGCTGACGCCTTGAAGAAGGTCCTGTTTATCTTCTGAAATCAAGCTTAAATTCATTTGAGAAAATGTCATCGATTACAGAAGAAAATTCGTCTGGCAGTGAACAGCACATTGTTCCTCAAAATGGGGATAAAGAAAAACATTCCTCCATTCATAGAGGGGAGAAATCTTTCATGTGTGAAGCATGTTCCAAAACATTTTCTAAGAATACTTAAGAAAGCATCTCTTGACGCATACAAGTGAAAAACCTTTTGTTTGTGAAACATGTTCCAAAGGATTTTCTCTTAATGCTAATCTAAGAACCCATCTCTTGACTCATACAGGAGAAAAACCTTTTGTTTGTGAAATATGCTCTAAAGGATTTTCTCAGAAAAGTTCTCTAAGATGCCATCTCTTGACGCATACAGGTGAAAAACCTTTTATTTGTGAAATATGTTCAAAAGGATTTTCTCAGAATGGCAGCTTAAGAACCCATCTTTTGATACATACAGGAGAAAAACCTTTTGTTTGTGAAGTATGCTTTATAGGATTTTCCCGGAGTAGAACTTTGAGAAAACATATCTTGACTCATACAGGAGAAAAACCTTTTTCTTGTGAATTATGTTCCAAAGGATTTTCTAATAATGATCATCTAAGAAGTCATCGCTTGACTCATACAGGTGAAAAACCTTTTGTTTGTGAAATATGTGCCAAAGGATTTTCTCGGAATGGTGATTTAAGAAGGCATCTCTTGACTCATACAGGTGAAAAACCTTTTATTTGTGAAATATGTTCCAAAGGATTTTCTGATAATGGTCATCTAAGAAGGCATCGCTTGACTCATACAGGAGAAAAACCTTTTGTTTGTGAACAATGTCCCATGGGATTTTCTGACAATCGTAGTCTAAGATTTCACCGCTTGACTCATACAGGTGAAAAACCTTCTTTTGTTTGTGAAATATGTTCCAAAGGATTTTCTCGGAATAATGATTTAAGAAGGCATCGCTTGACTCATACAGGTGAAAAACCTTTTGTTTGTGGAATATGTTCCAAGGGATTTTCTGACAATAGTAGCCTAAGAAGGCATCGCTTGACTCATACAAAGTAAAATCCTTGTGTTTCTGAAATGTGTTCCAAAATATTTTCTAGACATTGTCACCAAGAAAGACATCTCGTGATTGATACAGAAGAAAATTTTTGTTTGTGCAATGTATTTTCCATTATCTGATAATCATTATTTAAAAACCTTTTGTCTCATATTAAATAAATACCTCTTAAAAATCTCTTGTACTTTTTATTAGAATTGAGTTTGAACCCTGCTTGTTTTTTTGCATTTACTGTTTTCATTTCTATTTATTTTTTTAACATTTAGTAATAAATTTAAAATAAAATTCATAATTGTATCAGTTGTCATTTTGATGAAAATTAAAGAACAACAAACTTGTTCATTAATTTTCAGTAAACCTTTTTGATAGTTTTAATTATGTGCGTTCGTAATTATGCAAATACGTAGCACTTATTGTTGTCGTTCAGTCCGTCTGTCTGTCCGCATATAACAACGCAAAAACTACCCAACCGAATCGTTTGAAATTTAAAATACATAATTATTACATAATTTTGTCGAGTCCTTTCAAGTTTTTTGAAATCAGATGCACAGATCAATTACAGGGACAATCAAAATTATTCCGTTTAATTACGGTCAATGGGGAAAAAAGTTTCAAATGCATTCTAATCGTTTCAAATTTTAAATACTTAATTATTTCCTAATTTTGTCGAGTTATTTCAAATTTTATCAAAATCGGATGCATAGTTGAGTTACAGGAGCAATTAAAAGTATTCCGTTACATTACGGTCAATGGGGGAAAATATTTCAAATGCGTTTTAATGGTGTTACACTCATTCGAACATAATAAAATGCATATGTATCTATAAAGTACATATTATATATACATCTCGCACAATCTGTGGTGCAAAGAACATTTGTTATTGAATTACAAGGCCACACAAAAGTATTCCATTACATAATGGTATATGGAGTACATTATTTGATGAGCGTTTTAATTATAATTCACTATTTACAATTTTATGAGATTGATATCTGAGAGTGATATTTTAAAACTTTGTCATCATACGAACGCACCTCATTTGCTTAGCTTTACGTGCAATTTCCAACTTGTTGTTATTTTACTGTTAAGTAACTTTCCCCTAATTTTAAAACTTAGTCTTACCTGATAAGGATAAATTGTACCTCAATATGCTTCGCTATAGCAAAGGCTAAAGCCTTTGCTATAGCGAAGTTTGAATCATAAATAAGCTTGAAATATAAATTTGAATATAGCGATAATTTGAAGCAACACTTTTAAAAATAGAAAAGAAGTGTGCCAAACATATTTTTTGTGAAAAAAAAATATTTGTTAAATTTTCTCCTTGAAAAATTATCCAAGTATTTAAATGAAGCGCATCTCATTGTCATGTATTCTTTGCATCCATCATGCGCTGAGTAATTTTTTATTATACAACACGATACCCAAATAGCAAGCATGGTCACAGTAACGTCATTGTGAGTCACTTTGGTCACATCACATCTGTAACCAAAATGCCACCATTCAGTGACGTCATTGTGACTTTCTTAAAAATATTTAGAAAATTACAAAATTTTCTTTACAGTAAAAAATTCTTTTACTTTCTCTTAAAGTAAATAATATGTTTTTCAAAACATGTTATTTACTTTAAAAAAATGTTTCTGGCTATTTAAATATCGTCGCTTTTTTCACAGTTTCGTCACAATGTTAATGTCAAAGTAGTCACAAATAACACATTTTCACAAAGTGGTCACAATGTGACGTCAAAAAAGCTCTAAAACGGCCATAACGACTTCACATTTTAGTCACTGTGACTTCACATCGATGATCGATGGTCACAAAGTCACAATGTGACTTCGCAACGACGTTGCAGTGACGTCACCATGCCTTACGGGTAGTGCTGTATAGTACCCGTAAAGCATGGTGACGTCACTGCGATGTGGTTGTGAAGTCACTTTGTGCATCGATTGTCGATGTGAAGTCACAGTGACTAAAATATGAAGTCGTTATGGCCGTTTTAGAGCTCGTTTGTGACGTCTCACAAAGTGGTCACAATGTGACACATTTGTGACAAATTAGACATTAATATTGTGACGAAACTGTAACAAAAGCAACGATATCGAACGACAACCAGAAACATGTTTTTTAAAGTACATAACATGTTTTGAAGGATATTTCTAATTTTATAAAAATTTTTAATAAAGTCACATCTGAGTCACAATGTGACGTCACTGAGTGGTGGCATTTTGGTCACAGATGTTATGTGACCAAAGTGATTCATAGTGACGTCACTGTGACCATGCATGCTATGAGGGTAGAGCTCAACCGCATCTCTAATATTAAAGTCCAAAGTTTGCCTCTTAATAACTGTGGACCTAATCATCCGATCGCGATGAAATTGAAAAGGCGAAGCGTCCTACTCTAGACCTCAAAGTTTATCAAAAATCATTCAGATCCACCGATTAGATATGGCGATGCAGAACCCCTATTTTGTCACTTTTTTCTCGTGAAACAAGAAAAAAAAGGCAAACAACTTAATTATAACCCGAACCAGGAAATATTCACCAACGTGTAAATAGCTCGTTCGAAAGCTTTTAATTTAGGTATGTGCCTTTCGAAAGTCTTGTCAAAAAATATCCGTTATTAAGGAAATAGCAACCATTTAAAAATTATATAACGCTATACCTTCCATAATTTAACATTATAGTAATCTCTCCTTTTTAATTGCTAATTCAATTATTTCTTTCAAGTTGCCATCAACTAAAAAAAAACAGTTTAATAATTTAAAAAGTAATAACAACGCGTGTTCTTTTTTTTATTGATCAATAAAACTTCTGATTCTCGTGATAGATTTTTAAATTTCTGAAATCATTCGAAACAGAAAATACATATATTTTTCATATACATATATATAAACTGTAACTAAATACAGGTTAAAACAACATCACATCTTTATTTGAGCGTTTTCGACGTCAAAACAGTTACTACAATACAGATATTTCAAATAAAAAGGGATAATTTAGAAAAAAATTTCTTCTATATTTATAAAAATAACGATTTGAAAATGAAGCTATGAAAATCTGTGTAAATACTTATGGTCATAAGAAATCTGCGGAGATGGCGAGAAACTGCCGTGGGACTACAATCAGGGAGGGGGTGGCTCTGTCGCTAAGTTTTTCGCCAAACTGCCAATATATTGCTAAATCTGCTACCCACAATTACTTTTCAAATTTAAGCGAACTTCGCGTTATTTCCAATATTTCGCCAAACTAATATGTCTACTAATAACTTTAAACTAATTCTAATAATAGTTTAGATTTGTTAGTTGAAGGTGATTAATAAAGGGCTTGAAAGAATCTGAAAAAGCTATGAAATCATATAAAAAACTGGTAGAACCAGAGAGAAAACTAGAGCTCGATCTAAAAAAGTGTTATAGTAAAAATTGGAAAATATTTTCAATCTAAAAATGTGCGTAGAAAAGAAATGGAATCCGATGATCTATAAAGCTCGTGAAATAACCCAAATTTTTGTTAGCTGAACATGTGAGACTGAGCTTTACTGGTGCCTTATATTCAGAAGTATACTAATATCTACTCAAAATAATTGCTGATGAAAGTAGTTAATGGAATGTATTGTTATGTTGTCTCAAATCATCTAAGCTCCAGAATGCTAAACGAATATAAACCATGAAGAAATAATTGAAATATAACATTAATATAATCAGGTTGTTGAGGAATTAATGTAGAAAAATATGTCTGGACACAAATATTTAGTTTTTGGTTTAACCGTATCTATTCAAGGTTTGGAGCATTGATCTTCCACTTATCAAAACCACTAGAATGGAATTGTGTCCACACATTATACTGAACGAATTGTTCTGATACTTCATTACGTCAGCCTGTAACATATAGTTATGAACCCGATTTTTTAAATTGGTTCTGGATGATTGAAATACGGAGTGAGTTAAAAATGCCTCTTTTTCCTTGATTGATTTTAAGGCACCAGTAAACCTCAGTCCTCATTTTCAGCTAACAAAAATTTGGGTTATTTCATGAGCTTTACAGATCATCAGATTACATTTCTTTTGTACGCACATTTTTAGATTGAAAATATTTCCCAATTTTTACTGTAACATTTTTTGTCGATTTCAACAATCGACTTTTCTCTCTGGTTCCCCGTGTTTTTTATATGAAATATATAAATAATTAATTGAATTCCGCATGTTTACTCAATTCATAAATAAGGGTTTCATGAGATAATCAGACGTGCACTTTGTTTCTAAGATCTCGTTTCTTCTTGCATGTTTTCTACACCATCGAATACAGAAATTTTTAAGGCATTTCTATATTATCTCCTATCATCTCTATAATAGAGCTCATCAGTGGTGACGTCACAACCCCAGAAATTGGTTCAAAACAAACCACAGAGTTAAAAAAGAGATAGAGATGAAATATTTTGTTTTATCGTGAAGCTAAAAATTCAACCCTTAAACTGATTTAAACAAGTTGCAATTCGGCCCAAACACTTGCGAATCGCTTTAAAAACTTCAGCAATTCAATGAATTCAGCCTTTGAACGGTATCTGATTTCATATTGAAAGACTTTTTTTGAAGGTATATCGTGCATCTCTAACAAACTCTAACCTCTTTCGGTTTGTATTGACCCAGTTACCATGGAAATGCGGGGTTGAGTTGTCTGTGACGTCACACTGATGAGCTCTATAATAGCCTAAGTCATGTGACTGTCACCAATAGTTTTGGGCCGAACGCTTTGGTTTTTATATATCAGGTGGCTATTTTCGCACTTTAACCAAATGCAGGAAATAAATCGGAAAATACTGTTCCATTGCTATCCTTTTATTTATATTGTAATAGTCCAAGTCATGTGACTGTTATGTATTACTTTGCTTTTTATATGCAAAATTTCCTTTTAATAAAAAAATAAATTATCCTAAAATTATTATTAAATTACTTAATAAATTATCATAAAATAAGCATGAAGAATTCTTGATACATTTATGTCAACCAGGTTCAAATCTCATGAATGGCATTTCTTAACTCGGCAGTTAGTACTTTTTTAACGGACTTCAAAAAAGGAGAAGGTTATGAATTCGACGCGTATGTATTTTTTTTAACACCGATTTGTCCACCGATTACTTTGTAACTATGCTACTGGTTTTGGTTTGAAATGCTAGTGGGTGCTCTCGAATTGGAACCACTTCCGTTTCATAAAACTTAGTTCAGAACTTTTTCAAATAAAAAGGGATAATTTAGAAAAAAATTTCTTCTATATTTATAAAAATAACGATTTGAAAATGAAGCTATGAAAATCTGTGTAAATACTTATGGTCATTACGTAAATCGTATTAAATAATAAGAATAAGAATAATGATTTACCACAAATTAGCTTTCATTGTCGCAACCTTTTTCAAATCATAAGCATATAAAAACTATGTATTCATATGCATCAGAGCCAAGTCGTCGCAAAACTTGGCGCCATCGGGTGAAGTATCGCCAAATTTGGCGACTTAAATAAGTTGCCATAAATGCAATCAACTTGGCTGTAGCTGAGTAATTTGGCAACATTCCCATTCAAATTCAAGAATGGATCTATTCTAATCTGTATCTTCGCATTTTCTAATCTTTCGTCATATTTACAACTTTCAATCAGTAATCGCGTTCAAACTAGTAATTTAATGTGTATATTCCACTTGGTTATGACATGAACCGTATTTGCCAAAAACTATTAGCCAAATTATACAAATTAATGTATTTTTTCGTTTAAATAACAAAAAAAACCCAAATAAATTAATAGAATATTAATAGAAGTGGTACTTCTAGGTTATCCCGTCAACCAAAAAATTATCGCCAAACTATAAGGTTAAATGCCAATAATGGATGTCACATTCAATGACATTAAATGCGATTCACGTGTTTAAAATGTCATTAAGTGAATTTTATTTCGACTTTTTATTAATATTTTTATTAATATTCTACTAATTATTTGTTTTTTCGTTATTTAAAATAAAAATTATGTCAACATGTATAATTTGGCTATTAGTTTGGCCATTTGTATAATTTGGCGAAATTGGTCGATGGGATAACCTAGAAGTACCATAAAAGTAGAAATAAAAAATCGAATAAAAAATCAGTTGATGGCGAAATAAACATGTACATTGTGCTTCATGTCAAGTGTAATGTAAACCTTCCTACCCTGCATGGGTCGAATCGACCCGTTTCTATCACATATTTTATTCGATTTGAACCAAAAATTTCTTTATACACTAATTTAAATAAAAAATTCGGAGACTGAGCAAATAAATAGGTAAAAAAGCTTTAAATAAAAATTCTGGTGTCAAATGTTTTTATCAAGATTGAGTAATTTTCTACAGGGTAGGAAGGTTAAAGATATAAGCAGTTATTTTTTTTTTAAGTAATTATATTTTATTTTCAATATTACACAGAAATGTAGAACTTTAAAAAGATTTTTTACTTTGTAAGAAAGTCGGTTTCAGTCTTAGAATACTTTCTATGAAATCCTATTTAGCACAAGTCTTTTAACTGTAATCGTCTTAGTGATGAGTGAACCTTAAAAGCTTTACAACTTATGTTATGTAAAAGATAAAAAAAAGAACTATAAGATTTTTGAAAAAATATAAACTAAATTCCCTCTCTTCCCGAAAAAAATGTAATTTTAATACCTTCTGTTCATACTCATAAGACGCATATTATTTAATTTAAATTACAACTATTTCGGTTCCTCAGTAATCCAGTGAAAAGTGTAAAATATACCACAAACAACTTCATCACACAGCCTGTAAAGTATTAGATGATAAATATATAACATGTTTATTATGAGTGTCCCTCTAAAAAAACTATAAACACTAGATAATTGATTTTTAATAAAGAATCTGAGATAATAAACAACAGTGACATATATGAATTACACGAATGTTCAAGTAATCCACGAAAATTAGAGAATACATGAGAGAAAATTCAATCAAAGGCTGAATTATTTTTAGGTATGCCAGAAAATTTTAAAAAATTGAAAATTTCACATTAAAATGTGGCAAATGAGATGCGTTCGTACTATAATTAATTTTTTATTAATCTCAGATTTTGATGCAATAGCTTTTAAACTTTTATGCAAAATTGCATACATGCAAAATATCATACAATTATATATCTTAAATTTAGTAATACGAACATAATAAATGTCATCTTAAATAGTACATAATCAATGCGACAAACTTAGAATCATTACCTATTACGATGTATCATTGAATTTATTACGCATAATAGGATTTAGTAGAATGAAGAAAGCTTTTATTATTATCTTTTTAAGTTTTGATCAGATTTTCATAAAAATTTGAATTGACTCACAAAATTTTCCAACTATTACATAAATGAAATTTTAAATCAAATACATAGTAGATTTGCACTGTTTTATGCGGACAGACAAACAGGCCAGATGACAATTATAAGTACATCATATTTATAAAAGTACGACATTTACCATATACCATAATGTAATAAATAATTTTTGAGTGGCTCTGTAAAGCGTCGTTTACACGGAGCGAGTTTACTAGCTACAAGCCGGCGAGAAAAGTAGCGAGCGAGTCAGCTAGCCAGATAGTGGTGGTTTACACACGAACTTGTTTATTCGCTCAGTAGCCAACTCGCTATTACATCACTAGTTGCGTTCTAAAACTTAATTTTACGTTAAAACTAACAGTAATAAGTCTTGATTACGTCCATTAATAACTATATCGTAATATTAATAATATATATTCCACAAAAAAAGTAACAATTTATATTACAAATAAATATTTTGCTTATAAGACGTTGCTGTATAAATAAAAACATTTAAAACACATTCAAAATTTTTATTTACATGTTTCAACTCTTTTTAATGGGTTCATCTTCAGAAACTAATAAATATAAAATAAAATTACAAACATAATGAACGTGTAAAACTGGAATAAATAATTATTGAAATTAAATATATCACGCGCTTTTTAATTTGGATACTATCCGTGGTATTGGAATAAATAATTATTGAAATTAAATTAAATATATAACGCGATTTTTAATAAATAATTATTGAAATTAAATTAAATATATCACGCGCTTTTTAATAAATAATTATTGAAATTAAATTAAATATATCACGCGCTTTTTAATAAATAATTATTGAAATTAAATATATCCCGCGCTTTTTAATAAATAATTATTGAAATTAATTTAAATATATCACGCGCTTTTTGATAAATAATTATTGAAATTAAATTAAGTATATCACGCGCTTTTTGATAAACAATTATTGAATTAAATTAAATTTACCATGCGCTTTTTATAAATAATTATTGAAATTAAATTAAATATATCACGCGCTTTTTTAACAAATAATTGTTGAATTAAATTAAATTTATCACGGGCTTTTTAATAAATAATTATTGAAATTAAATTAAATATATCACGCGCTTTTTAATTTGGATATTGTCCGTGACTGGAATAAATATTTATTGAAATTAAATTAAATATATCACGCGCTTTTTTAACAAATAATTATTGAATTAAATTAAATGTATCACGCGCTTTTTAATAAACAATTATTGAAATTAAATTAAATATATCACGCGCTTTTTTAACAAATAATTATTGAATTAAATTAAATGTATCACGCGCTTTTTAATAAATAATTATTGAAATTAAATTAAATATATCACGCGCTTTTTAATTTGGATATTGTCCGTGACTGGAATAAATATTTATTGAAATTAAATTACATATATCACACGCTTTTTAATAAATAATTATTGAAATTAAATTAAATATTTCTAGTGCTTTTTAATAAATAATTATTGTGATTAAATTAAATACATCACGCGCTTTTTGCTATTCCCTGACATTTAGTATTTTAAATTATCTAAAGTAGTTAAAATATTCATTTTGTGAATTTGT
Source organism: Maratus speculifer (assembly GCA_964019185.1). Classification (NCBI taxonomy): domain Eukaryota; kingdom Metazoa; phylum Arthropoda; class Arachnida; order Araneae; family Salticidae; genus Maratus; species Maratus speculifer. Next base: position 16,731,680 of record CAXHSM010001376.1, on the reverse strand, counting down.
GTTTTCATTTTGTGTCACTAGAACTACCCAGGTAAAAAAATCAGCAAAAAACCTTTAAATATTTTGAGATTTTGCAGGCATATTAAAGGTTTTTGGTGGTATTTATAAGGAAAATGAAAGCTAAAGGTTTCCCTAAGAGAAATATACAGCTTTTTAAAAGTTTTCATACAGGTTTTTATGAGCAAATTATTACCTTTAAATCATCTTTAATGACTTAGAAGATTTTCTCGAAATCACTTGAGGTATTTTGAAGGAAAATGAAAACTGTTTCTCACGCAGGTAATATAAAGGTTTTACTTAAAGGTTTTATTGAGGTTTATCATTGCACATTATGATATCTAAGATTTTGATATGTTTGCATTTCCTCATAATATTTATTATTTTTTTAATTAATATTTTAGATAATTCTGAGAAATCTAATTTCTTCCACCGGTTCAATAAAAAATTCTTAATTACCCTTGTTAACACTTTTAGTTATTTTAAATTATAATTTGAAATAGCGATATAAAAATTCCGTTCTAGAAATAAAAAACCTTCAAATTATTTTAAAGTCCCCTCATTAAGATTCTTAATTACCATTTGAAATTACAATTTTTCAATCCCATCCAAAAATCCCGTGAGCGGTTAAATGGAAAATTCTTAACGCCCTTCATTAAAATTTTTAATTAAATTTCAATTTAAAATAGCGATATAAAAATCCCGTTCTAAAAATAAAAATATCTAAATTATTTTAAGGCTTCTTCGTTAAAGTTTTTAATTACTATTTAAAATTACTATTTTTCCTTCCCATCCACAAATATCCCTTTAAAGAAAACAAAAATCTCAAGATTATTTTGAAATCTCCTCGTTAAAAAAATAAATAAAAAAATAAATAAAAAATAAAAAATAAAAAACACAAAACTTTGTTAATCTATTTTTTACCCTGAAAATTTTCATAATTTTTCCTCAAACTTCCGCGGTAAAATAGCCCCTCCAATTCTAATACATACAAAAATTTTAATTAACAAAAATTCCCCCTAAAAAAAATCTCCAAATTAATTAAAAATCCCTTTCATCATTATTTAAAATCGTGTTCAAACACCCACAAAAATTCCCTAAAGAAAATTCATTCCACCTCCAATAAGAAATCTCTTTGAAACTTCTATATTTGATAAATAATATTTGACAGAGAGATCCGTCCAAAAAATGCACCTGAAGTTTTTAAAAATATGTTCATCCCCTCGCTCTTTCCTGTACCGAAATCCAACTCTTGTCACATAAAATGTCCATATATTTACTGTTATATATATGGATATTTATAAGAAAATCCATTTTTCTTTTTAAATATAAATCATAGAAAATGTTACAACTGCCTGTAAAGTATAAAAATACTTAGATATAAAATACAGCCTAGTAACCGTTTGTTTGCAGTTTGATTACTAGCGAAATGTCATGACTGGCGTCGCGACTGAAATCTTCTCAACTCCGCAACTCCGCTTTACTTTGTAAACAAACTGACCGCGCGTTTGGCGGGATAATCGCTGTCGTTCTTGGCTTTGCGTTCGTTTGTTTATTATTTTATTTATCTCTTTTAGCTAAAACTGGAGTCATTCTGTCTACTTTTATTAATCTTTTTAAATGTATAAACTGACAAGATAGTTAAAAATTAATATTTGGCTACAATTTATGCATGAAAGTCCCACGTTTCTTAAAAAAAAAAATCCCTTTCCAGAAATGAATATTGAGTGTATTTTTAGCTATTCAATATTAAAGACCTAATGAGAGTATTTTCGGGGGCGAATTTTTAGATGAAATTTTTTATTCTTATTATTTAATTTTAGATTTGTTTTTTTATATTTTAATAGAAGAGGAGGTAATTAAATGTCAGTTATAGGGAATTCAAATAACCCATATGTAATTTAGCCCTGTTCATTGTAAAGAAATTTATGTATATATGTATTTTTTATTTATTTATTTTTTGTATTGATGTTGATTTTACTTCTCCGACATATTAAAAATAAGTGTCAATCAAGTTATCAAAAATATCTTAATCTTTTTATGGATATTTTCAAATATTACTTGTAAATTTATTAATCTAAATAGTTTTATAGATAATTAAAAAAAAATGATTTAAAGTAATTGTGTTGTAAATAGTCAGCTTATAAAATATGATAAGAAATTGCCTGCACCTTCTGTGTAATGTATTTTTTTGTAGACTGCAAATTATTTCGGAGAAATATGCTCTATGATACGGGTGCACAACCTTTTCAAGAGAAGGGCCACTTACAATTATGCCTGTGTACTCCAAGGCCACATCAATAACACAAAGAAAATTTGATTTCAATGAGATGATCTGTGACTTATAATCGGATAAAAAATAGTTTCAGAGGGGATTGGGGGGAGGTATACCTTTAAATTAGCATACCCAATCAAAATATCAAATTCAGTTGGTGAGATTGTATCAGCAGTTTTTATGTTTGTAGCAGTTGTAGCAAAGATTATTTTCAAGATGTAATAATACTCCTTGATTTTATTCAAGAGAGTAAATTTTGTTTTATTAAAAGTGCTAAGAAACAAACATAAGCGGCTGGTGCTGACAAAAAAATGTGAAGTTTATGAATGAAAAACAAAGAAGGAGCCGCTCAACAAGATTTTTCCATACCTGATCTATGAAATACCCAATTTTTCATGCCTTGATCAACGAGATTTGCAATTTTTCCATGCCTGATCGAAAAAATTTTGTTTTTTTACCAGACCGATCAATAAAATTTGCAATTTTTATGAAGCGAATCAAGAAAATTCATGATCTTTCCTTGAACGATCAACAAAATTCGCAATTCTTCAGAAATCGATCAAGAAAATTCACTATTTTTACAAAGCCGATCGAAGAAAAAATCACGATTTTTACAAAGTCGATCAAGAAAATTCGTGATTCTCATAAAGCCGATCGACGAATTTTTGTGATTTTATTGCACTTGATCAATGAATGTTTATGATTTTATCGTGCCTGATTGACAAAATTTGTGGGTTTTTTTCGCATGATCGCCGACATTCGCAATTTTTAAGAAGTCGATCGGAGAAATTCGCAATTTTTCTTCGCATAATCGACGAAATTCGTGATTTTTCCGAGCTGAACGAAAAATTCGTGATTATTATGAAGCCGATCGAAAAAATTCATGATCTTTCCGCGCCTGATTAACAAAATTCGCGATTTTTCGAAGCCAATCGATGAAATTTCTGACTTTTACGAACCTAATCAATAAAATTCGCAAATTTATTTGAGCCTGATTGGCAAAATTTACACCTTTTCCCCATGTGACGAACAAAATTCACGATATTCTCGTGTTTGACATACTAAATATCCAATTTTTCGCAATCCGATCTATAAAACTCACGATTTCTCCATGTTCGATCGACAAAATATGCGTTTTTTCCGCCCTTAGTTGACGAAATACAAATTTTTCCGCGTCCAATCAACAAAAACTTGCAACTTTTAACTAACTTTGACGAAATCTGCAAATTTTTACGCTGCGAGATGAAATTCACGATTTTTTTATTTTGATAAACTGACAAAACACTCGATTGTTTCGCAGTCGATCAACAAAATTTTCAAATTTTTCGCGCATCATCGCAAAATTTGCGTTTTTTGTGCCTTACCAACGAAATTTGTGATATTTTTTCGTCCCTAATCAACAAAATTCGCAATTTTTTCGTGCACGATCAATGAAATTCGTGTTTTTTTCACACGATAAACCGAGAAAACATGCAATTTTTCCGAGCAAATGTACTTAATTTGCAATTTTTTTCGTGCATCATCAACAAAACTGAAGATGTTTTTTTGACCTATCGACGATAGGTGCGATTTTTCGTGTTTGGAAGTTTGTACGAGTGATGTATTTAAAATAAAGGTAAGTGAATTTTTATTTATTTTATAAGATAAATATTGTATTTTTGGAATTAGCGAATTTCCATATTTATGATTTTATTTTTCTTTAACCAATTAACAAATTTCACTATATTTAAAAGCAATAGAACTCCAGAATTTCTTTCGATGAAATTTGCTGGGTTTTTTTTCGTGATCTCTTTACAAAATTTGTTTTTTTTTTAGGGATTTTTTGTCGAAACTTGCCTTTTTTTTTCACAATCAGTTGACGAAATTCACATTTTTTTTTTGCGATACATGGAAAAAAATTGAGTTTTTTCGCGACCTCTTGACAAATTTAGTAGTTTTTTTATAATATTTTAACAAAATAGTCATTTTCTCATCGTTTTTTAATAAAATTTGCCTTTTTTTAGGTTTGTTTACAAATTTTGTTTTTTAGGATTTTTTGTCAAAATTTACTGTTTTTCTGAGAATTTTCACAATTTTTTAACGAAATTCACAATTTTTTAACAAAATTCACATTTTTTTCTCTGATACCTATATAAAATGAGGTGTTTTCTCATGATCGTTTAATGAAATTCACCTTTTTTTGCAATCTGCTTACAAAATTTCTTTTTTTTTTGGATTTTTGTTGAAATGTGCTGTTTTTTGGGGATTTTTTTTAAACAAAATTTATAGTTTTTTCCCAATTCTTTGACAAAATTAGTTGTTTTTGTAATCTTTTTACAATATTTACCATTTTTAGCAATCTGCTTAGAAAATTTGCAGATTTTTTTTCAGCATCGCTTGTCGAAATTTGTCTTTTTCTCGGGATTTTGATAAAATTTGTTTTAAATTTCCCATTTTTTTCATGGTCATTTATCAAAATTTGCGTTTTTTACAACCCATTTTACAACATGGTGAGTTTTTGGATTTGTCTTTGTGGGCTGACTTATGCATACATGCTACTTTTCTGCAGAAATGTTGAATTCTGCTTTTTCAGTGATGCATTTCATCATCCCTGGGATCGTTGCAAATATGCATTATAATTTGTTGACCTTCTTATTGAGGGGAGGGGGGGGGGTGTAATTACAACAAAAACATGAATACTAACCGCACCAAATTGAGGAAATTTCTTCAAAGGACTGTAGGAAAAAATGCAAATTTCGCCAAAGGATCGCAAAAAACCTATAAGTTTGTTTAACGATCGAGGGAAAAAATAGTCAGTTTCAAACAGTCAATTAGCAGAGTTTTCTTCAACGGATTGCGGAAAGAAAAATGCAATTTCGGTCAAAAGATTACAGAAAAAGGCGCGACTTTTGTTAAAGGATTAGGAAAAATACTCAAATTTTTGTTGAAAGATCGTGGAAAATACTCAAACTTTTTCAAAAGATCGAAGAAAATATTCTAATTTTGTCGAAAAATCGGGGAAAATATGCAGATTTATTTGAAAGATCGGCAGAAATATGAAAATTTTGATGAAAGATCTCGGAAAATGCACGAATTTTTCCAAAAGATCACAGAAAATTGCAAATTTTACCGAAAAATCGAGGAAAATATGCAAATTTTGCCAAAAGATTGTGGAAAATGAGAATTTTGTCGTTAGATCGAGGAAAATAGAAGTTTTTTGTAGAAAGATAATGGAAAATAGAGGTATTTTGTAGTGATGGGACGAATAGTGATTTGGCCGAATACCGAATATTCGGCCAAATTTTAGGCCGAATACCGAATATTCGGCGGCCGAATAGCAATTTTTTTTTTCAATTATGAAAATTAATTTCGATTATACATAACTTAAAAAATAGAAACACATTAATAATTATTACTCTTAAATGTGCTTTGAAATGTATTTTTAAATTTGAAAAACTTATTTTAACACAAAAAATTATGAAATTGCATTATATTCTTTTATCCTAATGTACATCAAATTGATTTTCAGTAAGTCAAGATGGGAAGATATTTCCATTAAATTATGAAGAATGTACTTCACTTTTACTATCAAATGATACTTTTACAATTTCTTGCATCCAAAATCAATAATATTCTTAATATCTCTCTCTCAGAGCTCACAAGAAGATATTTTATGAAATAACCTTTAATCAAGTAAATTTGATCATTTAGAGTTTGTATCCCTAATGATAAGAAAACTCGTAAGAACGAGACCGTTCTAAAATCAGTTGCCAAACTGTAAATTACAAATTATGTTAAAGCAAAAGGTTATGCTTAAAGTAGAATGCATATGTTAACAAAATCTTTGACATTTGAATTGGCGCATACAATATTCAACTTCAATATTCCACTTACTCATCAAGCATTAAACAAATAAACAGAAATTGATAACATGAATGAAGGAAGATGTAAATAAAAAATATATACATAATAATGTTGCATATTTAAGTCAGTAATTATGCAAATAACTATTTAAAAGCGAAAACTATAGAATAAAAAAATTATTTTATTCACTATTTAGAATTTATGTTTAAATATTTGTAAAACTATCTTCATAAAGCAAGTTGTGCCATCTAATGTGTATCTAGTTTGACACCAGTACTGTTTTCAGATGTACCGTTGTATTTGGAATAGTGATATTTGATATTTAATTTTGAAAATGAATCTTTGTTAATACACCTAGTGAATGAATTTTTTCATTTCTTACTTTATAGAAAATAAGTTATGAATATCATAAGACTTTATATGTGCATGGAATTTGCAGACATTAATAAATATTCGAGTGTTTTAGAATAAGGCAGTGTTTTTCTTTTATTTTTTCTATAAGTGTTTTTATATCTTGAATTGTAATATATCATTCACTAATGAAGACATTTTCCGTACAATTAAATCCAAACTTGGGCAGCAATTTCTAAAATATCACTAACTTTTATAGGAAAAACAGAAAGGCTGTATATTTTTTAGCATCTGAATAACTGTATATTTTGTTAGTAAGAATGAGGACTTCACAAATGAAGTAGCAAATTTGGATTAGAGAAAAAAAAATGTGTGGAATGAAATTCTTCTAATCCTAAATTTATTTGGCGAGATATTTTTCACTATTCGGCGAGATTTTAGCAATATTCGGCAAGATATCTCTAAATATTCGGCCGAAGTATTCGGTCAACAAGCCTTCAATATTCGGCCAACCGAATATTCGGCAAAAGGGCCGAATAGGCTGAATACCAAATAGTGGCCGAGTATTCGTCCCATCCCTAGTATTTTGAAGAAAGATCGGTGGAAAATCATGAATTTTGTTGAAAGATTGAAGAAAAATCACTAATTTTATCGAAAGATCGTGGAAAATAAGAGAAATTTCTCAAAAGATCTCAGAAAATATGTGGATTTTGACGAAAGATCTCAGAAAATATGTAGATTTTAACAAAAGATCTTGGAAAGTATGCAAATTTTGACAAAAGATCGCGGAAAATACACAAATTTTGGTGTAATATCGCAGAAAATACTCGAATTTTCTCGAAAGATTGTGTAATTTTTTTAAATTTTGTCAAAAACGGTGAGAAAAACTGTGAATATCGCTAAAGGATCATGGATAATATAAATGTCATTGAAAAAATCGTAGAAAAAAGTACAATTTTTGTAAAATGTTCACAAAAAACACTAATTTCATTAAAAAATTACAGAAAAGTGCTAATTTTGTTAAAACGCTGTGAGAAAATGCTAATTTTGTCAAAAGTCCTTAAAGCTGTGAAAGTTCAGCCTTTTTTTTTTTTTTTTTTGCTTAGCCAGTACCATGTCTGCTTACATATTGCATTACTTATTTTTATTTATTTATATTATACCAACACTTGTATGACTTTTTCATTTTTTTTTCTTCCCACATGTGTCCAGGGTGGCAAAATGAAAGGCGGGAGGGGGGGGGGGAATGAAGAATATGTTAGTCATTTCATACAAAAATTTATATATTTATGATATACAAAGAAACTCGCAAGCTAATGTTAAACCTATGGGAGCAACCTTTTGAGATATGTGAAAGTAAAAGTAATTATATATATAATCTGTATTAAAAATCAAAAAGTATACAATAGCCCAATTAGAATTCAATCTCTGCTGTTCTGAGCAAGAAAAAAAACATTTAAAATTATCAATATGCAAGTGAGAAATTTTTTTAAAGAATGCTCTCATAGGTTTAACATTAGTGATGCAATTTCTTTGCATGACCAGTTTAGATTTTTAATGCTTAAACTAATGTTAATCTTATGGGGAAGTTATTTACATATTTTTCGCTAGCATTTTAGTTATTTATTTTTTTAGGGATTTTTTTTCCATTAGGCTCTTACAGTTGATCAATTTTATTGTGTATGAGGACATGGAAGGTGCAGGTTTCCACCCCCCCCCCACCCCCACCCCCATGCAGATGGTCAACAAATTTCATTTTATCTTGTAAACAGCTGCCGAATTTCCCTATTTTTCCGCACAACTTACTGGATAAACTTGTGAGTTTTCTTTCTCCATGTAATCAGTACGTAAACCAGGCATTTTTTTTTTTTTTTTTTTTTTGACAGATTAAATAATGTTTTTTTTTTATCATACAAAAATGTATATATTTAAATTTATGATATACAAAGAATCTCACAAGCTAATGTTAAATCTATGGGAGCCTCCTTTTGAGATATGTGAAAGTAAAAGAAACTTTATATATATATAATCTGTAATAAAAATCAAAAAGTAATAGTTCAGTTTCTTTGCATGACCATTTAAGATTTTAAACACTCAAGCTAATGCTAATCTTATGGGAGTGTTCACATATATTTTGCTAGCATTTTAATTATTATTAAACAATTTTTACTTTTTAAGGGTTTTTTTTTTTTTCACATTAGGCTATTACGGTCAATAACTTTAATTGTGTATGAGGACAGGCAAGGTGTAAATTTCTCCCCCCCCCCCCCCTCAGGTGGTCAAAAAATTTCATTTTAACCAGTAAACAGTTGGTGAATTTCCCTATTTTCCCTCACAACTTACTGGCAAAACTAGTATTTATTTTTGACAGACTGAATAATTTTTTTTTCATCATAGCCAACCGTTTGGTGAATTTCTCGATTTTTTTCACAAAAACGATTGACAATTTTGCAAAGCTTTTCGGCAGCCTAATGACAGAAATAACATTTCTAAAAAAAAAAAAAGCAAAATTCTTTATTTGATCACAGGCGAAAAAATCGCTGAATTCATCAATGAATTGGGAAGATCTCCAAAAAATCAATCAATCTCAGAAAATATTAAAATTTATTGCGAAAAATGAACTTAAAAAAAAAAATATATATATGTATAAATTATTTAACAAGATACAACTGCTCCCTTTTTTGAAAATTCTCCCCCCCCCCCCCCTCCGATATTTTTATCTCAAATCAATACTAAAATTATGTTGTTTATAGAAAAAAAAAGAGCTGCTCTAAAAAAGAAAAAAGGGCGTGAATTTTTATAAAAGGGCTATTATGTACCTTGTTCAGAAAAAAATATTTTGAATTGGTTTGTTTACACTTTTTTTATCGGTAAAATTTTGAAATGTTTTCCTGTGGCAGATGAATTTTGTGACTTTTCCCTATTTAAAATGTTATTATGCAATATTTTTTCTTTACATTAATTATTATTCATTATGCAATATTCAGTGTGACTCATTTAACAATTTTTCATCAGAAATCGGCTTAAAAATTTTGCATTTTTTTTTTCTCCTTTCACCGACTAAAAAAATCTCTTTTTTTTTTTTTTTTTTTTTTTTTTTTCTCACAATTCACTGGTGAGTTTCTTTTACTGCAACAGATTGTTAAATTTCTCATTATTTTAAAGTAACGGAATAAAGAAACTCTTTTTTTTTTTTTTTCCAAATAATTGACTGGGAAATATTGTGAATTTTTTTAAAGAATGAATTATTGTATCAATTTTTTTTGCATTACTGATTTATGAATTTTGAAACATTTTATTCCCACATGTTAAAAAAAAATTTGCAGCTGTAATCGATTTACAAAATTCTTCGGATTTTTTTCATTGGGTCGATGGATGAATTTCGCAGATTTTTCCTGTGGACGAACGAAGAATTTCATTATTTTTTCTGCTTTTCATATGCTTTTGAAATTGTAGCGTTTTTATCATTTTAGATCCTTTTTTTATGGTTTTCTGATAAATATTTATAATATCTAAAAATTTCAAAGAAAGGGGGAAAGAGGGTGCACATTTCAAGGGGCATAATTTTTCGAGGGATTCAAAGCAGGTATCTTTTGCTGATATCCCTGTTGTGACATACCATTTGAAAGGCATGTAACCACTTAATCTTGTTATGCGTCAACAATTTCTCTTTTCTCACTCATCCCCCCCCCCCCCCGAAGGGGACAGTTTTCTAAATTTTGTTTCCCCTCACATGTGACATATTGTTGGAAAAGCCTGTCACTCCTTATACATGTTATGCACATCCTTTCCCCCTATCCCCATTTTGCCACCCCCCCAAGGGGAGTGGGGGGTAACCGGGGCTAAAGGCTAACTTCAGGTATTTCGGACAAAGTGTCAAGGGATTACGCAGGTTTTATTACCTTCAGGTAAGTGTAAGGTATTTCGGACAAAGTATCAAGGGTTTACGCAGGTTTTATTACCTTCAGGGAAGCTTAAGGTATTTCGGACAAAAATGTGGAGGGGAAATACAGGTTTTTTACCTTAAGGTAGCTTTCAGGTTTTTTTGTCCGAAATACCTTGAGCTTCCCTGAAAGTTTTTTTTAAAGGTTTTTTGCTGACTTTTTTACCTGGGTAGCGAATACTCGCAGCGATTTCACTAGCAGCAACGTTTACACACTGATAGTTTGCTAGCCAGATAGCTTACATGCCAGCGAGTAGCGAGAAAAGTAGCCGAGCTTTCAACTTTTTTCACACTCGCTAAGCCGCCAGATAGTTAGCTAGTGAACCTGTTTACACGGGGCGAGTCCACTAGTAACTAGCGAATTCGCCGGCTTGTAGCTAGTAAACTCGCTCCGTGTAAACGACGCTTTAATTAACTATAAACGTTACGTACTTTATTTTCACTACCGATCATAGAATAGTAAATCTCAACACCATATATTAATTACAGATCATTCCAACTATATTAACGCATGTTAGAGTACAGATAGACAAACTAAATACTTAAACATTTTTAACTATGTTTTAAAATGTTAAAACGCCTAAAAGGTTGAAATTTGACTTTCAGGAATTTATACCAAAGCGACGCCGGCAACATATTTAATTCTTTTGTACAGTTATATATTTTGCCTACTATTTTTACATACGCATAAGCTACTATTAAGTTAAAATTTAATTAAGACTAAAGCATGCTTAAATCTAGTGAAATCACACTACCTCAGATTACTTTCCATAGACTGCCATGTATCTAATTCTTTGCGTAGCCCTGTATATAATTTTTCCATATTCTATAAACATATCATGTTTACTAAAAGCAGTTCAGCGTAAAAATACATATCTTATTTAAAAACCATCTTTAAATTACTTTTGTTATTGTACTGTAACCTCTGCAGTTTCTGTTGTGTTGCCCTGTATATCAACTACTTAAAAACTCATATCACAATTAAAAATGCACTTCTAGCAATCATCACTAATGTACAGCATTTCGGTTGCAGTTTAGTATACGAAATCTTTTGTTTTTCCCTGTAAATACTATGGACTTTTTATGATACAGGATATAACTCATAGTAAACCTCAGCAAAGCATACCAATCTCATTACGTATGAAATAATTTAACATGATTAAAATACGCCGAAAACAAAGTTTCACCTTGTACCATTATGTAACGTAATTCCTTTTTGTGGCTCTGTAAATCAATAATAAACATTTTTTGCATCTCATATTGTAACAGAATGTCTATTTTACTACACTTCAGTAAATGCATATCACTTTCATTCTATTTGAAAAACTGTAGCATCTTTGAAATGCACTTGAAATATTTTTTCCCATTGGCTATAATGTAACGGAATGATTTTGATCGTCCCTGTAATCAAACTAGATATCCGATTTTCATAAAATTTGAAATGAGAAAAATTTGTAATAATTAAATATTTAAAAATTCACAGAATTTGGTTGGGTAATTTTTGCGTTCTTATATGCGAACAGGTGAGCGGATTGAACGACAACAATCGTGCTTACATAATTAAACATCATTACATTGCTCCGTATTTACATAATTAAACAGAATTATATAAAGAAGCAAAATTTGAAACACATTTTACGAACATTTATTGACACTTTAAAATGTTTTTGAATTATTATTTCTTCTTGAAAAAACATTCAGTGTATCAATAATAATAGCAATTATTCGTTATTTATGATATTTTATTTTCTATATAACAAAAGATTCAGGGGTAGCAACTTTAAACAGAAATATCTTTCAGTTTGTAAGAAAGTTTGCTTTACAGTAAAAGAGATCTTGGTGTAAATCATGTTTAACATGAGAATTTTATTTAAAATATCATCAATCGTGAGAGCTAAACGATAAAAAGAAAAATATAAGACTTTTGAGAGAAAATAAATCATGATCAAAATAAAAATGTTTTGCCACAGTTGATGTTCACATTTCTAATCTGAAAATTTACAACTTCAAAGTACATATATTTTCGTTCTTCAGTGTTTCACTTAAGTGACCGTAATATTTGACTTGAAATGCAATTCTCTTAATAGAGGAATTTTTAATGGGTCCTATTAAAAATTAATTAGTATCAAATAACAAATTACCAATTAGATTGCAATTTTTAAAACTTCTCTTCTTGTTTATTTCACTTATCACGTTTCTCACCAGTATGAATTAACAGATGTTCACTTAAATAGCTCCTATGTGAGAATTTCTTTCTGCAAATCAAACACACAAAACGATTCTCACCAGAACGAATTAACGAATGTCTGCTTAAATGACCATTCTGAGAGAATTTGCTTTTCTACACTTCAAAAACAAAAGGTTTCTTATCAGTATGAATTAACAGAAATTTCTTTAAATCACTCATTTCAGAGAATTTATTGTTGCATACCTACAAAGGTTTCTCATCAGTATGAATTAACAATTGCCTGCATAAGATGCTCTTTAGACAGAATTTCTTGTTGCATGCCTCACATCAAAAGCTTTCTCACCCATATGAATTAAAATATATATATTTAAGTTAGTCATTTCTAAAAATAATTCGTTACACATTTCACAACCAAAAGTTTTCTCACCTGTATGATTTACCACATGCTTGCTTAAATAGCTGCTACGTGAGAATTTCTTGTTGCATATCCCACATACAAAATGTTTATCAGTAAACAGATGCTTGCTCAAACTACCCTCTTCACAGAATTTCTTATTGCATATTTTATATAAAGAAAGTTTCTCAATGGTATGAAGAAACATATGTTTGCTCAAACTAACTTTTTCAGAAAATCTTTAGTTGCATGCCTCACATATTAAAAGGTTTCTCACCAATATGAATTAACAGATGCCTGCTTAGTTTACTTTTTTCTGTGTATTTCTTATTGCATATCTCACACAAAAAAGGTTTCTCACCAGTATGAGTTATTAGATGATTGGTTAAATGAATGTTTTGGGAAAATTTCTTGCGGCATATATCACATACAAAAGGTTTCTCACCGGTATGAATTAACAGATGTTGGCTTAAAGAGCTCTTACGTGAGAATTTTTTGTTGCATATTTCACATGCAAAAGATTTCTCATTACTATGAACTAATAGATGCTGGCTTAACTTACTCTTTTGTGAGAATCTCTTGTTGCATATATCACATACAAATGATTTTTCACCAGTATGAATTAACAAATGCTGGCTTAAATGACTTTTAAGTAAAAACTTTTTGTTGCATATCTTACAGGCAAAAGGTTTCTCACCAGCATGAATTAACAGATGCGTTGTTAAGCCACTCTTTCTTCGAAATTTCTTGTCGCAGGTCTCACATACAAATGGTTTCTCACCACTGTGAATTGACATATGGGAACTTGAAGTACTCTTATGAGAGAATTTCTTGCTGCATATCTCACATACAAATGGATCCTCACCAGTATGAATCAAGAGATGTTGAATTAAATAACTCTTAGAAGCGAATTTTTTGTTACATATCTCACATCCAAACGATTTTCTTTTCTGTAAGTCAGAATCTGTTTTTCCCAAGATGTATTTCACAGAAATATTTTGCTGCATGTTTAACACTTTGAAGGCAATATTTCGTTATATAGGGTCTACATCACATACTTTATAAGCAGCTACATCTATGGCTTTTTGCATCTGTAATAAACAGATATAATTTAATCTATGATAAAAATTAAATTTCAGAAAAATTAAATTAATACCAAAAATTAAAGTGAAAAAAAGTTCGATTATAGTATTGAAATCTAGAGTGGACTCACAGTTACTGATTCTCGTTAAACCAATGACGTCTTAATTTCTTCAATTTCCTAATTTAATCAATATTAAACATTAAAATATAGCTAAAATTAGAATAAATAATAATAAATAAATAATAAAACTTAGAATAAATAATTATGGTGCTACCATCATAAAATAAATGTGGGAAATTGTTTTCTTCACAAGTATTCTCATTTTTTCTCATTAATTAGTTTTTTAGTCTAACCTAAACTCAGTTACTGTATTTTATTTTCTTCTATAGCCGCATTTTTTACAATTATCATCAGCTCGGTTGAGTAGTTTCGTGTTGGGTTTGAGTCGTGGACAGTATTCGGTCATTTCATTTGCAATCACATTCGTTCTTATTCACATTTGTTTAGGTTAAAAGATTTATTTCAATTTAATTAACAAGTAAAAGCATTTTTAGTTCTTTTTCATATTAAAGGTATTTTTCCAACTTTATCATAATTAATAAATTTTATTTAAATGAAAATGCAATTTTTATTATCTGGCTGGTGCATACTGTGTAGTCATTTAGATTGTCTATGAAATTTTTGCATCAATAAAGGAAAAGCAATTTAACATTTTGTTGTGTTACAAAGTAAATGGCTGATTTATGGCGTATAACGCGTTTGGAAGTGTATTTTATGAAAATAGAAAAGTTGTATTATAGGAATATGATACATTTGAATCGAACTTTATTAAATGTAGTTGAAGGTACTAAGGTATATGTTATAAATTACCCTCCGATACATGTTCTCGCTGCTGTGTCACCAAACAGCAGAAGTGCTGGACACGCCACGCAAAAATCTTTTAAAACCATTTTCTACCCTCAAGGGATGCAGAGTGTTTGAAACAATCGACTTTCGAAACGAAACTTTAAGAAATGTTTCTACTGCTTTTAGTATTGCATAAACTGTTATATGAATCTATACAGAATATAAACTTAGCTATTCACGCGCTGAAAAAGCCTTTAGTTCCAGTTTGTACTACCATGTGGTCAATAAATATCATCATATAACATCTGATATCATCAATAAAACATCTGACATTCGTCCCTATTGGTCTCGGCGAAATTTGTTGATTATTTTTTCCAGCGATGAAACAGTAGTAAAAACATTTTATAGCAGCTTTAGAGCAGCAAAAATCGAATTTTGGAGAAGTAAAATATTTTTTGTAGCAGCAAAAATCAGATTTTGTAGCAATAAAAATTGGATTTTGTAGCAGCAAAAATGTAATTTTGTAGCAATAAAAGTTGTTTTTGTAGCAGATTGAAATATTATAATGCTACGAGTAATAAACTCCTAAAAATTAAAATGATTGTTATCTTGAAAATATTTTTACATTTGAGGGAATAATTACTCAGCTTAAATTTCGCCACATACTGCGGTTTTTGGCAATCTTTGAACTAAATTCACATTTTTTCATAATCTTTTGATTTCGCAGAGATGCCGCACATGCGCTATAGCGCGTAAATTATGCAAAAAGTCGAAGACAGGACGTAAAAATCAGCACTTATGCATTCTAGAAGAAATGTAATTTCTTGCAAATTTCATCGATAGATTTCTGAACAAAATGGTAAATTTCATCACAAACTCTCGAAAAAACGGCAGTTTTCGTTAAAAGATCGCGAAAAAAAGACATATTTTACCAAAAATTCCTTATAAACCAAAATATACATTATGACCCAGAAAACGGCAACTTTCGTCAAAAAATCGCAAAAAACGGTAGATTCCGTCAAAATAGCGGAGCCTCACCAGTGGCCGAGAGGTTCGGACCTCTCAACTGGTAGACGGCAGGTGCCGGGTTCGAACCCAATCGCGGCTGTTGGCCTAACCGTTCGGAGTTTTCTTCAAACCTTGCGTAAATACGGGTTAGGTTCCCTTAGAAAGATCCCCACGAAGGGCACTCCCCCCCTGGTCCTATATCCCTAGTGTAGATAATCGGACGACAAAAATAAACCAAACCAAACCAAACCGTCAAAATAGCGTAAAAAAGCGGTAAATATAGTGAAAAGATTCGCGAAGAAACGACAAATTTAATAAAAAAATTCGTGAAAAAAACGGCAATTTCGTCAAAAATTCCATAAAACCCACGACAGATTTTGTCAAAAAATCTTGAAAAAAACCACAAATTTCGTGAAGAAATTCGCGATAAAACTGTAAATTTTGTCAAAAATTAAAAAAGGTAAAATTTCATGAAAAGATCGCAGAAAAACGAAAATTTCATCAAAAGGGCGTGAAAAGAAGAAAAAAAATTAATGCCTTTTCTGCACTTTTTTTTCTGCACCAATAATTAATTTTTCTGGTTCATTTTTTTTGCTTGCACTAAAAAAACAGACTTTTCTGCTCTAAAATACGTTTTTGACAGTTTCAAATCTTTCTGAGTGAATGAGACTCTTGAAAGCACCCAATCATTAAACAAAAAATTCCCTTTTACTCAACAAAAGTAGTCTTTTTTCCAGCAATAATGTCTTTTTCAATAAATCAGCCTTGGCCACTTTTAAAAGAAATCCAAACAATAGTGATACTTGTTATTCTCTACACTCAAATAAGCATTTTTTCTAACTAAATTTGTATCTTGCACATTTATTTAAAAAAAAAGAAAAGAAAAGAAAAAAATTTTCTCTTAATGGTTAAAAAAATTGGTTTTAATTATTAATTAATTATCATTAAGGCAATAATTATTGCATTTCATTTTTCTTTTGCAAATGAACAAGTTCAATTTTTGCATCTACAAATATGGCTTGATGGGGACCTGCTTTTATAAAAAAGGGACCCAGGATTTTTCAAGTCCAGTGCCATCACTGGATTTCGTTTATTCGTTTTTTGAGGACATTTAAGGGGTTTTTTTATGATCCTTTGATGAAAATTTAGAATATTTTCTATATCTTTTGACAAAATTCGCGTATTTTTCGCAATCTTCGATGAAATTCGCACGTTTTTAGAGATGTTTTGACGAGGTTTGCGGATTTTAGGCGATTTTGAAGATATTTTCGAGATTTTATGAAGGAATTAGCATTTTTCACTATTTTTGGACCGTATTTTGTTTGTTTTTTGAAGAAGTTAGGTATCCTTTGAAGGAATTTGCGGGGTTCTTTTCGCAATCTTTTGCCGAAATTATCGTTTATTTAGTAATTTTTGACAGTGTTTAGGTCTTTTCTTTTTCGATGAAATTAGCGATCCTTTAGCAAAGCATACCTATATGTCGCGACCTTTGAAGAAATTCGAGTGTTTTATGCGATCGATTGACGAAGTGTTTCTCGGGCTCTTTCGATACAATTTGCGTGTTTTCAGCGATCTTTTAATGGAATCGCGCATTTCTGCGACTCACAGACCACATTTTTTTCGTTTTTTGACAAAATTCACATGTTTTTCACGATCTTTTATCAAAATTTGAGTATTTTTTGCAATTTTTTAAAGATATTTGCGTTTTTTGCGATCTTTTGAAGGAAATTGCGTATTTTTTGCGATCTTTCAATAAATTCACGTATTTCTTGCAATATTTGATGATATTTGCTTCATTCCTAACTATATTTTCATGAAAAATGTGTATTTCTCACGCTTATTTGACGAAGTTTGCATAATTTTTGCAATCCTCTGTTGAAATCAGAGTTTTTCGCTATCTTAAGACGGAATTATGGCGTTTTCGGAAACATTTTGCTATATTTTGCAATCTTTTGACAAAATTTGCAGTTTTTTTCGCGATGTTTTCAAGAAAATCACGCTTTTTGATAGTCTTTTGCACTCGTTTATACGAAATTAGCGATTGACAAAATTTACGAGGTTTTTTTTGAGATCCATAGTGAAAATTTGCGTGCTTTTTCATGATCTTTTGTCGAGATTTGAAGTTTTTTGCCAACTTTTCATGAAATTTGCAGGGCATTTTATGATTTTTTTAAACGAAATTAGCGTTTTTTCATTATCTTTTAACCGTGTTTTGTTCGATTTTTTACGAAGTTAATTATCTTTTGACAAAATTCACTTTTTTTTCTCAATCCTTTTACGAAATTCACTTTTTGGCGATTTTTCAACAAAATTTGATTTTTAGGACACTTAAGTGAAATTTGATGGTTCTTTACTGCTACCTTTTAACGATATTAGCATTTTTTACGAACTTTTAACGTGTTTTTTTCGTTTTTTGACGAAATTATCGATTTTTGACAAAATTCCCATTTTTTCCGCAATTATTTGACAAACATCGCATGTTTTTCATGACCTTTTGAATGGATTCGCATATTTTTCGCAATCTTTCGGCAAAATGTATTCGTTTTTCGAGATCTTTTGACTGCAGTTTTTAGTTTTTTGGCGCAAATAGTAAGCCTAAAAGAGTTATTTCATGTGTTGTCTTGGATCGACGAAACTGCGCTAAATTTTATTTTGACACTAAGTGCGTTTCGGCACAAGTTAGCGTAAAAAAACTGTTTTGTAGCAGCTTAGCGCAGGAAAGCGGTTTCGGTGCAGTCTCGCGCACGTCTTACATTCCTGTTTTTCATAATCTATAGTCACTACGAAAAGGCGCAATAAATTTGAAGGGCACATTTAACACTTACCCCCACTGTTTAAGGCAGAATTTGTTGAATAGTTATTCATAGTCTATACTGCACGCAAGATTATTTTGCTCTTTGCACAGGATGAAAGAATTACTGCAGATGGATTAAAATATAGAATGCAGTAAATTTTAAAATGCGTTGGAATGTGTTTTATATTCCATGCTGTATGCATGATTTTTCTTTCTTGATAATTGTGCTTTTTTGTTTTTACAGGGTTGTATTATTAATACATATGAATGAAAATTATAAACATTGCATCATTCAGAATGTGTTGGAAAGGATTTCATAATCTCTGCAGTGCATATGAATTTTCGTTATTTGGATTGCTCAAAAAGTTAGACAAAAACACCTTGGTCGCCAAATCAGGCAGAAAGGGCATGGGAGGTGCATAATTGGAATAGTGGTGAAAGGGCCGCTCAAAGATACATCGTATGTGGGTCATTTTCTCTAAACAGCGATATTTTTGTCCCTGCTTCAAAAATAATGAATAAACTTGTATGAAAATTAAATAAATTCTACAATACTATCTCTGACAATAAAGTTCGGTTAATGAATTCAGAACTATCGATCTGGCAACACTGGGGAAAAAACGCTGCACCTGCATAGAGGCAAGTGTTGACCATCTTCCCCCATCGTTGTTCAGTTGAGCGTCATTTATATTCTGTGTAAGACGTGCTTTACTAAGTACTTGTTCAGAATGTTGGTTCTTAACTGAGAACAGGAAAATGGAGGAACAAAAGATAATTTTAAAGTTCGGGTTTAAGCTTTGCAAGACTTAAAAAAGAAATTCATAAGGGGTGGTGTAAATTGAACATACCCCATACTCGGTAGATCTCAATCCTCCAGACTTCTTCCTACTTTTACCCCAAACTCTCTTTGAAAGGGATTTGATCATATTGCTGAAATCCAACGAAACATGACGAAGCTTTTGAACTGCATCCCAAAAGAAGACTTCTTGCGAATTTCTCAGGACATGTATAACAGATCTCGGCGGCGCATAGTTATGAAAGATGACTATTTCGAAGAATGTTATGATAATTTTCGTTAATATTTAATCTACATTAATGTTACAGGACTATTCATTGAACTTTATTGTCAGAGGTAGTACTTTAATTACATGTTTTTATGTATGTCTAACAGGATGAAACATACTATTAATAAATAAAAGCCAGTTAAATAATTTTATATGTTGTATTAATGTCATTCCCTTGTGAGTCCCTGGTCACTGCCTTAACACAAAAGTAGCTCCCAAAACTGACTATCCGAATATATTTGTAATTTTTTTGTTGGTTAAATTATTAAACAATATCATAGAATACTAAGATTCGAAAAAATAAAAAAATTTCATTTTTTGTATTTTTTTTAATAATAAAAAATGTCTCCTGGTTTTGTTGTCATTCCTCTGTCTTAAAATGAAAGTAATGATTCTCAGCTATGGCAACCTTTATATTACTCCAGAAATTCATCTGTGAACAATGACATCATCAGAGAAGATATCTTAACCCTTTAACGCGCAGTGTTGCCGGGTCGGCAACACCTAAAGTTCCCCCTGTTTAGAGACACAAAAACTCCATAAATATTTAAAAAACTGCTCTAATGGCTACTTTAAATCTTTCTTATGAGTTCTAGATGGCAGCACCACAGTGATCAAACTATACTGTTTCTAAATAATAGGTAAAAACATTTTCTGTAATACGCGCTTCACAACAATGCTCTTCTCATTGGGCTTATCAATGCTTTACTTATGGGAGATAACCACTTCGGCAACAGCTGTATAATTAAAATGGTTTGTGTAATCTTTACAAAACAATACCTGTGTACTCCTCTAGGCCTAAATAGATTGCCTAAATTTTTCCTTTAAATTCCAACTTTAAAGAGTAGTGCACCGGAAAGGGTTAAATTGTTTTGTTTTTTGCAACATTATTTTTACAAGTAAAACTTGGTGATTTCCAGTTACATATTGATAAGTATTTTTATTGACTGTCATTACCCTGTCTCTCTTATTTGCCTAAATTTTGTAAAGAATGTTGAATCAATGATTAAGCCTTATTTGTATTAAGTTTTTAAAGTTTTCTTTAAGTGCAATTTAATTTTGTGTATATAGTTAAGATAATATACAAGCTAACCTTAATTTTTGTCATTCCCCTGTGGTCATTCCCTTATCATATATAAGGCAGGGAAATGACTACAGTCTCTAATTTTCACAAATTATGAATATTTATTAGAAAATTAAATATTTTATGTAATTGTCACACACTATTTGCTATTTTAAAAGTAAAAGAAGCATGTTTTTGTTAGTTATATTCATCAAAAGATGAAAAATTGCTCTTTAAAAAATTGGATTTTATTTATTTTCTTTTTAAACTGTGTATAATTTGAGTAAAAATAAACACTTACTGCTCTAAAAAAGCAAATGAATCGGACAAAGCAGGATGATTACATGGTTGTCAAGTATAAATTCAATAAAATGGTTTGTGCTTATTATAATTTACCAGTTTTAAAAAGATATTCGCGGACTTAGTTAAAAACATTGTTAGCTCATTAAAATATATAATTTTAATAGTTTTTATGAGTGTTCTCAATAAAAAATATCTATTAGATTTATAATAGCTTCTAAAAAAGGAACAGATAACCAGAAAATATTGCATGAGAAAGCAGCTGGAAAAATTAAACAAGTATCCAAGTTATTATCTGGAGTTCAGAGAATTCAAAGGAAACGATGAGAGATATATCAAAGAAATAGTGGTGCAAAAAAAGAAAATTATTGAACACTAATATTTCTACCTTACTGAGACAATATCTTCAGTGAAGATATTGTCTCAGTTGAACATGATGAAATCCAGTTGTTATAGCCATTAAAAAGCAAAGACTGCTCTATCCATATAAGCCAAAAGAACAGTCTTTCTACCAGGCAGAACTCGGATAAAGGTAATAAGGTCATTAACCCTTTAACCGTTTGTCCCGGCTTATTCCGTATTTCACCTTTTTACGCTGAATCGTTTGCTACGGCTTTTCTCGTAAGGGATTTCATGTCAACGAAATGTTTGTTCCGGCTTTTTCCGTACACTGGTTTTTGTTCCTGAAACGTTATGCCCGGCTTTTGCTTTCTCTTCTTTCCCCTCTTATAAACTGGTTGATTGACGTGTGGGCGCGTCCAAGTATGAGTGGTTCTGACTATAATTCTTTTGTGCTCCCTTAAAGAAGTTATTTCACTGTGAAGATGCATTAATCTTCACTAAAATACCACCTACTTTCAGTGATTTTTTTTTATTATTATTAATCATACAGTGAGTGATCCTGTTTGAAATAATCCTGAAATATTGGTATAATAATTGTAGCTTTTTTTCATATGGCGGGAATATAAGAGAAAATTATAATCAAGAAATTTTCATATAAGTGTATAAAAAATATTATGTAATTGCGAAATTAATTTTACATGTTAATATTCACTTTCATACTATATATATATAAGTATCATTTAATAATGGGATTTTTTATTATACTTAATTTCAAACTATGTATGATTATGATATTGCTATTTTAATATCATTTATAATTTTTATATTGCATAAAGCATGTTAGAAAAAAAAATCCATGTATGCACATCCAAAGAATAGAATTTTTCCAGCATGTAATTATTTGTTACTATATTTCATCTTAATATGAATTTTTATGAGGTGTTAGCAGGATATATCTTTCTTTCTCTTTTGTAATAATGCTGAGATTATTCTAAATGCATAGATTTGTTTAATTTTGCAATTTTACTGACGGCATTCCCTTAGTTTTAAGAAAAACATCGTCGGAGGCTAACATCCAAATATTTAAAGCATTTGTATATCCCCTCTCCCCTTCAATAAAATAAGACTGATGTAATAAAACTTTATAAATTTTATTTGTATGCTCTGAAATTGTTTAAAAATAACAATAATAATAAAAAACGGGTGTTTCTAGTTCCATTGCACATAAATTCTATTATTTGACTCAGGGTTGGCATGATTTAAATCAACCGATTTAAATCAAGATTTAAATCTAGATTTAAATCAACTGATTTAAAAAAAATCATTTGATTTAAATCATTTTTTTTTTCATATTTGAAATTAGTCAGCTGAGAAGTAAGAAATAGGTGTAAATAAGTAACAGGTGTTTTTCTGGTATTTTCAGGATTGCTATCAGAAAGAATGTGGCAGGTACAGGTTAAGGCCCCTGTCCTCGCTCAAGAAAACGCTCGCGAGCTAATGCTATTCCAATGGGGAAGTATTATTCTAATAACTCTTTCGCATTTTGACATTTTTTTTTTTTTTTTTTTTTTTTTTTTTGCATTGGATAGCTGAGGTGCATGCCGACAGCGCACCTTTTTTACTTTTTCGATTTTTGTTGCAAATATATTTTTTAAAAAGCACTTTCAGTTTCGAAACCGGTTTTGAAAGTGAAACTAACTTTGTAAAAAATATCTGCAACCAAAATCAAAAAAGTAAAAAAGGTGCGCTGTGAGCATGTACCTCAGCTATCCATTTAAAAAAATTATTCAAAAATGTCAAAATGCGAAAGAGTTATTAGAAAAATGCTTCCCCATAGGAATAGCATTAGCTCGCGAATGTTTTCTTGAGCGAGGACAGGGACCTTAAGTCCAGGAGTTCCCCTCCTAATCCTTTAATTGTTCTTTTGTAATAAACTTTAGACGATGAGGCAAAACACAGAAACACTTTATAAATCATTTTTCGTTTGCCAATCTTGGCAACTAAATTATTTGAATCTTTTTTTATTTCACAAGTTAATAATTAAACAAATTCATTAATGTTCACCAAAAAATCAGATACTGCAAGCAAGGAACAAGTTTTAAAACTTGCCATATTGCACTGTCAACTTTCAATCAAAGCTTACGAATTTTTAAAATTTTTGGGTAAAACGTTAGAAAATGTATTAGATAAAGATAGCAGAGTTGCCAAGTCTCCTGATTTTCAGATGTTTCTCCATACACGTTATTTTTGACATATTTCTCCTAATTTTTCACACTTTTTGAATATTCTGTTATTTAACAATCAAATGTGTTGTGATTCAGTGAGAAAAGCTCTAGTACAGGTGTAATTGTTCTTTAGTATGTTTAACCACTAGTGAATTACACTCTGATTCATTATAAACTATGAATCTTTAAGGTTTGCTGTTGTTACTGTGGTCATGTATTGAATTAATAATAATTTGTCTCTATTAAGACTTATTTATGATCTATACTATAGTTTTATATAAGTTAATGAGTAAAAAACATCCCTCTTTTTATAATATTTAGTCAAACTAATTTTTTTTTTAAATATCCTAAATATTATATTCTTAAGTGTGTTCTTCTTGTAAAGAATACATACTTTCCTTATTTGAGTAAGAGTGATACATTTCTTTTTAATCTTCAGTAATAACCAAGCAATATTGAACCAAACTTTTACTGAAGATGTTTACATCAACAAATTAACAAGTTTTCATTGACAAAAATATCTCTTGATTTCTGAAATAAAATCTCCTGATTTTTAACTTTCAGAACTTGTCAAGTCCGAGATAGAATTAAAAAATTTAAAGCAAAATATGAACAAGCTATTAATGGCTTTCATTTTGCTGGAGTTTTATTAAGTCCCTCTGTTTTAAATTGAAATGAAATTTCACTTAGTGTAGAGGAAAATAATGAAGATTTGGCATTCATTAAAATGTCCAAATCTTCTCACCTTTGTAGCACATTTTGAAGCAAAAAAATGGCCCATTCCAAAAATTACCATTGCTGGAGAAAAAAGTTTTAGATATGATGACAGATTATGATTGGTGGAAGTCGTTTTATATAATGGGAGGTAAAAAGATAATCAGCAAAATTGAATTTATTTTCCAAATAACAACAGAAGCGGCTTCATCTGCTGGAGTAGAAAGATTTCTTCTGGAGTAGTAGTTTTCTTCTTTTGGACTAGTTCATCCAAGTCTTCATAATAAATTATGAGTGTACAAAGCTTCAAAATTAGTGTTTTTGTTCAAACAATTAAATCCCTGATTTATTTCTATTTGCTTAAAAACTATTGAATTAATTGTGATTTTTATAAATAGCTTATTATATTTATAAATAGCTTGCATTAAATGAATATTTAATTTGTTCTTTAAATTTTACCATTTTCTATTCATTTACAACCTATTTAAGTTTATTTCTTATTTAGTGTGCACAAATCAATTACAAAATAATAGAATGGCTTTAGGTTAAAGCCTAGATGCTTAATTTTTAGTACAAATCAGTAACTAGAATATAGTATTTAATGAACTATATAATTATTTCTTATATTATTTTTATAAATTATAAATATTATTTATTCTTTTTTTAGTTAGTTTTATAAAAAACTGCTCCATGTATTGTAAAAACATAAAAACACAATAATTAAAAATAGAATTCTAAAAAAATCAAATAAATCCGATTTAAATAAAAAAAATCTGATTTAAATCAAATAAATCCGATTTTTTTGATTTTTAAAAAAAAAAATCATGATTTTTTTCCCAACCCTGATTTGACTTATTGCAAACTGAAACATCCGTGCAAAGAAAATTTAAAAAAATAAAATAATTAAGCAATTTGTATTATTTTATATGTTTACTATAAAATAGGATATTTCTTTTCAGAGTTATTTTAGAATGATAAGAAATCTCTATAAATTATAAAAATTTGAGAAATAATTGAAAAATCGTGTTATTATTCCGTTTGAAAGTTAGTATAATTCTGAAAAAATTAAAAGTAATAATAATTAGATTAAGTTTAGTGTTTGTTCAGATAAATTTCATAAGCTAATTCTAATGAGGATGTATTTTTTATTCAGTTTAAATTCTGGTATAAAACAAAGAAAATGAAATGTAAAATATAAAACTTGTACTACAAAAAAAAAAAAAAAAAAAAAAAAAAAAAAAAGGAAAGAAAAAGGTCCCTTGATAGTTTAGTATTCTAAACATAATTTTCATTATTTTATGCACGAATTTGAGTATAGCAGGGGGGAAAGTGCATTTTAAACAGAGTTAATTTGCATTTTTTGTTATTACTATTCGATATTTTCAAAGCATGTTGTACTTAATATGTTTCAATTAGTATCTTTAATTTCATGGATTCCTAATTTCTCCGTTATTTATTTATTTATTTATTCGTTTTTTCCTAAGATTGGAAAAGAGTATTAATAAATTAAAGAGACTATTACGAAATAAAAATCAAACAGTTACTGTATAACAAGTAACAAACTTTTTAATAACATTTATATGTGTATGTTTAACATTACCATTAAGGGTACATGGGAATCTCGTAAAGTAAAATGAAGCAGTTCTTGTGAAATACTTAACATCAACATCATGCATTTGCTTAAAAATTTTAAACTTTATTAATAATTAAACTTTTTTTAAAGTAAATATACACATTATAGCTCATATACAAATCAAACGAAATTAATTTCATGCATAAATTTACTTTTCAGAATTATTTAACTTATTGCGTATTTTTTGAACAATATATCTGTTCGGTACATTTAAAAAGAAAAAAAATAAAAAACATTTGAATCTATCACTTTAAAATTTCTTGTGGTGTCAGAAACATGCTTTTTGAGAATTATAAGAAGCAATTTTCATTTTGGCTTAAAATAAATACAAATAAAAATATTTCATAAAAAAAAGAAAAAAAAATGAGAATGCAATATTGTACTTAAAAAACACTTAGACGTATAATGTTAGATATTTTCAAAGTAACAAGATAGTTACATAATTTTTAAAGAGCTTTAATTGTTTACCTAAAACAGATTTTTTTAAAAATGTACCAAAGCATTAAAAAAGAAAAATATATATGTATATGTATATGCATACACACATCTGCCAGTGCTTAAAATATATAATTTTAAAACGATTTTATCACCATGATCTTTTAAGTCATAATTATTTGGCACAATAAACTTTTATCTCAGATTTTAGGCCGATAATTCAAAAATAACCATTTTATATTTCATGTGCCCTTAACTAAATGGTATAACAAACGATCAGATCATTTTTTTTTCTTTTTCGATATTTTGAATTCATGAACTCATATGATAAATATCGAGCATATGTATGTTAATATAGACTTGCGCATTTCAAAAATCCTTATATTGCATGAAAAGTTATATTTTGGATTGTATCGTTGAAATTACATTTACATCGAGTGAAACAAAAGTTAATATAAATCACAATATTTCGCATAAAATTAAACTTACGTAAATTACTTTTTTTTTGTATCGCAAAGGATCTGTTTAAAAAATTTTCAAAAGTCCTTAACCCCCTGACCTCCGAGCAAAAGGGCAAAAATGTAATGTTGTTTTATTTTTAATTTATTTTAAATGTTAATAAAAGTGGGATTTTTTAACATGGTATGATCTTATCTGCTTATAAGCCTTGAAAGTATCAATCATAACTTAATTTCTTAAAAGTGGATTATATAAAAGTCACTGTCCTAACCACAAGCTATCCATATAACTTGTTAACCCTTTCCGGCATGGTCAAATCCTGTTACTAAAATGAGAAATTATCGACTATCACCGGAATTTACAAAGGACTTTTTTAGAAATTAAGAATCTCTTAATTTAGGATTTCATTGCAAAAGCAAAATTTTATTAAAACATTATTGGCGCCGTTCGCAAATTTGGAATTAAAAATAGGTATCCCGGACTGGGCATAGTGTGCCGGAAAGGGTTAGAAGAATCGTACAAATATCTTAGTAGTGCTTTTGCTTTACTTGAAACATAAAATAGATTTTCTATATAAATATAAATATTTCAAAATAAGTACTTTGATAACTATATCAATTTTTTGTTGAATGAAATATTTATACATAAAGTTTTATTTTCACATACTTAAAAAAATATTTTTATCAATGTTGCCATTTTTTTGGATTACCTAACAATACACCAGTTTATAAACTTTTTTGTGTGAAGGGACGAGGGAAAATATCTAATTTTTAGGTATATTTCGCATGAAATGCTACCTATTGCGGTCGCTCCTATGTTGGAAGTTCTGGAAAATTTTTACAGATCTACACCGATCATGACCCCTAGACCCCAAAGCTACCATAAGTAAAAAACTTATATAGGCACGATAAGTTCTATAATTCTACTGAAATATCCTCCAAACTAATACATAAAATCTCGTTCAAGTTCGTTAATGGGCAAAATCGGACCAAAGGGTTCAAAAAGGAAAATTTTTGTAAAAAAAAAAAAAAAAAACAAAAAAAACAAAAAAAAAAAAAAAAAAAAAAAAACAAATTTTTAATGAAAATAGATATCGAATCAGTTTAAAATGTATATTAATTCTAAAAAAAAGGTCCAAAAGTTTATGCATGACAGATTTTTGATAAAATTAAAAATTGGCTCAAGTGGCGCAAAAAATAGGGTTTTTGGGAGAAAAAAACTCAAAATTTCGTCAATTCTTCAGATAAAAATCAAATATCAAATCAAATTAAATTTTTTATGTAAGTTCTTAATATTATATAAAACTTTTGTATTTACAAGTTCTTGATAAGAACAACTCTCATTGCAATAAATAAATAAAAACGAAAACAAAAAGGAGGGGGGTGAACAAAAAAAATCTGTAACTGCGTCAATTCTTAAGATATCAAAACCAATTAAATTTATTTTACATCTTCTCAATAATATCTACAACTTTCACACAGAAGGATTTTTAAAACCAATCATTATAGCAAAATAAAATTAAAAAATTGGGAGTGGGAAAAAAAAAAAAAAAGACTCAAATCCAAACAGTCTTTATTCTGACTCATTTTAAAATTCATTTTTGAATTTAAACGGACACATTTTTCATTTTAAATGCATCCAAATGACAAGTTTTCTTATTTGGAAATTATGTAATGTGATATATTGGTCAGTTTTTCGATAAAGGCAGAATATAGTTGTGATGAAAAAATGCTTTGAAAATGGGGCATTTTGAACAGAATTTCCCAAAACGATTGTAATTGAAAAATTGAGAAACTATTCAAAGAACAAAATTGCTTATTTTCCGACTCATTTTTAAATCCACTTTTGATTTTAAACGCGTCCAAATGACAGGTTCTTTCTTTTTTTTTTTTTTCTTTGGGAATTATTTAATGTGACTTATTGGGCAGTTTTTTGATATATGCAGAATATATTTTAAAAAGATGCTATCAAAGTGGGCATTTTTAGCATAATTTTCCAAAGCGAAAGTGATTGAATAATTGAAGATTTATTCAAATAACAAATTGCTTATTTTCTGACTCATTTTTAAATATAATTTTGCTCTCAAACGCCTTTATTTGACAGTTTCTCTTATTTAGGAAATATATAATGTGCCGTAATGGTCGATTTTTTTTATACTGTTAGAATATATTTGAAAAAATGCTGTCAAAGTGGGCATTTTGAACCGAATTTCTGTTAAGATGATTCAGATAAAAACAGTTCTTATAGAAAAATCAAGTTAAAAATTCTTCAAAAGCGACCAAATAAAATTGTTAAACTGGATTTATGTCTAATCATATATTATTTTTAGTTGTTGAAATGTGCACTTAACTTCCAAATCTACCTCCGCCTATAGGCCAAACCCACAGGGATTTTCTTTTAAACTTAAATACTTTGTGACAAATTCCATCTACTTCTTAGATCTGTTGGTACTACTTTTTCTGACTAACATTTTTTGCTTTATTTAATCACTGATATTCTGATGGCAAATAAGGTAAAAAATGTTTTGAATGTTCAAAATGTTTTGAAAAAGCGAAGATTTTGGCTGGATTATGAATGACTTAAGCCAATATTATCTTCATAAATTCTTAAATCGAGTGCCAAATTTTTATATAAATGCTAAAATTAAAAAATAAAATACATAAAATTAGCAATTCTTTGATATATTTAAGACTTTTGTATCGAAATCTAAATGATTATTTCATACTATAACATATACAATACTTATCATATATTAGATTTATGAAATTGAATAAACAATCTGTAACGAAAAAAAATATATATAAATTCATAAATCTTTTTTTTTTTTTTCATGTTTCACCCTTAATCATAAAAATATATTTTAAAACTAAAAAAAAACTTAGTTTATGCGATTTATAAACATATAAAATGCTATAATTTGAGTAAATAAATATTTTTTTCAAATAAAAAATAAATGAGCATTTACAATTAAACAAATATTGAAATTTCTAACTTCTCGCGAAAAGATATTTAAATTTTAATGAAAGAGTTATTTTAAAATGATCCATTTGTTTACTTCTATCGATTCCAAATACTATATAATTTATTTCAATGAATTTTGTAAAGATTTCTTTATACACACAATTAATGAAAGATTAAATCATTGGCAAAAATGTTATATGCAATTTCATTTCTGCAAATAAAAAATGTGAAAACTTAAGATAAAATACTTGCTATGTTTTTAATACACAAATAAAATTACGTAATTATTTTGTGAACGCAAAAACAACTCATGTAAAATTCAAAGTACTTTCTGAATCTGTAAGTCTAAATCAATATACAAACACGGCTGCAATAGAAAACATATTTCCTAGTTTTTTAGTCTCAAGTCTCAAGAGTAATTTTGACACTCTCAGTGCAATACACTAATCCTTTTACTTACTGACAGTCATTGTATTTTCACCCTCCTTCCAAACAAAGCAAGCTAGCTATGCATGTAAGTTTGTCTGGGGGGAAAAAATTGCTTTGAAAATGCGCGAGATACTTGATCATCTGGGAGCAGGTTTCAGTGAAAGAAACTGCGAATATTTACAAGAATGTTTATCGGGAAGAAAAATGAAAAACCTTAAGGTGGTGAAAGAGTTAAAACTACTTTAGTTGAATCTAAATTATTCCAAGAGACAGAATTTTTTTTTTTTCTAAAACATAGTCAGATGAAAGAAAAAAAAGTTTGTCATAGTTGGCGAGTAAGAAGGGATCGAGCAAAATTAGCTAAACAAATTGGAAAAGTTGAGAAAGAAACTATCAAAGACTCTTCAAACTTCTGAAAAGTACAAGAAGTTTTATAGACTTACAAATATTCCAATCAAGAATCAATTAGAAAATACATTAGAAGTATCCTGATATATGTAAGTATATATTTTCCTGACGACGGCGCGAAACGTTGATATTTTTATTTTATTTTAATTGTACAAGTGTATATTAAAATTCTTGTTTTGTGCACCATTGAGCAATGTACTGTATTTTTAATAAATACATTTTTAGTAGTACATTAGAAGTATCTCAAAAATGATTAATGCAGCGCCTGAATTTAAAAAAGAAAATGGTGTTTGGAGAAATATTCACAAAGGATTTGGCAAACAGAAATAACAATTTGAAAAACGACGAAGCAAAACAATTTTTTAAAAGAATAATGCAAGGAGACCTTTTTAAAAAATAGAAGGCAGTAATTGAAACAAAGTTCTTACCTTCCAAAATACACATAACACACAAGATAAGAGTTTTATAGTTTTGAATATGGGCGGAAACAACGAATTGGCTTTTTTGTTACAATTCTAAAGGTACATTTGAAGATATAAGAGCCAAAATCTCTGAACCCTAACCATATGGATCTCAGGCAAATACATTTTATTCTACTGAGTTTCTCCATAAAAATTTTTCAAAATAAAATTGGTTTTGAGCTTTTGTTTATAATAATGTTATCTTATTTACTATAAAATTTTATGAAAAAAAATAATAATTTGTAGTCATTTCCATGTGCCTGTTTGTCATTCCCCTGTGTAGTTGAAATTAAAAAAATTATTTTTGTGTATTTAATGTAGTAAAAGATTTTTGCTGACTCTATTTTATTAGTTAGAGACATTATCTAAACACAGTGGAAACCAATTTTAAAGAAAAAATTAACATTATTTTTTAAAAACATATGATGTTCAAATTGATCTGTAAAGAGAAAATGACCCATGTAAGTATCAGAAAAATTTAGAAAATTGCTCCCCCCCCCCCTCCCGCAGGCCCTCTATAACACTCGGGGAATTTTTACCCATCTTTAAAGCTTTTATAAGTTATAAATTATATGTATCAGAGAATTCCATAAAAAATTTGTATTGTTGTCAGATTTTCCTTTTCCTCTCAACGTTTCACCTTTGAGTTTTACATACACCGATTTAACGATTTTCAAATCTATGAGAGTTTTGTAATTTGCTAGAGTAAATGCAGTGGTTGTGTGCAACTTAAGGATATTTAAATTGAAGAATTAATATATTCTAAAAGTCATACATTCTTATAACCGAGTCCTAATCTACATGTATCCAAATAAACTCTCAAAGTTTCAAGATATATTTATTGGAAAAAATGAAACATTTTACCTTCATCTGAGCTCAAGTAGTGGGCATAATAAAATTTAATGCATCAGTAGTGCCCCCTTCCCCCAAAATTGGGCTTTTTCAGTTTTGAGCTTAGTGTGAAAATACGGAAGTAAAATATTGAATGAAATATATTATTTGCAGTTCTAGAATGCAATATACACAATAATGAAATCTTACGCAGAAGTTTAGATGATTATGTAAAATAATTTCCCTAGTAAATCTGCAGATCACGGGCCTCAATTTTAATTCTCTAAATCAATTTTAATTTTTCTCACTTTACATAAAAAGCTATGTTTGACCATGTGCAAAGTAATTTCTTTACATTATTTAGATGATATTCTTTCTTTTCACACAAAAATTGTTAATTCCCACGATTCTTGTTTTAGAAGTATAGTTTTAATTGCTGAGCTATTTCTTATGTTTTTCATCATGTGAAAATCCATTTCCATCCATATATAGTTACATTTTTAAATGTTCACAAAATTTAATTTTTGTACAGTTATTGTGATATTATAAGTTATATTAAGAAAATCTGCTTATATGCATTCAGTTGTTAAACAGTAAATATTCCCATATTCTGTAATCAATACTTTCTGAAATTGTGCTTAATGAAAATCAGTTTTTATCGATAATAATAGTGTACAATTTAGCAACCCTCTTTTTTAAAATCAAAATGCATAATTTTTTTCTTTATATACCAATTTGTTATATTTTGTAATTTAAAAAAAAAATGCTCTAGTTATTATTTTGCAGTGATGATAAATAATAAGACAAATCTGATAAACAGGATAATTAAAAGCTGAAAGGACTGCAAAACAAAATTTGTTATCCAAAAATGAAAACAAATCTCAAATGTGAGAGGGGTTTACAGACAGTTAATTACCAAGAGTGCTTTAGCTTGAAACTTCCAATGAAAGACAGGCATCAGACTTGGGTGATAATTTCCTGAGTCTCCATTTTTTCCCATCGCCTATTTTTTTAAACTCTTCCTTCTGAATTTATCTTTTTATCTTTCATTTTTTCCTCATTTTCTGCACCTTTAGCATTTTTAAGACCATTTCTTTTCCTAAAATAATGAAGCATTTGGGTAGAAGTGACAACTGCAAGACGTTCTCTTGTTTTCTCTGTGCTATCTCTGAGTTCTGGAGAAAAAAGAACTTTTTTGAAAGGACTTTTAGATAGCTCACAATTTGAAGGTGCTGAATAACTGCCAGTCTTAATTTATTCTTCTTCAATGTAAAGATTTATCTCAGCATCTTCAACAATTGCTCTTTGCTCCTGCTTAATAGTCTCTATATGAACAGTATCAATAGACTCTTCAGTGTAGCTATTTCAACAGATATTTGTTACCAGGCACATTGGATTAAAAAGCTTGTTTTTCAACTTAAAAACTGATGGTCCACTACTGATACATTTACCCTTTTGACTATTAAATATGATAATTTTTACACAGAATTAGGTTATAAATAAAATCAATTTAAAATTTTAATGAAAAAAATTATTTTAGTATATTAAAAAATATATGTTATGTTATAGACTTTTTCAATTATCTTATTTGAAACTGTAAACATTCAATAATGAAATATTAGCCAACAAAACAATCAACAACTTTCAAGCATAAACTATTTTAGATATTAATTTATTTTAATAATCATATGTGTACAATAGTTTGGTGAAGTTATATTTTCGCTGCTCCTGAAGTGGGCAACCTCTGCACCAATAATGGGCCCCTGGCTCACTATTGATTCTGATAAACAAAAAACTAAATAAATTACATACAAAGTCTTAGAATCCCCCAAAATACTTAATTAAAAGAAATTAGACATATTTTTTTTTTTGGCATATACCCCTGTAGTGGGCTCCCATGTCCACTAATGGTGTAATTTAGGGAATTGTGATCTTGAAGTAAACACCCTTAAAATCAACATGATACTCAATTTTTAAGTTTTCATTTAATCTAACAAATTATTTACAATGCAACATAGTATATCAATAGCAATTTAATTCAAAATAAAATATAATATTAAAGAAACAACATTTTAAATAAAACGTTATCTCTTTATGAAATCACTATGAATTTGTCTCCTGTGAGTCTCCTCTGATTAGGCTTCGATGATGTGATGGTGAATCTGCCTTCGCTCGACCCTGTTCTGACCCCTCGCATCAGTACTGAGTGGGTGCCTCTCTCGCAGGGATTGGACTTCAGTTCCAAACTCAAACTCAGCTCAAACTTCTACGAAGCGGGAGGTGGTTGAAGTGGGAGCCTTTGGGTGCTGGTGGAGGCCCTGACCGTTAGTGGAATGTGATGACCAGTATTGGCCATGAACATGTAACCATGGTTTTACTGTTGAGGTAATGAACAAAAAACTAGTTTCATATTGTACAGACACTCTCTGCATTTTTGATAGAATAAGTGGATTCAGATGCTAGCTCTTGTTTAGAAGATATATGTGTGTAAAACATCATCTCTTTGTTTGAAGATTTTAGGAACTTCCTGTATACAGTCGAGGATCTATAATCCGCAATTTCCCATAATCCGCGTTACTTTACGAATGTAAACAATGAAATAAACAGTTAAAAAAAATTACAAATCCGTGATCCAAAAATGATTTTTTTTAACAAATAATAAAAAATGTAATAAAAATCATAATAAAACATGTATTTTTTTTTTCTAATTTACTCTTTTATTTTATTAACAGTAAAAAACTAAACTGTATTATGGAACACACCTAAGCTTACTGAACGTTCGAAATGCCGACTTTCCATTCGTAGCTATTTCAGTTTGTGCACTTTCAGGAGAATAATAGTAAACAGAGCACCAGCTGTGAACTAAATATTATACCGTAAAATACCGTTAATCCGCCCCCCTAAACGTGACGAAAAATCGTACAATAGTTAGAGGGGGGCGCTTACACGAGATTTTTCCGCGATCATTCAACAAAATTTACAGGAATGAATCATGATGAAATGAATAAATCATGAATTTTTATACTTGAAAATTGTTTTTAAACGTAAAATCTGTTGAAAAATCGCAGAAAAAAGGAGAAATTTGTAAAAAAAAAAAGCCAAAACAAGCAAGAAATCAATTAAAAAAATCTCGAAAAAACGCACATTTCATCAAAGATTCATGATTCATTCATTTCAGGTTTTGAAACAAACAACACTCGACTCTTATTTTTATTAGGGTTATTCTCTGCAATAGTGCAAAAAGTGTTTCCCAGCCATATAAATGCTCTAAATTTCATTTTATTTTTATTTATTTATACTTTTATTAGAAGGTCTAAAGTTTGTTTATTAGGGGCAGGGCGTAAAATTTAAAAATAAACAAATTTAATATTTAAAAATGTAAGATATATCATGCAAATATCATTCCCTCACCTCTCCCCTACCCATACTACCATATTTTACTGCCTGATTTTTTCCATTCAGAAATAAAAATAATTAAAAACACCCTAAGCAAAATAAAGTTCTTAATTGGTACCTTACAAAAAATAATAAAAATATTATTTTTTACTATAATTATGTAGTCGACTCAATCAATTATATGTCTCCCCCTGTTAGACCATCATTCCCTCACACCTTGCTATTATCGCAAATATCCTATCACTAAAGATGAGCAGCAGTCTAGCATTCTTCACAGAGAGGAAGCTAATTTGAGTACTTGTCAGTCCAGCAACATAAATTGGTGGAATAAGTTTTTGTTAATTTTCTAGAAATTTTTTTCAATCAGAAAATCGGGGAGTATTTTTATTAGCAGTCATTCCCTCACACAAAATGCTAAATTTTTAGCAATTTTCAAAATTTTTAATTATATCATATATTATATATTATGTGTTCTTCTTTAAGGAATCAGTTTGGTTTTTTCCATAATTTTGAATTTTTCATGACAATTAGTAAAAACATCTTAATTTCATCATTCCCTCACTCGTCATTCCCTCACATTTATTGT